>OY992540.1:185443458-186043458 GCA_963921195.1 Pegoplata infirma
AATTAATCGGTTAACCGATTAATCGATTGAATACCCTATTACATATACACATTAGCAACCGTTTAACGTTATCTAACTAATGGTGTTTTCTTTTCTGAACAAAAAATTTTGCATTGTTAAAATGTTTACTTTTAAAATGTTGACATGGCCCTGAAACGATGTTGCATTTTTTTCACTCAGAAAAGAACACAAAAAATGCTCTTTTGTACGCAAATTGCCCTGATTTGCTGGTTCGATGGATGTGTGTTTCGCTTATATTGCTGGCAGCTCAGGTTCGAATCCCGGCGATGGCCATTACATATTTTTTATTTTTTTTTTTTTGCTTTAAATTATTTTTTTTTAATTATTTAAACTTTAAAAAAAAAAAACCCCCAAAAAATTAACAAATTTTGTCGATTTTATATGAAAATTTACTTTTTTTTTTTAAAAAATGATTAAATTATTAAAAAAAAAAACATTATTAAATAAAAAATAATACGTAATGGAATAAAAAAAAATACCAGAATAAAAAAAAAAAAAAAAAATTTGTCCATACCGGGATTTGAACCCCGGACCTCCGGTGTCACATGCCACGACACATCCTCTGCACCACAACAGCACCAGTTAACTTGTTCGCTTAATTTGAGTTTTGCTACATGAGAGAATATCAGGGCAATTTTTCACCCCGTCATTTGATTTCGGGGTGGAAAATATGCATTTTTTACCTCAAATGCAGGCAATATTTTAAGAAAAGAACATAATATTTTTTTATAAGTGTGCATTTTTTTTAGAAAAGAACACAAAAAATTCGTAGAATAAAAAAAATGTTACAAAATGCTACATTTTTTGCCAGAAAAGAAAACGCCATAAGTAGTGGTGCGAGATTTTCATCTATAGATAGGTGAGCTAGCTAATGCGCCGACAATATGAATGACTTTTTTTAAATTGGGCGATATGCACTTGGGCGTTATGTCCGTACCACAGTACATGAGTAGTAGTATCACAGAGTTGCATCTGATGGGTGTAAGTATTAGTGACAGCACACGGTGTAACTTTTGACGTTTCATACAAAACGTAAACAAACATCGTAAATACATGCACAAAAGCTCACACGTACAGGCACACATATACTAGGCAGCGATGATCATTCTGTACTAAAAACCATACCACCATATTGGAAAGTACGCAATTAGCACCAGTGTTTGCATACTAGTCTGTACTGTGGTCCGTACGCCAGTTCAAATCAGTCAGTTTTAGTTTCCGTTCAACAGTTTGTGAACGAATCATTTTGATCATGGCTTTCGTTCAAAACGTACAAAAATGTTGAACATAAAATTAATTAAAAAAAAAAAAAAAATTATACAATTTTTGTAAAAAAACATAATGATGAGAAATCGTGCCAAAAGAGGAGAAAAAAACTAACGCCTAATGACAAAATAAAAAAAAAATTTAAAGACCGAACGGAAAGACCAAAATGGAGTAATAACCAATTGAGCTGACTGAACGTGTAAGAGACAAAAAAGTTGAAAGAAAGTATGAAGCGAGGTTGAGATTGCTAGAAATAGAACTGTAGCGTTGGAAACTGTCAAAATTCATTCTGTAGAAACTAATTATTCACATATATAAAAACCAGTTTTCATTAACAAGACAAACCGACATTTAAAATCCTATGGATGATAACACTAAAGACCGTTTGTCACCATAAGACTCAGTAAAATGAACTGTCGAAAAATCGTACAGAACTTAAAAATGTTATCGTATAAATGCAAAATGTAATGACACCGACGGTAATATGGAAGAAATTTTGACAGTCGTATAATACTCGTCATTTTTAGAAATATTTCTAAAAGCTGAGACTTTTCATTTTATCAGGGATGTATTTTTTTTTAATTTATTGCCGAAAACAAGAAACTTAAGATAGAAATTTAAGGTTATTAATTTAAAAGTCTCTCATTTTAATGAATTTTTTAAAAATACGCAACAAATTATCTTTTTCAGCATTTATTTTTCTAAACAGCTGTTTTCATATTATTTGAAATGTGATCGTTGCAAAGAGCAATGTATCGAAAATATTTTTTGGTTTGATTTTTTGACAGTCAGATCAAATTTCATTTTATTTTGGTTTACTTAAATCTTACGACTCAGTATTATCGTGACAAACGGCCTTAACTAGGTTTTTTGAAACCGGTATGGGAAATACCAGAAATGTCTATAATTTTTAGAAATTCAATTTTTCTTTTGCATTTTTTCAACTTGAACCTTTATAGACACAACCCTAGATTTAGTATTATTTTGTGTTGTTGCACACCATTTTGAACACCCTAGCTCTGGATCATTTCATTTCTTTTCATTAAAGGGCAGTTCACACGTTAACTACCCTTGACCACCCTTATCTCCTATTTCCCAGTATTAGTGATACGATTTGCCGGGTTTAAATACTTTTGTATGAAAAATTATTTGAATTTGACAATTGTTATTCCCCAATACTGAGAAATAGTAGATTAGGGTGGTCGAGGGTAGTTAACGTGTAAATCAAGCTTTATACCAGAAGTGGTATTCTCGGTAGTTCCCAACAATCAAAAAGGTCCGTTTACGGTCCTTCGTCCGTCTAAAACGGAATCCGACTCCGTATACGGACCGTTTTCTGGATCCGCATATTACTGCTAACATCTGAGACGTCACTTCAACCTCGCCATTATCCTCTTTAATTATGTTTTCTTCAATGGCCTCAATTATGTATTCAATTGCTCCGTCTTGGGAATACTTAGTATATTCAGACAAAATATTTGTTTTAATGAAAAGAAAACAAAAAAAAATATTTTAATATACAATTGAACAGTTCATGCGAATAAGGACGAATAGACCATTTGTATAATTTTACAAATGACCATAAAAACGCAGGAAACGGTTTAAAACTTATATTTTTGTGAACTTTTTTGCATTAATGGATTAGTGCATTATGCAAAAATGTTGGAAAAATATTAGTTTTTAGCCGTTTCCTGCGTTTTTATCGTCATACAGTGTATCACAAAAGTATTTTGCATATGCAAAATATAATGAAATTTAATAAAAAAACGCTATAAAAAAATATTTAAGTCAGAACACTTGAAACAGTGAGGAAGCAAAAGAATTTTAAGTCGCGTTATTTATTTAAATATACCCTTGATAATGGTTGGAGAGTCTGACCGAAATATTGGGAGACAAAATAAATAATAAAATTAAAAATTAAACTTTTTGGTTTTATTTCGTATGACCTTAAGCCGAACTAAAACAAAAACGTAAATATTTATGTTTAAAAATAAATATGTATATGTTTTATTGAATATTAAATAATACCCTGTTCTCACGAGCATCTAAAAACGGTTTTAAACGACATTTGTTTTAATTACAAAAAAGTGTTCACACTTAGGGCCTAATTTTGCAAAACGCAACGCGCCTTTTTATGTCGCGTTGGATAATTTTCTATTTTGTAAAACGCGAGCACTGAACAGCTGTTTTTTTCGCGTTGACTTACGTGCTTGTAGAACAAATTGTATGGAAAATGGAATTTTGTAAAACGCAAGAGAGTGTTTTTTCATCACTTGAAGTGTCAAAATGATCACTTGAAATTTTGGGGCGTTGATGTAACAAATATGCTTTTAAATAGCAAAAAATAAATATATAATGTTGGAATATGTAAATATACAACAAAAAAGTAATAAATGTGTAAAAAAAACTTCTCCGGCAGAAGAAAAACATCGAAAATAGCAAAGCATCTCGTTGTGATTTTTATTGCTTTTTTCAACTAATTTATGTTACTTTTTTTTGTTCTCTTTTTTCTCAAATATTCTCTTTGCAGGTGTTGCCATATCATATATATTTGTTTCCCCACGATAATGGGTGTGTATCCCCTACAAAATGGGTGGCCAATTTTATTCATTTTAGAATGTCTGGCAACACTGATTCAAATATAATTGACATTTCAAGTGATGACGTAAAAATTGAACGCAATAACGTAGTGATATACAAAATTGCACTTTTTGAGCCTCGCGTTCACGTTAACGTTGGTGATGCGTTCAACGCGAGTGATTTACAAAATTAGGCCCTTAATTTCACTCGTTTTATTTTGGTTTTTATGTTTTTATTTTGACATTTGCATTATCAGCTGATAAACATGTACACATTTCAACAACAAACGAAATTAAAATATGAAAATTATATTCATTAATTATACATATAACTGTTTATAATGTTCAAGAATTGTTTTAAGATAAAAATAGCACGATTTTTTTTTGTATTATTTAAATTTTAGTAATAAACAATGTTGCCAATATTAATAAAATGCTTTAAAAACGCTGAACATTCAAAAATACTCAATTCAACCCCTGGAATTCCGCTCGTTTTAAATCGTTTTAATTTTAAAACGAGCTAAAAATATTTTTATTTTGGCATATTACAACAAAAAAATGTATGGTAAAACGAGTCATAAAAATGGTTTTTAAGCATAAAACGAAAAATGTTGCTAAAAATGGTTTTTAGCTGTAAGTGAGAACAGGGTATAAGGAAAGATTAAACTTTAATTCTGTATTTTAAAACACTTCTTTTAAATTTTTCATGCATGAGATTTTTAAAAAAATATCAAATTGTCTCGTATTTTTCAGCTCACAAAAGTATTTTGCTTTTTTAATTTTAATATATCATTTTGTAAATTTATTAGAAAAATTAACAATTTTAATACTTTGAATTGTATTTATTGTTAGCCAAAACTAATTCTAGACGTCTGGGCATTGATTCCATTAAATTCAAAATTTTTTTAATAAGTATTTTGTACCATTCTACTTCCGAAGCTTATTTTAAAGTAGTTTTTATTGAAATGTTGTGTTACATGATTTTTTTGTCCAAATGAGCCCAAAGATTTTCAAAAGGATTAATGTCGGGACTTTGTGGTGGTGTTTCCAGATGTTTGGTGTTGTATAAAAAACACTTTTGACCGTCAAAAGCTGTGTGTTTTGGCTCATTATCACGTTGGAAGTAAAGCCCATTTCGCGATAGCCCCATTTGTTAAGCACTGGCATGTTAATGTTTCCTCAAAAAGGATAAATCTCAACACGACTATCCATATTTTCATCAATAAACACCAACTGGCCCATTTCAAGGCCGACATACAGCCCTACACCACCAGAGAACCACCATCATGTTTTACAGTTAATCTTATATTTTTTATATTTAAGGATTTATTTGGCTTTCGCCAGACCATAAGTCGTTCATCTGACTCAATAAAGTTTTGGAAAGCTCAAGTGTGCAGTGACAAAACCAAATTCAACATTTTTGGGTGTGATGATCGACGTATGGTCTTGCGAATGCTAAATGAATCGTTGAATATAAAAAATATAAAGTCAACGGTAAAATATGGTGGTGGTTCTCTGATGGTTGAGGACTTTATGTCGGCCTTGAAATGGGCCAGTTGGTGTTTATTGATGAAACAATGGATAGTCATGTAGAGATTTGTCCTTTTTGCGGAACAATTAACATGCTAGTGCTGAACAAATGGGGCTATCGCGAAATGGGCTTTACTTCCAACGTGATAATGAGCCAAAACACACTGCTTTTGACGTTAAAAAGTGGTTTTTATACAACATTAAACATCTGGCAGCACCACCCCAAAGTCCCGACATGAATCCTATCAAAAATCTTTGGGATCATTTGGACGAAAAAATCCTGTAGCACAACATTTCAATAAAAACTACTTTAAAACAAGCTTAGGAAGAAGAATGTTACAAAATACCTTTCCAAAAATTTTAGAATTTTGTGGAATCAATGCCCAGACGTCTGGAATCAGTTTCGGCTAACAATAAATACCATTCAAAATATTAAAATTGTTAATTTTTCTAATAAATTTACAAAATGATATATTAAAATTAAAAAAGCAAAATACTTTTGTGAGCTGAAAAATAAGAGGCAATTTGATATTTTTTTAAAAATCTCATGCATGAAAAATTAAAATGAAGTGTTTTAAAATACGGAATTAAAGTTTAATCTTCCCTTATTTAATATTCAATAAAACATATATTTATTTTTAAACATAAATATTTTTTTAATAGCGTTTTTTTATTAAATTTCATTATATTTTGCATATGCAAAATACTTTTGTGATACACTGTATGTAAAATTATACAAATGGTCTATTCGTCCTTATTCGAATGAACTGTTCAATTGTTGAAATTCTATGTAAACTGTTAAAATCCTGTTCTTTATTGCGTTACAACACATATTTACTTGCAGAATAAGTTGTAAAATAAATGATGATTGTGAAATGCATTTAGAGAAAAAACTTCTTTGGTCGTATAAGTTTTTTCTTATGTGGTAAAATGTGTGACCAAACTGGAAGCCCATCAAAACTTGTATTTTCAAAATAACCGTTTCTTCTTCTTGCAGTATCTCATATTAAAAGGCCAGATGATGTCTTAAATCATCGCCGCTAAGCTTATTGATATCTTTACAAATCAAAATAGAATCAGATTTTTGTAATAATTGCCACGCTTACCTGTCGATAATTTTTTTTTCTACTGTTTGTGGCTCTTAAATTTAGCACTGAATTTATGCCTAAATTATCTCCTGTTACTAGTCCCAAAACAAATCAAATGTTGGTAACTTCTCTATTTAAATTAAAATCTAGAGCATTATTTGTCTCAAAATCGTCTGTGTACAAAATATACACATAACTCTCCTTGAACAATGCTAGTTATTTCATTGCTGGGGCTATCCATATTTTTAAAGTTGTTCCAAGTAAGTGTTTAAGTAACTACACTAGTTTACAAAGATTTTGATCCACAAAATGTTGCATTTATATTCCATGTAAAAACTTACGCTGAATCCGAAAATCAACTCTGAAGTTTCAAAAGTTCAACGGTTTTCGAGATATCTTTTTTAAAAAGTTGTTTTACTTAAACTAAAATATCTCCGGAATAAATTAATGGATTGTTTTTGGTTTTAAATTAAAGGTAATTTAATGATCCCTCTTTAAAAGGCGTCTAAATTACAATAAATGCTGGTAAATTTTACGAGGAT
This sequence comes from Pegoplata infirma, assembly GCA_963921195.1. Lineage (NCBI taxonomy): Eukaryota > Metazoa > Arthropoda > Insecta > Diptera > Anthomyiidae > Pegoplata > Pegoplata infirma. Next base: position 185,450,485 of record OY992540.1, read on the forward strand.
GTCATATTAAAAATTTTTCACAAAAATAAAAAAAGTAAATTTACAATTTGGAAGCATTAAAGCGGGCAAATTTACACAATGGCATTTCCCAATTGTAAACTTTACTTGCACATTAAGGAAGGAGAAATTAATCAGACAAAAAATAGTGACCGTAAAAGCCATATCAAGCACATTAACCGATTGCGATCCACTGTTTGATTTTTTGAACAGTAGAGATCAGATTTTTTAAAAAATATTTATGTATGAAAAAGGTGGAATGTGAGGTGTATTTCGTTACGATTGTATAGTTTAATCTTTTTCCAATTAAAAAAAAATAAATATCCCCCTTTGTCCACCGCAATGTATATGTATATAAAATGCAATGTGCATCAGCCCAGAAATTGTTTCAAGCAAAAACGAAAATGTTGCATTTTTTATTTTCGGCTTTTAATTTTTTTTAACTAATTTTAAATTTTTGTTAAGATTTAATTTGTAGTCAAATTTTTAAAATTATGGCCTCTGTTCTGTCTTTCACAACTTTTGAATTCACACGAAAATTTCCGAATCACATGAAATCAAGTTAAGTGTTTTGTTGATCACGTTTTCATTCAAAGTTGAAATCGAATAATTAAAATTTAAAAAATTATGAGGAAAAAAGTGCATTCGTTTTACTTTCACCAAATTTTATTTATGTAAAACAAAACGAAAAAGAAATTCGGATGTGAAATCTAGAACACCAAAAAAATTCGGAAATTTTCATTTTCACATTTTTTATGTGAATTACTTTTTTTGGAACAGCGGCCTATGTTAAAACTATTTATTATACCCACCACTCTAGTGATAGAGGGTATATATAAGTTTGTCATTCCGTATGTAACACATTGAAATATTGGTTTAGGACCCCATAAAGTATATACACTGTCTCAAACAATTGTCCGTACCCCACACAATCAAAAAAATATTTGCTTATATTTCGAAAAATACTTAACCGATTCCCATGAAATATTTTTTTTTAAAAAGATCAACAATTGTTTATAATAATTGCAAACTAATAATAATATACACTCATGATCATAATAATAGGTACACCACCTGAACTATTTTTGAAATGCCAATAACTGTAAAATTAAGATATTTTTTAATGAGCAAATGTGTTTTTTTTAGTATTCGATGAGGCAAAGATATTATATATCAAAGCATGGCAAGTCCATCTTTATTTATTGTTTGCCAGTTAACGGTTTATAAAAAGTGCTTCCAGCAGGTGATCATAATAATAGGTACACTCGAAATTTTTCCTATTTTTTTCAATTTAAAGGTCATATTTTGAATTATTTATATCGATTCAAATAATTTGGTACAAATACTAGAAAAATAGAATTAATTGTCCAATAATAAGTGTCCATTTTGTTAGAAAATGACTAGAAAAAAGCACTGATCTTCTGATGAACGGACCATAGCTAAAAACTTAAAAAAATCTGGAAAATCTATATCAAAATGCTTGGGCCGGTACGTGAACTTCGTTCAAAATACCTTAAAAACGAAAAAAAAATTAGAAACACGTGTTAGATCATATAACACATCCCCAACCACTGGTTGCCATATCGTTTCGCTTTTAAAAAAAGGTCCCATCCAAGTTCCACAAAGCTATTTCAGCAGAAATTTCAAGCGTAATAAGCGCGACAACTGTTTACCGACGTCTACAGCAGGCTAATTTATTCAGTCAAATAGCGAGAAGAGTCGTACTGATGCATCAGAAGAATATGAGATGGGGTTAAATATAGGCAAGGAATACTTGTTCAGGCGGTTCTTTTTTTTAGAACATATTAAGTCTTTATTGTTCATTTGAAGAGGTCATTCCAGCGGCCACTTTAGTCCTCTTTTAAAATACTCTTATATAGGTCTTCTAAAACGTGCATGTAAAGGGTTAAAGTGTTCAAAGAATATTTTTTGCTTCCAATTTCAGTAGGGGAGACATCGCCTTAAATTCCGCTCTAGAGCAAGTATTCCTTGCCTACATTTAACCTTATCTAATATTCTTCTTACACATCAGAAGGACTTTTCGTGCTATTTGGCTGAGTAATTTAACCTACTGGAGACGTTGGTGAACAGTTGGTTCGCCTTTTACACTTGTAATTTCGGCAAAAACAGCTTTTGAGGACTTCGATGGGTCCTTTTTTGAAATAGAAATGATATGGCAATCAGCAACCGGGGATCTTTAATATGATCTAACAAGTGTTTCTAATTTTTTTTCCATTTTCAAGGTATTTTGAACGAAGTTCACGTACCGGCCCAAGCATTTTGATATAGATTTTCCAGATTTTTTTAAATTTTTAGCTATGGTCCGTTCATCAGAAGAACAGTGCTTTTTTCTAGTCATTTTCTAACAAAATGGACACTTATTATTGGATAATTAATTGTATTTTTCAAGTATTTTTACCAAATTATTTGAATCGATATAAATAATTGCAAAATATGACCTTTAAATTGAAAAAAATAGGAAAAATTTTGAGTGTACCTATTATTATGATCACCTGCTGGAAGCACTTTTTATAAACTGTTAACTGGCAAACAATAAATAAAGATGGACTTGCCATGCTTTGATATATAATATCTTTGCCGCATCGAATACTAAACAAAAAACACATTTGCTCATTAAAAAATATCTTAATTTGACAGTTATTGGCATTTCAAAAATAGTTCAGGTGGTGTACCTATTATTATGATCATGAGTGTAAACGTGCTTCATTATTATTTTATACAAAAAAATATAAAAAAAGTGCAAAAAATCAACTCAAAAAATTGTCCGTACGGGTAGAAAAAAATTTATTTTATGTTTTAAAATGATATTAATTGGCGAGTATGATATCCATAACATCGAGTACGATATCCTTTGGCCGAAATTACTTCTCTGAATCGGTTTTTTATAGGTAGACCCAGCAATTGTCTGGTTTCAGGTCCAATATTCCACCACTCCTCAAAGATAACATATTTCAGCAATAGTTGATGGGTTATTGTATGCTGCCGATTTTGTTTTCTTCAAAAAATCCTATGAATGTTCTATGGGGCCTAAATATCGCCTCTTGGCCATGTGTGGAACCAATTCTTCCACCTTATAATGCAGTCATTCTTACCCAACGAAGGGAATGTGCTTTGGGCAATTGTCGTGTTAGTACCGAAAGTTGGTTCGAATGTCCAATTGAGTCGCACTAACCTTTTAATTTTCTTTTAAAATGTCTAAATAATGAAATTTTCTTATTTTGGGTACTAAAAACCCAAGATTATCGACACCTCCAGGCTCCACTTCACCCCACACCATCACAGAGCTTCCACAGTGTTTCACTGTTGCTTTGAAATGTTTTAGCTGCAACGCGAAGTGGAACACTCCGCCACAAAAATCGTCTACCATCTGACTCTAAAATATTAAAATTACTTTTGGGAAACTGTTATATTTACGACAAAAGTAATTTTAATCCTTTTGGGTCGAATGGCAGACGATTTGTATGTTGCAGCCAAATAATTTCAAAGCAACAGTGAAACACGGTGGAGGCTGTGCGATGGTGTGGAGTGCAATGGTGCCTGGAGGTGTCGGAAATCTTGGTTTTTTAGTACCCAAAATGAGAAAATTTTATTATTTAGACATTAAAAAAAAAATTAACGACTAAATTCGACATTCGAACCAACTTTGGGTACTAACACGACAATTGCCCAAAGCATACTCCCTTGGTTCTGTGAGAATACCTGCATTATAAGGTGGAAGAAGTGGTTCCACACATGTCCGAGAGGCGATATTTAGGCCCCATAGAACATTTATAGGGTTTTTTGGAGAAAACAAAATCGGCAGCATACAATAACTCGTCAACTATTGCTAAAATATATTATATTTTAGGAGTGGTGGAATATTGGACCTGAAACCAGACAATGGCTGGGTTTACCTATAAATAACCGGTTCAGAGAAGTAATTTGGGCCAAGGGATATCGTACTCGATGTTAAGGATATCATACTCGCCAATTAATATCATTTTATAAACATAAAATAGATTTTTTTCTACCCGTACGGACAATTTTTTGAGTTGATTTTTTGGACTTTTTTTATATTTTTTTGTATAAAATAATAATGAAGCACGTTTATTTTATGATTAGTGTGGAATTATTATAAACAATTGTTGATCTTTTAAAAAAAAATATTTCATGGGAATCGGTTAAGAATTTTTCGAAATATAAGCAAATATTTTTTTGATTGTGTGGGGTACGGACAATTGTTTGAGACAGTGTATGTATATTCATGATCCTTGATCGATTTTAAGTCGAACTAACGATGTCCGTCTGTCTGTCCGTCCGTCTGTCTGTTGAAATCACGTTTTTGGGGTACCAAAAGTTGCGGAATTTATCCAGGAAGAAACTGATGTATTTTTTTTTTAAATCGGTTAAGTATTTTAAAAGTTATGAGTGAATTTCTGGAAAAAGTCTTAGGTGTTTTCAACATAACCCTAAATTAACTCATATCTTGTGTAGATACATAACAAAGAATACGGAAATGAAAAAAAAAAAACGGGAAAAAGAAAAAAATCTTTACAAAAAAACTTTAAAATATGTAAAACAAAATCTAAATTTAATAAAAAAAAAGTTCGTTAAGTAATAGTAAAAAAATTGAGTCATTTTTATGTGCATAGCATGTGTGTGTGTGTGTACATTTTTTTGCTTCGTCATATTAACGGTGTTGCCAGAATTTTTTTTGGCTTTGTCGCCAAATCAGATGTAAAATATCGCCAAAATTCAATTTTGTTCAGATTTCTCAAAAAAAAAATATTTTCATTTAAAAAAAATAAATTTTGATAAATAATAAAAGACTAAACTTTATGGCAAAAATTGCCCAAATCTGACTAACTGACATACTCATTCATTATAGCCCAGCCCAAACCGCTGAAGTTAGAGACTTGAAATTTGGACTGTAGGTTGACCTCCCGGAATAAAGATCCACTAAGGCTGGATTTTTGCCAATGTTGAATCTAAGGGGGTAAAAAGGGTAAAAAACAGTACTTGGTACTTTTTATATCTCCCGATATAATGGCCATAGAGACTTGAACTTTGAACTGTATGTTACCCTCCCGCAATATAGATCCACTATGGCTGGAGTTTTGCCAATGTTGATTCTAAGGGGGTAAAAAGGGTAAAAAACTGGACTTTTGGTACTTTTTAAATCTCCTGATATAATGATCATAGAGACTTGAAATTTGGACTGTATATTCATCTCCCGGAATATAGATCCATTAAGGCTGGATTTTTGCCAATGTTGATTCTAAGGGGGTCAAAAGGGTAAAAAACTGTACTTTTGGTGCTTTTTATATCTCCTGAAATAATGGTCATAGAAACTTGAAATTTGGACAGATGTTCACATCCTGGAATATAGATCCAGTACGGCTGGATTATTGCCAATGTTTATTCATTCGCAAAAACCAAGTCTTAGTGGATCTATATTCCGGGAGGTGAACATACAGTCCAAATTTCAAGTCTATGTGACAATTTTTTAAGGAAATATAAAAGGTACCAAAAGTACAGATTTTTTCCCTTTTTACCCCCTTAAGGGCAGTTTACACGTTAACTACCCTTATCTACTATTTCCCAGTATTGGAGGATAACAATTGTCAAATTCAAATAATTTTTCATACAAAATTATTTAAACCCGGCAAACCGTATCACAAATACTGGGAAATAGTAGATAAGGGTGGTCAACGGTAGTTAACGTGTAAACTGCCCTTAAGGGGGTAAAAAGGGAAAAAATCTGTACTTTTGGTACCTTTTATATTTCCTTAAAAAATTGGCACTTGAAATTTGGACTGTATGTTCACCTCCCGGAATATAGATCCCCTAAGACTTGGTTTTTGCGAATGATGTTTCTAATAGGGTAAAAAGGGTAAAAATATGTACTTTTGTTACATTTTATATTTCCTTAAATAATGGTACTAGAAAATTGAAATTTGCAATGTCGGTTCACCTTCCGGAAAAAAATGGGTAAAAAAGTACTTTTGGTATTTTTTTTTTATTTACTGAAATAATGGTTATTTGAACTTGAAATTTAGAATGTAGGATCCTTTAGTTAAATAAAACATTCTAGAACAAGTACTTTCCGAAAATTCTGTACCGTTTTCAAAAAGTATAAAAAGTACCTTTTATAAAAAGTACATTTTTTAAAAAGTACCTTTTATAAAAAGTACCTCTCATAAAAAGTAATTTTTATAAAAAGTACCTTTTATAAAAAAAGTGTCTTTTATCAAAAACACCTTTTATAAAAAGTAAAGGTACTTTTTTTAAAAGGTACTTTTCATAAAATTTACTTTTTATAAAAGGTACTTTTTATAAAAGGTGCTTTTTATAAAAGGTACTTTTTATAAAAGGTGCTTTTTATAAAAAGTAATTTTTATAAAAAGTACCTTTTATAAAAAGTAATTTTTATAAAAAGTACCTTTTATAAAAAGTACCTTCTATAAAAAGTACCTTTTATAAAAAGTACCTTTTATAAAAAGTACCTTTTATAAAAAGTACCTTTTATAAAAAGTACCTTTTATTAAAAGTACCTTTTATAAAAAGTACCTTTTATAAAAAGTACCTTTTATAAAAAGTACCTTCTATAAAAAGTACCTTTTATAAAAAGTACCTTTTATAAAAAGCACCTTTTATAAAAAGTAAATTTTATGAAAAGTACCTCCCGAGTAAAAAAGATCATATATAATTATATATAGTTTTATATATACATATATTATTTTGTAAAACTATATGTATTTTTTGTTGCATCATATGTGATTTTATATATTTGCACTTCTAATTTGTTTCTTATATAAAATTATATAACAGAAAATATTGACTTTTATATAATAACATATGATTTAAAGTTCGTTTATATAATTACATATGAACTTTAAAATTCTGTCTTCTTTTTTATATAACTAGCTGCACCCAAAAAAAAACAATTGTGGAATTATAAAATTTTACCTAAGTTTTTTCGCAGGAATCCAACTTGAAAAGTTTCTTTGCTTATTAGCCGAAACAACTTAGGTAAACTTACAAAATGCAACTAAGCATTATTTCAAATTTAGTTTTGTTTATTTAGCCAATATATTTAAATAAATGGTACAGTTTGATTGGTTAAATGACGTATTTTTTTAGGTTGATTTAATAATTTTATATATATCCCCTTCCATACAAAATGCTCAATATTATAAATTTTAATTAGATTTATTTTTAATAATTTTTTTAATAAAAAGGACATTTTTATAATAAAATATAAATATTAATAAGCTTAAAATATATACTTTTGATTTAAAGACTTGCCTTCAACATAATCGTAAATTTCAGGAAGAACAATTTTCTATAGAAACTTTCTCAAAGGCAATTTTTCTATATAAAATTTCTAAAAAAGAGATTTTCTATAGAAAATTTCTAATAGACAATCTTTCTATAAAAAATTTCTAAAAGACAGGTTTTCTATAGAAAATTTCTAACAGGCAATTTTTCTATAGAAAATTTCTCAAAGACAATTCTTCTATAGAAACTGTCTCAAAGACAATTTTTCTATAGAAAATTTCTCAAAGACAATTTTTTTATAAAAAATTTCTGAGAGACAATTTTTCTACAGAAAATTTCTGAAAGACAATTCTTCTATAGAAAATTTCTTAAAGACAATTTTTTTATAGAAATTTTCTCAAAGACAATTTTTCTATAGAAAGTTTCTCAAAGACAATTCTTTAATAGAAACTGTCTCAAAGACAATTTTTCTATAGAAAATTTCTCAAAGACAATTTTTTTATAGAAAATTTCTGAGAGACAATTTTTCTACAGAAAATTTCTGAAAGACAATTTTTCTATAGAAAATTTCTTAGAGACAATTTTTTTATAGAAATTTTCTCAAAGACAATTCTTCTATAGAAAATTTCTGAAAGACAATTTTTCTATAGAAACTTTCTAAACGACAATACTTCTATAGAAAATTTCTAAAAGATAATTTTTCGATAGAAAATTTCTGGAAGAATATTTTTCTATAGAAAATTTCTGAAAGATAATTTTTTTTATATCAAATTTTTTTATAGAAAATTTCTCAAATACAATTTTTCTATAGAAAATTTCTCAAAGATAATTCTTTAATAGAAAATTTCTCAAAGACAATTCTTTAATAGAAAATTTTTTAAAGATAATTTTTCTATAGAAAATTTAACAAATATAATTTTTCCATAGAAAATTTCTGAAAAGCAATTTTTTTATAGAAAATTTCTCAAAGACAATTTTTCTATGGAATATTTTTCAAAGACAATTTTTCTACAGAATCTTTTTCAAAGACAATTCTTCTATAGAAAATTTCTGAAAGACAATTTTTCTATAGAAAATTTTTGGAAGAAAAATTTTCTATATAAAATTTCTCAAAGACAATTTTTCTGTAGAAAATTTCTAAAAGAGAGATTTTTTATAGAAAATTTCTAACAGATAATTTTTCTATAAAAAATTTCTGAAAGACAGGTTTTCTATAGAAAATTTCTCAAAAACAATTTTCCTATAGAATAGGTCTCAAAGAGAATTTTTCTACAGGAACTTTTTTAAAGACAATCTTTCTATGGAAACTTTCTCGAACACAATTTTTCTATATAAAATTTTTGAAAGACAGGTTTTCTAAAGAAAATTTTTGAAAGAAAATCTTTCAATTTTTCTATAGAAAAGTTCTGGAAGACAACTTTCCATAGAAAAATTCTCAAAGTTAATTATTCTATAGAAAATTTCTCAAAGACAATTTTTCTATAGAATTTTCCTATAGAAAAATTTTGAAAGACAATTATTCAATAGAAAATTTCTCAAAGACAATTTTTCTTTAGAAAATTTTTGAGAGAAATTTTTTTTTATAGAAAATTTTTGAAAGACAATTTTCCATAGAAAAGTTCTCAAAGACAATTATTCTATAGAAAATTTCTCAAAGACAATTTTTCTATAGAAAATTTCTGAGAGAAATTTTTCTATAGAAAATTTTTGAAAGACAATTTTCCATAGAAAAATTCTCAAAGACAATTATTCTGTAGAAAATTTCTCAAAGACAGTTTTTCTGAGAGAATATTTTTCTATAGAAAATTTCTCAAAGACAATTCTTCTATAGAAAAATTCTGAAAGACAATTCTTCTATAGAAAATGTCTGACAGAAAATGTTTCTACAGAAAATTTCTGAAAGTCAATTTTTCTATAGAAATACAATTCTTCTTTAGAAAATTTCTGAAAGACAATTTTTCTATAGAAATTTTCTGAAAGGCAATACTTCTATAGAAAATTTTTGAAATACAATTTTTCTATAGAAACTTTCCCAAAGACAATTTTTTTACTGAAAATTTCTTAAAGATTATTCTTCAATAGAAAATTTCTTGAAGACAATTTTTCTATAAAAACTTTCTGAAAGACAATTTTTCTTTAGAAAATTTTTCAAATACAATTTTTTTATAGAAAATTTCTGAAAGGCAATTCTTGTATAGAACATTTTTGAAAGACAATATTTCTATAGAAACTTTTTCAAAGACAATTTTTCTATAGAAAATTACTCTTTAAAAATTTTTGCAAAAACAATTTTTCTTTAGAAAGCTGTCTTTGTAGATATTTTCTATAGAAAAATTGTAGGAGAAATTTTTTATAGAAAAATTGTCTTTGAGAAATTTTTTATAAAAAAATTGCTTTTAGTGATATTTTCTATGGAAAAATTGCTTGAAAATTTCTATAGAAAAATTATCTTTCAAAAAATTTTCTAAAGAAAAATTGTCTTTCAGAATTTTTTTTTATAGAAAACTTGTCCTTAGAGTTATTTTCTATAGAAGAATTGACTTTGACAAATTTTCTATAGAAAAAGTGTCTTTGTGAAATTTTCTATAGACAAATTTTTCTTGAGTAATTTTTTCTGGGAAATTTTCTAGAGAAAAATTGTCTGAGAAATTTTCTATAGAACAATTGTTTTTGGGAAACTTTCTATAGAAAATTGTCTGAGAAATTTTCTATAGAATTGTCTGAGAAATTTTCTATAGAACAATTGTTTTTGAGAAATTTTGAAATGTTTTGTGAAAATTTTTTATAGAAAAATGTTCAGACTCCGTCCATTTTTTCTATAGAAAATTTTTAAGTTTCTGAGACGTTTTTTTTCTATAGAAAAAAGTTTCAAATCCTAAGATATTTTTTCGATAGAAAAATTGTCAGATTCTTTGACACTTGTTCAAAAATTTTATAATTTTGTGAAATTTTTTCTATAGAAAAATTCTCGAATTCTGAGACATTTTTTCAATAGAAAAAGTCTTGCATTTTGAGACAATTTTTCTATAAAAGTTTCAAATTCTGAAAAAAAAATTTATAGAAAAAATCTCAGATTCTCAGACAATTTTTCTACAGAACAAATTTTAAATTCTGTAAAAATTTTTCTACAAAAAAGGCTCAGGTTCTGAGACAATTTTTCTATAGAAAAAATCTCAGATTCTAAGACAATTTTTCTTTAGAACAATTTTTTAATTCTGAGACAATTTTTCTGTAGAATGTACCAGATTGTGAGACCAAGGTCTAGGGTTTTTTAATTGTTTTTTATATATTAAACTTTTACCTCTGCTGAAACACTTGAGGCATGATTGGGTTCTCTTAAATTTGTTTTGTATCCCGTTCCTTAAAATGTAAACTGTCTAAAAGTTCCGATTTAAAGTGTGTGGCGGATGCCGCAAATGTTCTGATAAACCACCACCGTCTGCAACTGAAAGTTAATATTTTGGTTAATATACGTTTAGCAAATATATAAACACATTCGTTTTGCTTACCTTTTTAATTAATGAAAAAAATTACTTCCTCATGTTTTTTATAAAAAATTAAAGACAATGTGTTGTCAATATGTTGCTTACAATGTGGCATTAATTTGTCGACTTTATTGAATTAAATTTATTTATATTTATAAAAAAAAACTTAGGTAAAAGATTCAAGTTTGTGTAGGTTAAATTTGATATTGTATACAATGCTATTTTACAAAATAAATGTCACATACAATTTAGTCAAAACTTGAGCAATTTCTTGAACTCAATATAAAAAAAATTTACCTAAGTCACATTAGACTGTTTAACACTAGTTATTTTTTTGGGTGTGGCCCGGTCCGCGTTGCTGGCCCAAATATAAGATAAGTGTTATATTTCGTCTCGCTTTAAATTTATAGCCCTGCAAATAATGTAATGAATTTCTTGGCTTAGACAAATTTGTGGGCGTGGTTTTAAATACCCGATTAGGCAGGTAATCATCTTCAAATGATATTTTAGGAACTAAAAAAAATATTATCATGTCTTCGACTTTGCGAACTGTACAAATTTAAAACTTCTTTTGTATCAATAAGAACAACACAAAAATAAATTACGCATATCCTTCGTTCTTATTGTGAGCTATTCGTGTATGTCATGACTTCAGAACGTTTTCAATTAGAGCGAAAATTTTCGAATCACATAAAAAACGATTTGGTGTTTCCAAATCACATATTTCTTAATTATATGTTCGAAAAATTTTACTAAGATATGCTAGATGCGAAACACGGGCTTTTGTTTTAAAATAAATAAAATTAAATAAAATAAATAAAAAAGTTTTGCACAATTTTTAAACAAAAATATATATTTAGCACCAATTTATCATTGAATTTCTCATTAAATAATATATATTCACGAATATAAGTTGAATAAATTACTCTTATGTACCTTAAACTCAACAATGTTTCGCATCTTGATAATTCTATGAACATATGGTAATAAACCCCAGTTGTAAAATGTAGTACTTTTCAATAGTAATACTAACTGGCAACACCATGGATTGGCATCACCATTTATCGAAAATTTTTCGAAGATAAACAACGCCATGTTGAATTTTGTAAAATTTTATAATTAATTTATTTTTACAATTTTTAAGTATTTTAAGTGAGTTAAACTAAAAGTGTTGTGCATTAAAAAATATAGAATTTTGTGCTCCTTCTTTTGAAAGTATTTCTCAGCCGGGAAAACGTGTAGTTATTGAAATATGTGATTTTTTTAATTTGTATACTTTTGTTGTTGTTTTTGCACAACTTCCGAACAAAATTTAGATAAATTATGGAGTGTTTTTAAAATAATTTTTACATATATTTAGTCTTAACAAAATGTTGATTTTTTAATGAAAATAAAAAGAATATATATCAAATTATAAATTAAACATGTGTTTTTTAATTTTAAGTTAATATTTATAGGGGAAAAAGTTCATTCTAATTACTTTCAGTTAACTTTTTGCACACGAAAGTAAAACGAAAAAAAAAATTCGGAAGTGAAACCCAGGACACCAAAATATTCGGAAGTGTTTCACTTTCACGTGGATGTGAAAGTCATGACAGACACGATTGTCTTGAGTTCAAACAAACCTTTATGGTTTTGTGGTGCCACTGTACAACAACTTTTCAAAAATATTTATGAAAAATTAATTGTTTTAAAATAAGTTACTTTGGAAAAGTTATAACAATTTTCACTTTAGATTTTGAATTTAATAAAATACAACATATTGTCGTTTAATTAAAAAATAAAATTTTATTATTAAAATACCACGACAGTTTTCCCGAATTTTTCATTTTTCCGGGACACTTTTCTCATTTATATTTCCTTAAAAACCTAATTAGAACTATAATTAATATAAAAAAATCGGTCCGGTCATTAGTAGTCCACATATTTTGACAAAGTGGGCGTTAAAATTTGTGTGGTAAGTTAAACTTGTGCATATGTTAACAATACCCAAGGATTTAAAATCATTTGTACCAAGTTTAAACGGAATCTATTAAGAGTTTTAGATATATCGAAAAAAGTGCGAGAGGACAGTTTTCTCAAGTGTTGCAAATTTTAAGGATATTGGAAAAAGTGGGCTTTGAAGATTAATTATTTCCGTAAAATCCTTACATGGACTATAATGAAAAATGTTAGAAATCAGGCCAGTCGATCTACTATTTTAGATGTATTGAAAAAGGTGGGAGTGAACAATTTTTCTTTTATTAATATTTTATTTGTCTATAGAGCAAATATCGAAAAAAAAGAGTGGTTTTACAACCTTCTTACCGTAAAAACCTTATTTGAATTTAACCAACTCGGTCCATCCATCCAAAAGTGGGCGTAGAAATGGAAAATTGTTCTTTCAGAAAAACCTTAGATGGACTAAGACAAACATTATATATATCGAAAAAAAGAATGGGCTTACAACTTTATACCTTACCGTAAAAACCTTATTTGAATTTAACCAACTCGGTCCATCCATTCAAAAGTGGGCGTAGAAATGGAAAAATGTTCTTTCAGAAAAACCTCAGTTGGACTATGATGAACATTAAAAACCAAATGATACAAATTGATTCAGATATTCCATGATTTAAAATATATATATCGGGAAAAGTGAGCGCAAAAATAGGCGTATACAATTTGTCTTTCCTTAAAAATCTTCTGCGGACTGTAACCAAATCGGTCTAGCCGTAGTTCTTTCGATACATAGAAAAAACTGGGCGTGGGAAATTTTAATATCCGTAAAACCTTAGTTGAATTATGTCGAAAATTTTCATCAAAAATTAGCCAAATTGGGCGTGGTCAATTTCTTTTTTCGTTAAAACCAAAGTTAGAATATGATGAAAATTCATTTAAAAAAAAAATTAGTCCAATCGGTCCAGCCATTATCAGATTTAAGATAAATTGAAAATGTGGGCGTAAAAGTGGGCGTGGTCGATTTTTCATTCAGTAAAAACTTAAATTGGGTTACTACGAACATTAAAATAAAAAAATACCCTAATCGGTGCAGCCATTTTCTGATTTTAGATAAATCGAAAAAAGTGGGCGTAAAAGTGGGCGTGGTTAATTTTTCATTACGTAAAAACCTAAGTTGGACTATGACGAACATTTCAAAAAAAAAATTGTCCAAATCGGTCCAGCCGTTCTCAACTGATGCTGTTACCAACGAACGACAATTGATTTTTATTTATATAGATTTGATAAAACAAAATATTTGAAGAAATTTTATATAAAACTTTATGCAACTGTTTTTAAATTATATGTTATCTTATATGAGTAAAATTTAAAAAAAAAATCTAACAAGGGAAGTATCTCAACCCTTATGAACCGATTTGCATGAAACGTAAAATATATATAAAAGAGACAATTCTAAGGTTGGGGTGTCTCGTCTTATCGGCCATATCGGGGATTTAGGGCTTCAAAACATGGGTCAAAAAATGGCGAAAAAATCGTTTTTTGGATTTTTCAGCCATTTCTTTCTAAGAAACTATATGATGTTTACATATGAGAAGAAAGGTTTTTTTAATGCCTATCCAACGGTGGCATAACCTTGTAAAAGTTTGGCTTCGTTAAATACTTTTTTCATGAAAATATGAAAATTTTGGGGGGTATTTATATGAAGACATAGAGCTACGATGTCCATATGAATACGAAATAATCTTTATTAAATTTAAGTCGACACGTATTTTTGCTCTAGAGGATATTCCTGTTAGTTCGTGAGTTATCGAAATTTTCCCGGAGGTCCATATGGTTTCATAAGGGGACAACGAAATTTTGAAACACTGATATGGCCGAAAAGCCGAGACACCCCAACCTTAAAATCGTCTCATTTATATATATTTTAAGTTTCAGGCAAATCGGTTCATAAGGGTTGAGATACTTCCCTTGTAAGTCATTTACATATAATTTAATATAACTTTTGAAAATTTTTCCAAGTCCAAAAAAAATTAAAATTTTTTAAGTCCCAAAATTCTAGGACTGATGCAAAATTGAAAAAAAAATACAAAAAATTTTCTAAGTCCAGATGATTTTTTTTTGAAAATTTTCAAAGTCCTAAAAATATTTTTGAAAATTTTTAAGTCCTGGAAACAAATTTTTTTTTTGTCAATTTTTTGCGTTTTGGGGGAAAAAATTTTTTTCTTATATATAAATATATTTAATTATATATAATTGCATCAATTTTATACAAAAAAGGGTCCAATTTTCGCATATAACTATATAAAATTATATTAAAATTATATCAAATTTGATCAGATTTGATCAAATTTGATAAGTTTTTATATCGTTTTATCGACTCATTTTTCGCATTAAACTATATATGATTATATATGATGGCTTTATATAATTTTATATGAATATATATAATCTTTTATACTCGGGCTTTTAAAAAAAGTACCTTTTATAAAAAGTACCTTTTATAAAAAGTATCTTTTATAAAAAGTACCTTTTATAAAATGTACCTTTTATAAAAAGTACCTTTTATAAAATGTACCTTTTATAAAAAGTACTATTTATAAAAGTACCTTTTATAAAAAGTACCTTATATAAAAAGCACTTTTTATAAAAAGTACCTTTTATAAAAAGTACCTCTCATAAAAAGTAATTTTTATAAAAAGTACCTTTTATAAAAAAAGTGTCTTTGATCAAAAACACCTTTTATAAAAAGTACCTTTCATTAAAAGTACCTTTTATAAAAAGTACCTTTTATTAAAAGTACCGGCACAGCCGAATATAGCTTTCTTACTTGTTTTAAATTAGTGTTGTTTTTATTCGACCTTTCAGTTTAAATTATAAGAAATAAAATTTTTGACCTCAAACTCGAAAATTTTAATTCTTATAAACTATTTATTTTGAAAATAATGATTAATAAAATTGCAAATAAATCCAAATATTAAAATTGCATCAAAAGTTAAAATTCAGGCTTTTATAGAATAAAGTAAATTGAAAAATATTTTTGACTAGATTAATACTTGAACGTTTTCCCGTTAATTTTATGAATGTTTTTTGGAATGACCCCGATGAAATGTGGCACTGAAAATGAGAAGTTTATAAAAAAACGTGAGAACATATAGCGAGTTTATAAACAATTTCTACAAAGTTAAACAATCACGTGCAAAACATTTAAGCATGCGCATTTAAATGATTTGTGTTTGTTTAAATATATTCAATTATTTTTTTGTAAATTAACAAGGTTTTCTTTGTAAAATTCTGGTTTAATCTAATATATTTAACAGTAATTTGTTTGTAAACTTAGCCTTTTTGTAAAATTTTTCACTCAAATGTATTTAACTAAAACTTTGTAAATTTGCAGTTTTTTAATAAACAGTTTTATTTTGTAAAATTTAGCACTCATAAATGTATTTAACTAAAACTTTGAAAATTTACAGAGTTTTTTTGGCAAAATTCTTGTCGCTTTTATCAACATGTTACAAATAATTCTGTAAACTTACAGTTTATTATCGTAAGCATTTTACAGAGTTTACTTCGTAAAATAATAAAAGATCTTGCTAGCTGGAAATCTGTGGTATTTTCTGGCTCAGCAGAGTATCTCTGTAATTTAACAGAGTGATAATTTTGACTCTAATATTTCAAATATTATCGCTACATATTTTTTATCAGCATGCTCTCTTAAATTGTCTTTAGCAAATTATGCAAAATATAGTTTTACAAGAGATGAATCTATTGGAGATGAATTAAACAAAAAATATTCTTGGAATGAAAACAAATGCTGCGGAACGCACAGAAAATAGTCTTAAAAAACTTGTATCATTTTGTGACAAACCGTTTGATGGATTCAAAACTGAATAAAAGTTTATAAAAAAATTGAAGAACTTAATTTATATAAAGATCCTAAGGTAATTTCCTTAAATAATGCAATTAACAGTGTAGTAGTGAACCATGTTAACACGCTACATGAGGTAGTAACAAAATGCGTTTTATTTCTAATTAAATTTGAAATTCCTGGTTTATATGAAGAATTTGAGAAAAGTATACAAAATATATCAGCCAGCACATCCTTAAAAAAGGTTTGTAATGAAAGAACATATTTGGAGAAATAAAGCTAAAGAATGAGGTAGTAAGTTTGTTATTCCTTATTTTTAATATTTTGATGACGTCGAAATAAACAATATACTTGGATCACATAGCTCAAGTCTATTTTTCATTTCCTTCAGACCCAGACTTTATTAAATTTAAAGTAAAAAACATTTTTATAGCTGCATTGTTAAAATCATCCGATGTCTAAAATCTAGGATATGGCAAATGTTTTTTTAAATTAATTGAAATTCTTAATGATTAAGATAAAAACGGGTTTAAGTCGCGATCAAAAATGAAAAAAAAAAATGCATATTTCACATTAGGTTTAATTGTTGGAGATAATTTGGTTTTAAATAATATACAAGGGGTTCAAAGTTCGTTTTCTGCATATTATTATTGCCGAGCTTGCAAAACACTTAAGGACGAAGACATTGCTGTAGAATATTTTACAAAATTAAGAACATTAGGAAATTATAACGAAGATGTAAAGATTAATGATCCGGAGAAAACAGGGATCAGGGAAAATAGTATTATTAATAAAATGCATAATTTTCATGTAGTAGAAAACTTGTACGCTGATTTACTTCATGATATGTTAGAAGGAGGATTAGAGTACGATTTTTGTCATATTCTAATTTTATTAATAAAAGGTAAAAAAATATGATCTAGAATTATTCAACATAAGAAAACAAGGGTTTGATTATGTATGGTGAAAAAGAAAACAAGTCACCAGAAATACAACCTCCCCACTTTAAAATTAAATATGTCGGCTAGCGAAATGTTAACATTTGCCCACTTTTTTCCATTTATGATTGGAGATTTAGTACACCGAAAAAATTTCCCAGTTGGATAGTTACGAAAAATCACAGTTGATTTGAAATAAATTTAAAATAACTGGTATAATCACCAATAACTATTAAACCCAGTTAATTTTAACATTATTTCAGTTACTTGTAAATCAAAATTAATTTTATTGACAGGAAATTAAAAATTAATCAACAAATTAAATAAAATAGATACAAATAAGAACAAATCTTTGGTAAGTTTCTATTTACTATTTTGTATTTTATTTTTTGCAAAGTTATTTTTTAGATCTTGATGAAGGATGTACAAAATCTGAAGCTTGTAAATGACCATATGTGATGACGAAATCGGCGAACTTGTAATTTAGTGTCGTGTTGGTGAGACATGTAGTTCGAAATCGTTTGGTAATTAAAAAATTAAATTAATGTGTAAATATTGTATATTTTTTTTCGTATGTATTTAATAAAGGTTGTTTAAAATAAAAGAGAAATTTTATTCCCCTAAAAACGTTAAAACCCAATTGTCAAATTTCAGCCAGTTATTATCTACTAAATTCCAAATTTTCATAGATTTAACTAACAACTTGTTGCCAGTAACTGGAATCTCAGTTAAATTCAAAATAGAATACAAAATAGTTATCATTAACTGAGCCAAATCAACTGGGACTCAGTTAGGTGTATTTCAACTGGGACTTAGTTAATAAATTAGTCAGCAGTAACTGGGAAATTTTTTGGGTGTAGATGTTAATAGTGATGTATAGAAGTTTGTCATAAAATTAATTGAGTTACTTGATATATTGCTTTTGTCACACTCAAAATATTCACTCTGCTAAATTACAGAAATACTCTGCTGCGCCAGAAGAAAATACGATACACTCAAAATAATTACTCTGTTAAATATTTTGTAAAATGACTGTAATCTCCATCCGACAGATATTTGACAAAGTTATCTGCTGAAATACAGATTTTGTATTTTCTTGTGACCGAAAAACAAAATTTTATCTGTAATTTTACTTTGTAATCTATATTTTACAGGTAATTTTACTTATTGCTCTGTAATAATGTAAAATCCAAATATCTTCAATAAACTTCAAAATATTTCAACCCCTCTTTTCAAAGCGTCTTAAATTACAGTAAACGCTGACAAATTTTACGGGGTCTCGTGTAAAATGTAAAAAAACTAATTTTTACAAAAAAAAAGAAGTAAATTTACAATTCGGAAGCATTAAAGCGGGATAATTCACGATGGCATTTCCCAATTGTCACCACTACTTGCACATTAGCTAAGGAGAAATTGATCAGGAATGAAATAGTGACCGTTGTGTAAAAGATATCTCAAGAGCATTAAAAAAATACTTATATAAGGAAATCAAGGCATTCTTAAAGGATTTTCCTTTAATTTTATTAAAGTGTTTATTGGAGTGACCCCATTCAAATGTGGTACTGAAAATGAGAAGTTTATAAAAAAAAAAACGTTAGAACATATAGCGAGTTTGTAAATAATTTCTACAAAAAAAAAACATTCGCGTGCGAAACATTTAAGTGGTCGCAATTAAATGATGGCATTTACCTTTATTTTGGGTCAAGTTATTACTTATCCATGCTTCTTGCACATTACAGTCGAAGAAAATAAATACGAATTCTTAAAGTTGCCACTTAAAAAGTAAATTTAAACAAGAAATTATAAAATAACGTTTCGCGTGTGCACCATTAAAGTGGGGAATGCATTTAATCAGGCACATTTAAATTTTAGTAGAGTTGTGTCGTTCACGAACGAACTAGTTCAATTGAACTATTCACTTAACTGAGCGATTTATCTAGTTCGTTCATTTCCGCTCTTTTAGGTCTTTTCGTTCATTTCCGCTCTTTTAGGTCTTTTCGTTCATTTAGCTCAATTGGTCATTATTTCATTTTGATCTTTCAGTTCGGTCGTTCAATTTTTTTTTTTTGTTAATTTTGTCTTTAGGCGAAGTTTTCTCATCTCTTTTGGCACACTTTCTCAGCATTAATGTTTTTTTTTTTACAAAAATTGTATATGTTTTTTTTAATTCATGCACTCAAAATAATTACTCTGTTAAATACTCTGTAAAATGACTGTAATCTCAATTTGACAGATATTTGACAAAGTTATCTGCCGAAATACAGATTTTGAGAAAATACTTTGTATTTTCTTGTGACCGAAAAACTAAGTATTATCTGTAATTTTAATTTTTTCTTTGTAATCTTTATTTTACAGATAATAAATAGAGTTTTTTGTTAAAATACAGATTTTTGAAAAAATAGTCTCGTAACCAAAATATTTATTGCTCTGTAATACAGTTTCCAAATAAAAATCTCTTCAAAAAAACTTCCAAATATTTCAACCCCTTTTTAAAAAGCTTCTTAAATTACAATTAAAGCTGGTAAATTTTCCGAAGATGTGTTGTAAATTGGAAGGTTTTTTAATTTTCACAAAAATAAAAGTAAATTTAAAATTTGGAAGCATTAAAGCGGGTAAATTTACACGATGACATTTTCCAATTGTCAACACTACTTGCACATTTAGGAAGGATAAATTAATCGGGAATCAAATAGTGACCGTTGTGTAAAAGCCATATCAAACACATTAAAAAAAATATGCAAGAAAGTCAAGGCATTCTTAAACGATTTATCTTAAATTTTATAAAATGTTTATTAGAATGAATCCGCTCAAAGGTGGCACTGAAAATGAGAAATTTATGAAAAAACAAAAAACCTGAGAACATCTAGCGAGTTTATAAATAATTTCTACAAAGTTCAACATTCGCGTGCGAAACATTTAAGCGGGCGCATTTAAATGATGGCAGTTGCCTTTATTTTGTGTCAAGTTATTACTTAGCCATGCTTCTTGCACATTACAATCGAAGAAAATGAATAAGAATTCTTATAGTTGTCACTTAAAAAGTGAACTTAACAAGAAATTAAAATATAACGTTTCGCGTTCGCACCTTTAAAGTGGGAAACGCATTTAATCAGGCTCATTTAAATTATGAAAGTACTAATAGGAAACACAATTTAAAATAGCACCTGCTCAAATCATCATTTATTAATTTATAAAAACCTCGGTAAACATCTACCGCTTAAATGCGTCACTTAATATGTGAGCTTTAATAATTTAAAAATTTGTAACCCGCAAAGAATAATTTTATTGGCTTGTCAGCCTGTTAATGTTTTTAAAGCAGGGAAGTTCTGGAGTTCATTTTGTTCACAATTATTTCATGTGTTCCAGTTTAAAATCAAATAAATTTAACAAAAACTTTGTAAATTTTCAGAAGTTTTTGAAAAACATCTGGTCACGTACCAACATTTTACAGATAATTCTGTAAATTTACAATTTTTTTGTGACGAAATAATTTTACAAAGTTTTTACAAATATATGTAAAATTACAGAGTACTTCTCTGTAAAATAGTGATCCCATTTAACTAATATTTTACTAGAAACTATGTAATTTTACAGTTTTTTTTTGTCCAAACCATTTTACAGAGTTTTCTTCGTAAAATAACAAAAAATCTTGCTGGTTGGAAATCTATGGTATTTTCTGCTGGCTCAGCAGAGTATCTCTGTAATTTAACAGAGTTATTATTTTGAGTGTGTTTTTACTCAACATTTTTTTTCACGAAAGCTAAAACAACAGACATGATCAAAATGATTCGTTCACAAACTGTTGCACAAACACAAAAATTGACCGATTTGAACTAGATGAACGACCAACAGACATGATCAAAATAATTCGTTCACGAACTGCTGAACGAAGACCATAAAAGAGCAATTGAACTAGATGAACGAACTAGGTCTTTTATCTGAAATGAACGAAAATGAGCGCTCACTCAATTGAACGATTAAGCACAAGTCTAAATTTTAGTTTTTCCTCTAACAACAAATTTATGAAAGTACTAATAGGAAATACAAATTTCACATTTTAAAAGCCCCTGCTAAAATCGTTGTTTTTTAATTTATAAAAACCGGTCAACATCTACCGCTTAAAAGCGTCATTAAATATGTGAGCTTTAATAATTTAAAATATACGTAATACACAAAGACTAATTGTGATGGCTTGTCAGACTGTTAATGTTTTTAAAGCAGAGAAGTTACACTCATACAATGGATTTAACCCATTTTTTTTTTTTTTTTAATTTTGCACTCATAAAATGAATTTAACTAAAACTTTGTAAATTTACAGTTTTTTTTTGTAAAATTCTGGTCGCTTTTATCAACATTTTACAGAGTTTTCTGCTGGCTCAGCAGAGTATCTCTGTAATTTAACAGAGTGATTATTTTGAGTGCAGATTTCCAACCAGCAAGATTTTTTGTAATATGATTTCGATGAAAAAACTATAAATTTACAGAATTATTTGTAAAATGTTGATAACAGCGATATGAATTTTACCCAAAAAACTCTGTAAATTTACAAAGTTTTGGTTTAATGCATTTTATAAGTGCAACATTTTATCAATAAAACTCTGAAAATTTACAAAGTTTTTGTTTAATTTATTTGATTTCAAACTTGAACACATGAAATAAATGGGAACCGAAATAACAACATAAACATTTATATTATATTTATTGTTTAACTTTGCGTGCAGGAACTCCAGAACTTCTGTGCTTTAAAAACATTAATAGTCTGACAAGCCATACAAATTATTCTTTGCGTATTACATATATTTTAAATTATTAAAGCTCACATATTTAGTGACGCATTTAAGCGGTAGATGTATAAAGAGCTTTTTACAAATTTATAAATAACAATTTGAGCAGGGGCTATTTGAATATTGTGTTTCCTTTTCGTACTTTCAAAAAGAAAAAAACTAAAATTTCAATGTGCCTGGTTTAAATGCATTCCCCTTAAATGGTGCGCACGCGAAACTTTATTTTTTAATTTCTTGTTTAAATTCACGTTTAATTATAAGAATTCTTATTCATTTTCTCGACTGTAATGTGCAAGAAGGATTGATAAGTAATAACTTGACACAAAATAAAGGTCGCATTTGATCATTTAAATGCGCCCGCTTAAATGTTTCGCACGCGAATGTTTAACTTTGTAGAAATTATTTATAAACTCGCTAGATGTTTTCACGGTTTTTTTCACAAACATTTTCAGTGACACATTTCAGCGGGATCATTCCAATAAACACTGTTATAAAATTAAAAGGGAAATTTATTTTGTTAATGCGCTTGAAATAACTTTTACACAACAGTCACTATTTGATTCGTGATCAATTGCTCCTTTCTTATTGTGCAAGTAAGGTGTGTTGACAATTTCGAAATGCCATCGTGTAAATTTGCTCGCTTTAATGCTTCGAAATGGTAAATTTACTTTTTTTTTATTTTTGTGAAAATTACGAGTTTTTTACGAGTACCTCCAGTTAGTTTTACACGACATCCTCGTAAAATTTAATTGTATAACTTTTAAAACTTATTGTTACTCAGAGATTTTTAAAAGTGAAAATGGCCGAGTTTACACAAAGGATTGGCAAATCTCACAGTAGCGCACCCAAAAAAAAACAATTGTGAAATTATTTAATTTTAGGGTATAATTTACCTAAGATTTTTCGCAGGAATCCAACTTGAAAAGTTTCTTTGCATATTACCCGAATCAACTTAGGTAAACTTACAAAATGCATTTAAGCATTATTTCAAATTTAATTTTGTTTATTTAGCCACTATATTTAAATAAATGGTACAGTTTGATTGGTCAAATAACGTATTTTTTTTTTAGGTTGATTTAATAGTTTTATATATCCCCTTCCATACAAAATGCTCAATATTATAAATTTTAATTACATTTATTTTTAATATTTTTTTTTTAATATAAAGGACAATTTTATAATAAAATATAAATACTAACAAGCTTAAAATACATACTTAGCATGATCAGTGACAACTAAATTTTTCTATAGAAACTTTCTCAAAGACAATTCTTCTTTAGAAAATTTCTGATAGACATTTTTTCTATAGAAACTTTCTGAAAGACAATTCTTCTATAGAAAATTTCTAAAAGACAGATTTACTATAGAAAATTTTTAACAGACAATTTTTTTAAAAAATTTCTTAAAGACAATTCTTCTATAGAAAATTTCTAATGGACAATTTTTCTATAGAAAATTTTTCAAAGACAATTTTTTTATAGAAAATTTCTGAGAAATAATTATTCTACAGAAAATTTCTGAAAGAAAATACTCCTATAGAAAATTTCTTAAAGTAAAATTTTCTATAGAAATTTTCTCAAAGACAATTCTTCTATAGCAAATTCCTGAAATACAGTTTTTCTATAGAAACTTTCTAAACGCCAATTTTTCTATAGAAAATTTCTGAAAGAAAATTTTTCGATAGAAAATTTCTGGTTGACAATTTTTCTATAGAAAATTTCTGAAAGATAATTTTTCTATAGAAAGTTTTTGACGACAATTTTTCTATAGAAAACTTTTTCAAGCCAATTTTTTTATAGAAAATTTCTATAAAAAATTTCTCAAAGACAATTTTTCTATAAAAAATTTCTCAAAGATTATTCTTTAATAGAAAATTTTTTAAAGATAATTTTTCTATAGAAAATTTCCCAAAGACAATTATTCAACAGAAAATTCCTCAAAGACAATTCTTTAATAGAAAATGTTTTAAAACAAATTTTTCTATAGAAAATTGGTTTTAAACCAATTAAAAAAGATAATTTTTCTATAGAAAATTTCACAAAGATAATTTTTCATAGAAAATTTCTGAAAGGCAATTTTTCTGTAGAAATTTTCTGAAAGACATTTCTTCTATAGAAAATTTTTCGATAGAAAATTTCTGGAAGACAATTTTTCTATAGAAAATTTCTGAAAGACAATTTTTCTAAAAAAATTTTTGAAAGTTAATTTTTCTATAGAAAATTTTTGAACAACAATTTTTGTATAGAAAATTTTTTATAGAAAATTTTTTATAGAAAGTTTCTGAAAGACAATTTTTCTATAGAATATTTCTCAAAGACAATTTTTCTACAGAAACTTTTTCAAAGACAGTTTTTCAATATAAAATTTCTGAAAGACAGGTTTTCTGTAGAAAATTTCTGAAAGACAATCTTTCTATGGAAACTTTCTCAAACACAATTTTTCTATAGAATACTTCTGAAAGGCAATTTTCATAGAAAAATTCTCAAAGACAATTATTCTATAGAAAATTTCTTAGACAATATTTCTATAGAAAATTTCTAAGAGAAATTTTTCTAGAGAATATTTTTGAAAAATAATTTTCCATAGAAAAATTCTCAAAGACAATTCCCAAGGACAATTTTTCTACAGAAAATTTCTCAAAGACAATTCTTCAATAGAAAATTTTTTAAAGATAATTTTTCTATAGAAAATTTCCCAAAGATAATTTTTATATAGAAAATTTCTCAAAGATAATTTTTTAATAGAAAATTAAAAAAAAAAAAAATTCTATAGAAACTTTCTCAAAGACAATTTTTCGATAAAAAATTTCTCAAAGACAATTTTTTATAGAAAATTGCTGAGAGACAATTTTTCTGCAGAAAATTTCTGAAAAACAATTTTTCTATATAAAATTTCTAAAATACAGGTTTTCTATAGAAAATTTCTGAAAAAAAAATTTTTCTGAGAGACAATTATTTTACAGAAAATTTCTGAAAGAAAATTTTTCTATAGAAAATTTCTGAAAGACAGGTTTTCAGAGAAAATTTCTAAAAGAAAATTTTTCTGTAGAAAATTTCTGAAAAAATTTTCATAAAAAATTTCTCAAAGACAATTTGTTTATAGAAAATTTTTTATAGAAAAATTGTATTTGAAAAATTTTCTATTTAAAAATTGTCTTTGAGAAATTTTTTATCAAAAAATTGTATTTAAAAATTTTTTTATAGAAAACTTGTCTTTAAGAAATTTTCTATAGAAGAATTGTCTTTCAGAAATTTTCTATAGAAAAATTGTCTTTGAGAAATTTTTATACAAAAATTGTTTTTAGAGATATCTATGGAAATATTGCTTGAAATTTTTTTTATAAAAAAATTGTCTTTCAAAAAATTTTCTAAAGAAAAATTGTCTTTCAGAAATTTACTATAGAAAACCATCTTTCAGAAATTTTGTATAGAGAAATTGACAATAAGAATTTTTTTATAGAAAAATTGTCTTTAGTTATTTTCTATAGAAAAAGTGCCTTTGAAATTTTCTATATAAAGTCGTAAATTCTTATACAATTTTTCTATAGAAAAAAATCTCAGATTCTGACACAATTTTTCTACAGAACAAATTTTAGATTCTGTGACAATTTTTCTTGAGAAAAAGTCTCAGGTTCTGATACAATTTTTCTATAGAAAAAATCTTAGATTCTAAGACAATTTTTCTTTAGAACAATTTTCAGATTCTGAGTCAATTGTTCTATAGAAAGTACCATATTGTGAGACTATTTTTCTAAAAAAAATTTTCTGTAGATGCTGAATTATCACTAACCGGAATCTGCAATCAAAAACCTCAAGTCATTTTCTGGATCTGCTTTGGTGTCAACTATTGAACCAACACTGCGAACCGGAGACCAATTGTTTTATGTTTTTTATGGCGTTCCTTAAAATTTAAACTTCCTACATTGTGTGGGGATTCCAAGTAATGTATTTTTACAAGTTCCGATTAAAAGCGTGGCGGATGCCGCAAATGTTCGGATAAA
Organism: Pegoplata infirma; assembly: GCA_963921195.1. NCBI lineage: Eukaryota > Metazoa > Arthropoda > Insecta > Diptera > Anthomyiidae > Pegoplata > Pegoplata infirma. Next base: position 185,476,773 of record OY992540.1, read on the forward strand.
CCACCACCGTCTGCAACTGAAAGTTAATATTTTGGTTAATATACGTTTATCAAATATATAAACACATTATTTTTTCTTACCTTTTTAATTAATTAAATAAATTAGTTCCTCATACATATATTTTATAAAAAATTAAAGACAATTTGTTGTCAATGTGTTGTTTACAATGTGGCATTAATATGTCGACTTTATCGAATTAAATTTATTTATATTTATAAAAAAAACTTAGGTAAAAGATTTAAGTTTGTGTATGTTAAATTTTATATTGTAAACAATGCTATTTTACAAAATAAATGTCATATACAATTTAGTTAAGACTTGAGCAATTTCTTGAACTCAATATAAAAAAAATTTACCTAAGTCACATTAGACTGTTTAACACTAGTTATTTTTTTGGGTGCGGCCTAAAACGCTGATAAATTATTTTCCCTCCCATGATTACACTGATCAGTGTTCGTCATGGTTGGGTTTGTCATGATTTCTTAAAATAGATTTTGACACTTTTGAAATACATTTGGACAATTTTGGATACTTTTTAAATTATTTTTTTTTAAAAAACAATAATATAAAAATATATAAATTTTAATTTTGGAAAATTTTGAAATACATATGAAAAATTTGGAAAATTTTAAATGGCATATGTTTAACTAACTTGATTTTTTTAGTATTTATCCCATAAAAATATTCTTCCATAAATATCCAAAATGATTCAGACGCTTTTGGATATTGTAGATTAAATAAATGAAAAATTTTAAAGCAAATATCAAGCGCCCTTAATTGATAATGGTATAAAATTGCCATCTATGTTAACATAAAACTCCGCAATTTTATTAAAGCTTCCAATTGCCATAATAAATGGTTGGATATTCTCCCCTTGCTTTGTAATAAAGTCAAGGTGCTCAACCAAAACTTGCATTGAGTTTCAAATAAATAAAAATTGTTTTCGCGAGTCTTTAGGTAGAAACAGAACAAGCACGGCACGGGGGACGGTTGCCGTTGCCGGAGAATATAGGCCCAAAACAATGACGGGGGACGGCGACGGCAAAAAATGTCATTTGTTTGTTCAGTGGTGCCAACTTTTAAAAAAATTAGAGTAATTTTACGGAAAAAAATCGCTTATCACATAGTCAATGTGATTAAGTTGGCACTACTGTACGTTTGCTACACCATTGTGAATGAAAAAATTAAAAATTGTTGTGAAAATGCGGCAACCCTGGAGTGTGAGAGGGAGGGAGATTGAGAGAATCCGGAGAACAAATAAAATAAGTTTTAATTTTTTGCCGTGCCGGTCACGGTTTTTAACTGTCAAATCGTATGGAAAAAGTCGTGCCGGGCTTGTTCTGTTCCTACCTTTTATTGGTGTGCCTTGCTAACTCTTTCGTTCCACTATTGGCATCGTCCATAAGACTTTTTAAGCAACATGTCTGTTTCTGCGAAAAGAAAAGTTAGTTATAATAATTATATTACAGTGTTGCCACCAATGGGAATTGGAAATTACACAAAAAATTATCCAAAATCTCACAAAATTTGTTATATCCTCCAACCACAGTCGTAATATCGGTCAGGAATCCCGTAAAGTACATATATTATTAATCCTTGATCGATTCTAAGACATTATATGAATGTCCGTTTATCTGTATTAAACATACTGCAGTCCAAAACAAAAGAGCTATAGCTATATTTTATAAAATTGGTTAATAACACGACATTATTTAAGCCCTGTAAGTTGTTCACCAGTATAAAAATAGTTCAAAACATAAATTTGAAGCGAAAATTTGCAGGTCTCATGTCTGGTTATGTTTTGCTCTTCAGCTGTTTTAAAATTTAAAACAAAAATATCCTGATACATACATATACACGGGTTATTTTACGGATCTTCACCAGAGAACGAAATACCCCTTTAGAGAAATTTAGAACGTTTTTGTAAAGCCAGTTTAAATTTTATGTTTTTTTGACATGTTTTCACATAAAAAGCGAACAACTTACTTGCCCAAAGTAATTGAGGCTTATCTTTTTAAATTTAAAAAAAATATATATTTTCTTGAAAATTGTTCTTTATAAATATTATAGTTTTAGTTAGTAAAGATAAAATTACCTCGAGCTAAAATAAACCTACTCAAAATATAGTATATTAATGGTTGAATAATATAATTTTTATTTAAAAATTTATCAGAATTTTAACAAAATTTTTAGTTGTAACTTCATTTAAACTTAAAACAAATAATTGACGTATCAAAAACTCACATTTAGTATTTGAACTTTTATTTTACATTAAATGTCCAAAAAGTGAATAAAATTTGGTTTTGTTTTAAACATTTAAGCTGCTAAAACGTAGGGATAAATGTAGGGATTTTTTTTTTGAAAATGTAGGGAGAAAAGGGATTTTTTTTTAATATGTGTAGGTTTTTTTCTTTTAAAAAAATGGCAACACTGTTACAGAGTAATAGTAAAATTACAGATGAAATTTAGTATTTTGGTTACGAGAAAAAAAACAAAGTGTTTTTCTAAAATCTGTATTTTAACAAAAAAAGCCCTATTTATTATCTTTAAAATAGAGATTACAATGAAAAAAGTAAAATTACAGATATAATTTTGTTTTTCGGTCACAAGAAAATACAAAGTATTTTCTTTAAATCTGTATTTCGACAGATAACTTTGTCAAATATCTGTCGAATTGAGATTACAGTCATTTTACAGAGTATTTAACAGAGTAATTATTTTGAGTGTAGACTTCAGAAGATTGGTAAAAATTTGTCTTATGTTCATTGGCAGACTAAGTTCTTAAATGGGCAAAATCGGGCCAGGGGAAAAATGTTTTTGTACACTCAAAAAAGTTTGTAAATTTACAAGTAAAAGGTCTTGTAATTCTATTTTACTAATATTTTTGTCTTTTTACAAAAATTGTTGTATATTTAATAAAACGAAAACTACAGTTTGCTTTGTAATTTTACTATTATATGTTGGTAAATTTATTTTACAAATTTTTTAGGTAAATTTACAAAAAAGTGAATTATTTTACAAATTAAAAAAATATTACAAGGTGTTTAGTTTTTTTACACAAGAAAATTGCAATTGTACAACATAATTTTACTTGATGTTATTTAGTCTTTTTACCAAAAAAATGTTTTATTACAAACATTTTTTTTTTAAGATCGTGTACAAGGTTTTCAGTTTGAAATGTATGTATGTATTGAAAAGTACAAAATTCCAATATAATTTTACAAAACTTATTTTATTACAAGAATTAATGTTGTTTTACAAAAAAAAATTAATTATTCAACAATAGGACACGCAAAAATTTTCTAAGTTCAGATTTTTTTTTTTGGAGTAAAAAATTTAGTTTTTATAAATAATTTTTACACCGTTTTTTTGGTAATTTGCGTTAAGTAAAATACCACAATTTTTATGTGTTTCTACTATATAATTGTTTTACTTTTTTTTGTATTTTTACCATTTTTTTTGGTGATTTTACCATATTTTTTGGTAATTTTTTTTTAAATTTGGTACCTAAAATGTCAATAGAAAGCTGCCAATTATGAAAAATCAAATTTTTCTTATTTTAACTGGTACTTAAACATCCAATCTACAATATCCAAAATTTTTTTTTCCGATTTTTTAAAAATACTTGTGAAAATAATTAAAAATTCAAAAAAAAAATTTTATTTTTTGACTAATTTTTCCTGAAAATATAAGAAATTTCTTGTGTAGCCTCCTTCGCAATTCTCATATGTTCTACTTAAGAAAAACGAAATGTCGAAAAAAAATAAAAAAGTGCAGTGTTATACATTAAAAAGTTTGTTAAAAGTGCTCAAGTGAAAAAAATCTTTTCAGGTTGTTGAAGTGCTACTCCAGCTGCCGAAGAAGGAAAAATAAGATGCACCAATGGAAAAAACCTTTAAATTTACAAAACCAATATGTAAATAAACCAATTTTTTGTAAATTTACAAAACAAATATGAAAATTTAAAAAACTAAATTGTATACTTACGAAAAAAGTTGTAATTTTACAAAAATGAAATAGAAAATAAAAAAACAATATTGTAAATTTACAAATTTTATGGATAAACTACGGTTTTTACGGCAAAAAAATAAGGCAAAATGGTACATACACAATAAAAATTGTAAATTTACCACTTCTTATTGTAAATATACAAGTTTTTTGCATAAAAAACAGTAGTTTAACCAAATAATTTGTTAATCTACAATTTATTTTTTTCATTTTCTATTTTTCCTTGTAAAATAACAACCTTTTTCTGTAAGTTTACAATTTTGTTTTGTAAATTTACCAAATTTTTTGCAAATTTACAAAAAAAATGTTCACCTCAAAGATGATATTTTACAAAAAAAATTGTAAATTTACATTTTCTTTTGTTAAATCAATTTACAAATTATCCCCGTAACTTTACGGGGATTCTTGCTAGTACATATTTTACAAAACCTGCCCCGTAAAATCACGGGGATATTATGTCATTTTACAAACTTTTTTTTTTGAGTGTAGGCGTGGATATAAACAATTATCTAAATAATATTTCAATATTGACATAATGGTATTAATTTAGTGCAAATATCACACTCAATATACTCGCTCTGTTAAATTACAGAAATACTCGGCTGAGCCAGCAGAAACTACCATAGATTTCCAACCAGCAAGATTTTTTGTAATTTTGCGAAGAAAACTGTTAACCGATTTCGATAAAAAAAACTGTAAATTTACAGAATTACCTGTAAAATGTTGATAAAAGTGACCAGAATTTTACCAAAATTTTAGTTTAATACAGTTTAAGAGTGCAAAATTTTGCAAAATAAAACTGTAAATTTATAAAGTTTTAGTAAAATGACCCGAAATTTATCAAAAAATACTCTGAAAATTGACAAAGTTTTTTGTTAAATTTATTTGATTTCAAACTTGAACACATGAAATAATTGGGAACAAAAATAACAACATCCACATTTATAATAAAAACAAGTTACATAGTTAAATTCGGCCTTGTCTAATGTAGTGGTACCCTCCACAATTTCAAAAAGATTATTGCAAAAAAAAAAAAAAGAATCAGCGAGAAATATGTTTGTACTTGTTTAAATACCATTTGATGTTCAATTATGTTCTCATATGTCAACCAGCAGCCGAATTAAAGCATTTTGTATTCTTAGGCTCTGTTGAATTTACTAAAATTTTTGAGCTGTCCCTAAATTTTCTTTTATAACTTTTGAACCGCTGATCCGATATCGCTTAAATGCAATACCAAACTTCTCGGGAGAAATATGTTAAGTTTCAGTAATCTCCGTGTAATATTTTGGCCGTGATTACCATTGCCGCAGACAGACAGATGGACATCGCTAGAATGTCTTAAAATCGATCGGTGATCATAAATATATACACTAAAAATAATTACTCTGTTAAAAACTCTGTAAAATGGATGTAGTTCTCAATTCGACAGATATTTGACAATGTTATCTGTCGAAACACAGATTTTAAGAATATACTTTGTATTTTCTTGTAACCGAAAAACAAATTTTTTTCTGTAATTTTACTTTGTAATCTCTATTTTTCAGATAATAAAAAGAGTTTTTGTTAAAATACAGATTTTTATAATTTTTTTTTCTCGTAACTAAAATACAAAATTTCAACTCTAACTTTACTCATTGCTCTGTAATACAATTGGAAGCATTAAAGCTAGCAAACTCGCATTAATGAAAGAGAAATTGATCAGAAATCAAATGGTAAATAAAATAATCAAATTCTGGCCGCTTTTTATCAATATTTTACAGATAATTCTGTAAATTTACAGTTTTTTTTTATCGAAATCATTTTACAGAGTTTTCTTCGTAAAATAAAAAAAATCTTACTGATTGGAAATCTATGGTATTTTCTGCTGGCTCAGCAGAGTATCTCTGTAATTTGACAGAGTGATTATTTTGAGTGTATACTTTGTGGGATCCTAGACCGATATTTCGATGAGTTACAAACGGAATGACAAACTTATATATACCCTCTATCACTAGCAATAAGTGGAGGGTATAAAAACTTCTTAAAATCGTCATTCCTATGGCGTTTTTAATTTTGTTTAACTTTGCGTGCATGAACTCCGGAGCTTCTCTGCTTATAAAACATTAACAGTCTGACAATTCATTAAAATTATTCTTTGCGTATTACATATATTTAAAATTATTAAAGTTCACATATTTAGTGACGCATTTAAGCGGTAGATGTTCACCGAGGTTTTTATAAATTAATAAATGACGATTTCAGAAATGTGAAAATTGTGTTTCCATTTAGTACTTTCATAAACTAAGAGAAGAAACTAAAATTTAAAAGTGCCTGACTAAATGCTGGATTATGCACCCGTAACTGTACCCTAACGTAGCGTAGAGAGGTTTTCTTTATATGAGACCATGTGGGAGCAATTATTCTTCTTTGCAGACGGATACGTGATTTTATGTTTGATATTGATCGCTACGTTAGTGACGGGTATGGGTAGCTTACCCAGCCTTTAATGCATTCCCAACTTTAATGGAGCGCACGCAAAACGTTATTTATTAATTTCTTGCTTAAATTCACTTTTTAAGTGGCAAGTATAAGAATTCTTATTCATTTTCTTCGACCGTAATGTGCAAAAAGTATACTATATTATAAAAACTTGAGAGAAAATAAAGGCAAATGCCATCATTTAAATGCGCCCGCTTAAATATTTCGCACACGAATTTTGAACTGTGTAAAAATTGTTTATAAACTCGCTATATGTTATTACGTTTTTTTTTATAGACTTTTTCAGTTCCACATTTGAGCATTCAGTTCCACATTCCAATAAACACTTTTGTAAAATTAAAGGGAATTTGTTTAAGAATACCTTGACTTTCTTGTATATTTTTTAATGCGCTTCATATGGCTTTTACACAACCGGTCACTATTTGATTCCTGATCAATTTCTCCTTGCTTAATGTGCGAGTAGTGTTGACAATTTGGATATACCATCGTGTTAAGTGCCCACTTTAATGCTTCCAAATTGTAAATTTACTTTTCTTTATTGTTTGTGTTTTTGATTGAAGAAGAAATTGTGTCTTCTAAAGATTAAATTAAATTGTGGATTTACCCTAGACCATGGTTTCTGTAGACACTTCTACGTCTTCCGTAGGCAATTACACTAAATTGATTATTTTGATATTTGCTAGAAAAATTCTTTTTATTTTTTTAAGAGTACCTGCAATTTTACATGACATCCTCGTAAAACTGACCAGATTTAAGACTCGTTTTAAAGAGGGGTTGAAATATTTGGGTTTTTTGAAGAGATTTTTGTTTGAATACTCTATTACAGAGCTATAAGTAAAATTACAGATGAAATTTAGTATTTTGGTAACGAAAAACAAAGTATTTGTCTAAAATTTGTATTTTAACGAAAAACTCTGTTTATTATCTGTAAAATAAGGATTACAAAGTAAAAAGTAAAATTACAGATAAAATTTAGTTTTTCGGTCACAAGAAAACACAAAATATTTTCTTAAAATCTGTGTTTCGAGAGATAGCTTTGGCAAATATCTGTCGAATTGAGATTACAGTCATTTTACAGAGTATTTAACAAAGTAATTATTTTGAGTGCATTATAAATCAACATGCCAACATTTATCGCGTGGGGGAAAGTGTCGCCTATATGGAAATATTAAAAGATATTGAATAACGATTTTCGGATTTGGGAATAGTGATCCAGTAAAATTTTTAATTTTTTGTGAGGATGTTTATTCTGGCTCGAGGTCATTATTTTCTTTACTAATTAAAACCATGATATTCTCATAGCATAATTTTCAAGAAAATTATTTTTTGTTTTAAATTTATTTATGTTGGTCATTTTTGCAAGACTTAATCGACACGTGTTTCTGAATTTGTCAGATTCCATTGTCAAGATTATTTATTTCCAATGGACTATCGTATGTATTGACAATTGTTACTAGTATAGTACAATTTCTTCGTCTTTCTAATTCACATTGTGGATAGAGTCGAATATGTCGTCGAACTATATTCAATAAATGCCAACTCGAAAAAGCTTACTTTTCAGGAGAGCTAAAAAACTAGTTATTTCGCATATTATTGTAAAAATAAACAATGTGCCTTCCATAAGATGGTTTAAATATTCTAAATAATTTTTACCTACCCAGCAAAACTTAGATTACCAAATAAGGTATAAAATAAGGTATAGGATCTCTTATTTTATACATTGCAGCATTGATGATTTTAACAGGCGATGAGACTCAAAGTAATGCATCCACATTATCACAAAGAATACCAGTAAGGTATAAAATAAGTCATAAATTTATAACGAAGAATACGAGTAAGGTGTAAAATATATGATATTTTATAGGTTACGAGAAATGAAATAATATAGCATACCAGAAGATAATATATAAGGTGTTACGAGTAGTGAAAAAGTAATTTTGTATTAATTTACTCACGTGATTGTAAGTGAGTTTAAGTAGATAAAATATGCTCGTGAGTATGTGTCGTTAGAAATTTCCTGTCGTGAGCCCATCTCTAGTTTAAACTTATGCATTTTTTTTATAAAATAATTATTTTTTATTGTAATGCATTATGCATCCAATTATAAATAATACATTATTTCAAACTTTCAAATAATACATAATGTAACCAAATATAAGTCATCCATGATTTAATGTTTAGAAATAACAAATCTGAAATACATTTTTTCCAATAATCATGCATTACGTAGCAAATTATTAGTAATTCATTATTTTTCACTTGAAAATAATACGTTGTGGAACAAATGTTTGGTAAGACATCATAAAATAATGCTACAAATAAGTTATATGCATTACCTGGTAATGTGTTATATAATCACTACCCATTACCAAAGTTTTGCTGGGTATGCCAAAAATTTCATATTTTGCACTTGTTTGCGTATTTTTCAGAGATGGCATTTATTACTGTATCAAAAACAAATATTTTTTTAGAGTTGGCATATTTTGTCGAAAAATAAAAATACATTTTTTTTTGAAAAATTTTTATTATTTTTTTTTTTTTTTGGATTTTGTTATCCTTAGTACGGTAATTGCAAAAACTAAAAAAAAATTAAAAATCTTTGCATATTTTTAAAAGTTACTAGCTCAGAAAGCCTTTTAATTTCAGGGTGGTCAACTTTGGCACTCTGTAACTCATACTGTATTGTATAATGATCACTTCAAACTAGCTATTTTGAAAGCTTATATCATTGACTTTATTTGCCCCACTCATAATGTTCCAATCTGATTAATAGTTTAAAAGTTACATACAGTGTATCACAAAAGTATTTTGCCTATGCAAAATAAAATGAAATTTAATAAATAAACGCTATAAAAATATATTTATTTTTAAAAATAAATATATGTTTTATTGAATATTAAATAAGGGAAGATCAAACTTTAATTCTGTATTTTTAAACACTTAATTTTAATTTTTCATGCATGAGATTTTTAAGAAAATATCAAATTGTCTCTCATTTTTCAGCTCACAAAAGTATTTTGCTTTTTAAATTTTACTATATCATTTTTTAAATTTATTAAAAAAATTAACAATTTTAATATTTTTAATGGTATTTATTGTTAGCCAGAACTGATTCCAGACGTCTGGGCATCCCAGCAAAACTTTGGTAATGGGTAGTGATTATATAACACATTACCAGGTAATGCATATAACTTATTTGTAGCATTATTTTATGATGTCTTACCAAACATTTGTTCCACAACGTATTATTTTCAAGTGAAAAATAATGAATTACTAATAATTTGCTACGTAATGCATGATTATTGGAAAAAATGTATTTCAGATTTGTTATTTCTAAACATTAAATCATGGATGACTTATATTTGGTTACATTATGTATTATTTGAAAGTTTGAAATAATGTATTATTTATAATTGGATGCATAATGCATTACAATAAAAAATAATTATTTTATAAAAAAAATGCATAAGTTTAAACTAGAGATGGGCTCACGACAGGAAATTTCTAACGACACATACTCACGAGCATATTTTATCTACTTAAACTCACTTACAATCACGTGAGTAAATTAATACAAAATTACTTTTTCACTACTCGTAACACCTTATATATTATCTTCTGGTATGCTATATTATTTCATTTCTCGTAACCTATAAAATATCATATATTTTACACCTTACTCGTATTCTTCGTTATAAATTTATGACTTATTTTATACCTTACTGGTATTCTTTGTGATAATGTGGATGCATTACTTTGAGTCTCATCGCCTGTTAAAATCATCAATGCTGCAATGTATAAAATAAGAGATCCTATACCTTATTTTATACCTTATTTGGTAATCTAAGTTTTGCTGGGATTGATTCTAAAATTTTTGGAGAGGTATTTTGTACCATTCTTCTTCCAATGCTTGTTTTAAAGTAGTTTTTATTAAAATGTTGGACTGCAGGTTTTTTTCGTCCAAATGAGCCCAAAGATTTTCGATAGGATTCATGTCAGGACTTTGGGGTGGTGTTGCCAGATGTTTGATGTAGTATAAAAACCGCTTTTTAACGCCGAAAGCTGTGTGTTTTGGCTCATTATCACATTGGAAGTAAGACCCATTTCGCGATAGCCCCATTTGTTCAGCACTGGCATGTTAATTTTTCCTCAAAAATGATAAATCTTTAAATAAACATCAACTGGCCCATTTCAAGGCCGACATAAAGTCCTCAACCATCAGAGAACCACCACCATGTTTTACCGTTGATTTTATATTTTTATATTTAACGATTCATTTGGCTTTCGCAAGACCATACGTTGTTCATCACCCAAACATGTTAAAATTTGGTTTCGTAACTACACATTTGAGATTTCCAAAACTTATTGGGTCAGATGGACGACTTATGGTCTTGCGAAAGCCAAATAAATCCTTAAATATTAAAAATATAAGATTAACTGTGAAACATGATGGTGGTTCTCTGGTGGTGTAGGGCTGTATATCGGCCTTGAAATGGGCCAGTTGGGGTTTATTGATGAAACTATAGATAGTCATGTAGAGATTTATCCTTTTTGGGGAAAAATTAACATGCCAGTGCTGAACAAATGGGGCTATCGCGTAATGGGTTTTACTTCCAATGTGATAATGAGCCAAAACACACAGCTTTTGACGTTAAAAAGCGGTTTTTATACAACACCAAACATCTGGCAACACCACCCTAAAGTCCCGACATGAATCCTATCCTATCTTTAGGCTTATTTGGACAAAAAAGTCCTGTAGCCCAACATTTCAATAAAAACTACTTTAAAACAAGCATTGGAAGAAGAATGGTACAAAAATACCTCTTCAAAAATTTTAGAATTTAGTGGAATCATTGAAAAGACCTCTGGAATTAGTTCTGGCTAAAAATTAATACCAATCAAAATATTAAAATTGTTAATTTTTTAAAGAAATTAAAAAAATGATACATTAAAATTAAAAAAGCAAAATACTTTTGTGAGCTGAAAAATGCGTGACAATTTCATATTTTCTTAAAAATCTCATGCATGAAAACTTAAAATTAAGTGTTTAAAAATACAGAATTAAAGTTTAATCTTCCCTTATTTAATATTCAATAAAACATATATTTATTTTTAAAAATAAATATATTTTTATAGCGTTTATTTATTAAATTTCAATATATTTTGCATAGGCAAAATACTTCTGTGATACACTGTATATATAAGCAATTTTTTTTTTCGCAAGCACTATTTACCGATTTTTTCAAATATCAATATCTCGAAAACTAGCCATTAGATATAAAAATCTTTACCAGATTCTTGTTCAGCATGACAAATGCAATGAGATACGTGGTCTAATTTTTTTTAAAAAAAATTTTGAAAATTTTTTGGAAATTTACAATGGGAGTTGGCATTTATTTTCACTAAAAAATATGTACTTTGAGTTAGCAGAATAACAAAAATGGATGTAAAACGACAACAAATTATTTGTTTGGTCTGAAATTTTTACCACAGATGTAAAATGACTGTAATCTCAATTCGACAGATATTTGACAAATTTATCTGCCGAAATACAGATTTTAAGAAAATACTTTGTATTTTGTTGTGACCGAAAAACAAAATTTTATCTGTAATTTTACTTTTTTCTATTGCTCTGTAATACGGTTTTTAAATTAAAATTTCTTGAAAAAAATTCCAAGTATTTCAACCCCTCTTTAAAAAGCGTCTTAAATTCCAATAAAAGATGCTAAATTTTACGAGGTGTAGTGCAAAATTGAAGGAACTCGTAATTTTCACAAAAATAAAAAAAGTAAATTTACAATTTGGAAGCATTAAAGCGGGCAAATTTACACGATGGCATTTCCCAATTGTCAACACAACTCGCACATTACGGAAGGAGAAATTCATCAGGAATCAAATAGTGACCATTGTGTAAAAGCCATATCAAGCGCATTAAAAAGATATATAAAAAAGTCAAGGCATTCTTCAACGATTTCCCTTTAATTTTAGAAAAGTGTTTACCGGAATGACCCCGCTCAAATGTGGAACTGAAAATGAGAAGCTTATGAAAAAAAAAACCGTGAGAACATCCAGCGAGTTTATAATTAATTTTTACAAAGTTAATCATTCGCGTGCGAAACATTTAAGCGGGCGCATTTAAATGATAGCATGCCGTTATTTTGTGTCAAGTTATTACTATCCATGCTTCTTGGTAAAATTCTGGTCGTTTTCATCAATATTTTACAGATAATTCTGTTAATTTAGTGTTTTTTTTTTATCGAAATCATTTTACAGAGTTTTCTTCGTAAAATAACAAAAAATCTTGCTGGTTGGAAATCTATGGTATTTTCTGCTGGCTCAGCAGAGTATCTCTGTATTTTAACAGAGTGATTATTTTGAGTGTAGGTTCACGATGTATTAATACTTTAGTTTGTGCACAAACGATTTGTCATTATACTCATTTGCTACTTTGTAGTAAATAGTTTCTATTTTTGCGAAATAATCTAGACAAAGGAATCTTGGGGGGTGATTGTGTATTTCGATTCGAAAAGAGAAGCTATTCGAACGACATTTTTGGTACCAATTTAAAGTACCTAAAATAATTTTTATTCGAGCAAAATTTTTTTGGCATATTAATGTTTATCCTTTTATTCTAAAAATAAACAAAAAAATGTTTTTTTCATAGCGAGTTACATTTTACAAAGGATCAAAACTTTCCGAATTCGAACAGTTTCTTTCGAATCGAATTACACAATTACCCCCTGACAAATTCCGAAACACTTGACGATTAAGTCTTGCAAAAATGACCAACATAAATAAATTTAAAACAAAAAATAATTTTCTTGAAAATTATGCTATGAGAATATCATGGTTTTAATTAGTAAAGAAAATAATGAGCTCGAGCCAGAATAAACATCCTCACAAAATATAAAATTTTAAAGGTCGAATAAAACAATTTTTATTTTTTAATAAAAATTAATCAGAAAGTAAAATTTTTAATTTAAAAAAATGTTGGGCTATAATTTTTCGACATGAAGAAAATTTAGGTTTTAATGCTCCAAAATGAATGTTCGTCATTAACTATCTTGCATTTGGTAATCAAAACTTCTAGATTCGATCCTTTCCATGATTTTTTTTAAGCCGAAAATTAAAAAAAAATCAAATTTATTGAGGTAAAATTACATAAAAAATTTTATTTTCCAAGGATTTTGAAATTGTCCCACTTTTGGATAATTATCCAGAAAGTGGCAACACTGTTAACTATAAACAATAATTTGTTTTATGGGTTCAAGTAAGAGATGAGCGTGATTCACGCGTGAGTGTGGCTGAATTCAATTTTACTCACGTGAGTGTGAGTGGAGAAAAAATTTGCATGAGTGAGTGTGTGTGAGTAAGATTTTTTCGTGAGTGGGTGTGCGTGAGTCTATTTTTCAGATTTCGTCGGAAAACAGCAAGAAAAAATTTAAAAATTTCGCTGAATTTTAAATTTTGTAAGATTTTTAAAATTTTTTTTGTATAAATAAGAGTTTCGTGAGTGTTGTATTAAATTTACTCACGTGAGTGTGAGTAACAAAAACATGCTCGTGAGTGAGTGTGCGTGATTCAAAAATTTCTGTCGTGAGCGTGAGTCAAAAATCACTTTCGCGCCCATCTCTAGTTCAAGTTGAAAAATGTAGAACTAAATTTAATTTCTAAAAATTATAGATATTTCTGGTATTCCTATACCGGTTTCAAACGGTTCCAGTTGGTTTTATTACCTTTATTCGGGGCTTCGATACCAATTGACTTCGACACCATAATGGAGTCGTACTTTTTAAATAAATAGTCAAAGTCTCTGTCTAAAACAAGACAACATATCGAGGGCCTATATTCAAAACCCTCCATTTTCCAATTTCACGAAAATGACTTTTTGATGACAAAATATTCAGTAAATTTTTTTTTTTTTTTTAATTTTAATTAATTTTTCTGAATGCAAAACCCTCTATCTTTTCAAATAATTAATTAATTTATAGGGTGACCGTGCCTAAGTTCGGCATGTACCAGTAGTCGGCACTTTTTGAATTTAAACTTAAATAAATAAGAATTATAAAAGTAAAATATTTAAATAAGATTAAATTTACATTAAAAATATATTAATCTCTCCGTTTCCAATGATTAAATTGGACTAAGATGATTATTTTGTCCTCGTTTTATCCTTTTTTTGAAAACAGTTTTTTAGAATGTGAGAAATTGCTTCTTTTTAAGAAATTTTTTAGTGAATAGACCAATTTTAAAAGCTATGAAATTATATTAATTTATGTTTTATTTGAACTCTTATGGTTTCTAGGGGAAGATATTAATTAAAATATTGTTTTAAATGTTAAAAGTTACAAAAAAACATTTTTTTATCTTTTTTTAAGAAATGCCGCCATTAGGAACAACAATTTTTTACAATTGCCAATAGTCGGCATAGGTGTGCCGACTACTGGTAAATTATAATTGTTCTATGTTTCCTATAGTCGGCATCAGTTTTTCTTCCTTATTTTATTTAAACCTTTCAACCAGTTTCAAATGTAATTCGTAAAAGATCAATTGAAATTCGTAGATTTTCAATCCGAATCCGAAAAAGATTAATTTAAATTCAAAAATAAAGAACTAAAATTAAAGAAAAATCAATCAAAATTAGTAAATTATCAATTTAAATTCCGAAAAAATCACTGAAAATTGTAATAGCTCTTTTACGAATTTAAAGTGATCTGCTTTGAATTTAATTTAATTCGAATTTCAATTAATATTTTACAAATTTAAATTGATCTTTTTTTAATTTCAATTAATATCTTCAAAATTTACATTGCTCTCTTATGAGTTTTAATTGAGATTTAACAAATTTTAATTTATCCTTTTAAATTTATTTTTTTTTTTCAATTGATGTTTTACAAGTGTTTTTTAAGCATTTTTTTCGAATTTCCATTGGAGTTTTCGAACTCCAGCTGGAATCTTCAAATTTGAATCGATATTTTTCGAGGACCAATTGGAGCCCAGAGTTTCAACTGGACTTTGAGTTTCATTTAATCCATCTCGAATTTGAAATAGAATCTTTGAATTTTCTTTGATATTTTTCATATTTCAATTGAAATCATTAATTTTTAATTGACATTTTTCCAATTTCAAATGATGTTTTTCGAATTATAATTGATCTTTTTCAAATTTAATTTGAAATCTTCGAATTTCAATTAATCTTTTTTAAATTTTTAATGAAAATTTAAAATTTTAATTGGAATTTCAAATGGAGTTTTTGAACTTCAAATAAAATATTTTAATTTCAAATAGAATCTTCGAACTTGAAATCGAATTTTTGAATTTCAAACTGAAAAGATTCAATTCGGACTACTTCTTATTACTACTACATCTAAAAATTAAGTAGTCATGTAGGTGCAAACATAACTGAAAAAGTCATGCCGACTATTGGATCACCACATGCCGAATATTGGGAAATGCATGCCGACCACTGGCAAATATGGTGTATTTTACAAAATATATAAATAAGTTAAATTTAATAAATAATTTGTTTAAAACTGTTAATTACACTTAAAACAAAACCCCTTTTCGAAGTGGAATATCTAGGTGCCATTCCAATAGCATGCTTACATACGTATGGACCCTAGTTTGAAAACAAAAAAAATGTTAAAGTGCCGACTACTGGTACACTTACCCTACTAAATGTTGCATCCTGAACATGAATTTGTCAACAAAATTCCAGAACCACGATTTTGATCCACTGATGCTATTTTTTTTTTAAATTCTTGTTTGAATTTTTTGAAAAATATGGCTCAAAATTTGGATGTCGTGTGTACATTAAACAAAAATTTTAAACTTAAAAATCGCGATGCTGATCAGCTTCTGTGGACCAAAATCGCGTTTTTAATTTTTTTACTATTTTTTGCATACATACATACTCAACAGTTTGTCAACTTTTGAGATGAATTTGGTAAATATCATGTTTTTGGAAAATATAATTTTTGGAAAATATAATGTTTAAGTTGGAATTTGCTTCAAAAAGTATCTACTTTTAAAGTGTCATCTACGATATTATTGTCAAAAAAAAAAAAATTATATGATATTAAAAATCATAATTAAAATATTATTGTCGTGTGATAAACTTACATAATGGTAATAGCCCAGGAAAATAAGGAGAAAAAAGGGCAATCTGCGGAAAATCGGATAGGTTCTCTGAAAATTTGCACAGACCTTTGTTTTGACAATATAAATAAGAAAAAAAAAGTCCCAAGAAATCACCCGTGTCCTTGCTGAGATATTGAGGTCAAAGGTCACAAAAACCGTGTTTTTTACAGTTTTTTGCTAATATCTCGTTTAATATGCGTCATACGCTTTAAGAGTCTATTACAAATCTTGTAGAATATAAAATTATCTACAATATGTTTCTTAATACTTTTTTCGTATCTCTCACCGTTTCTGAGATATTAAGGCCAAAATTCACAAAAACCAGTTTTTTTACAGTTTTTTGCTAATAGCTCGCTTGATATGAGTGATACGCTTTAAAAGTTAATTAAAGAACTTATAGAATATAAAATTATGTACAAATTTCTCTTTAGAATTTTTTTCGTATCCCTCACTGTTTTTGAGATATGGGCAAATTTATCTTTAATTTATGAATATAATAGGGGGACACAAAATAACGACACCAAACATGAAAACTGAAAAGGGCATATGTTTAAAACGAAATCGTGTATTACTAAAAAATAAAAAGTCGTACGTAGATAATAAATCTAGCTTTTATTTGAGTCCGATCTATAGCTGATTGTGTAATTAATGAAAATACTGCGAAGGTCGATTTGTAAAACTATGTTATTTTAAAATATTTTTTAGATGCAGGTAAGTTAGTGTAGAGAAATTAAAAAAGCAACAAAAAATATTTCGTGTGTTATAAAAGAAAGTTGGAGGTCATAAATTTAATGGCCTGAGAAACGGGTGTCTCTTACAACACAATCCTGGTCTGAAACTTTTTGTTGATCGGCAAGTTATACGATACCTGTAGATAAACAAAAAGATTATTACTAAAAATACAAAATTTTGAACTTAGAAAAAAATATTTTAATATAATTTTATTTTCGAGCTCGACTCTCGTAGCATACACTTAAAATAAAACCTATGTCAAAGCTGCAGAAAAATCTGCACATTTTGAGCTAAATGAGAAAATCTGTCGAGACAGATCTGCTGATTTCAGCTGAAAATAACCTGAGTTCAGCTGAAAATTCCCTGATTTTATCAGAAAAATCAGCTCATTTTAGCAAAAAAATCTGTTGATTTCAGCTAGCCAATCTAATGATTGGTTGAAAAAAAAAAACATTTTTTTTAAAGATATTTCTTTAAAATTGGAAAAATATCCTGCTGATTTCTGTTATTTTCTATACTAAATGGCTGAAAACTTAGTAAAAAGATCTATTTCAGCAGAAAAATCCGCTTAAAGTTTGAAGCTGAAAGTTGTTTACAGATTTTTTGGCAGAGTTTTTTTCATGAGTGTATTCATAGATTACACAATCTGCTCTAGATCAGACTCAAAAAAAGCTAGATTAATTATCTACGTAGCACTTTTTATTTTTTAGTAATACACGATTTCGTTTTAAAGATATGCCCTTTTCAGTTTTCATGTTTGGTGTCATTATTTCGTGTCCCTTTTATATTCATTAATTAAAGATAAATTCGCCCATATCTCAAAAACGGTGAGGGATACGAAAAAACTTACAGAGAAAAATTTGTACATAATTTTATATTCTATAAGTTCTTTAATAAACTTTTAAAGCGTATGACTCATATCAAGCGAGATATTAGCAAAACACTGTAAAAAATCTGGTTATTGTGAGTTTTGGCATTAATATCTCAGAAACGGCGAGAGATATGAAAAAAGTATTAAGAAAGATATTGTAGATAATTTTATATTCTTCAAGTTTTATAATAGACTTTTAAAGCGTATGATGCATATCAAGCGAGATATTAGCAAAAAACTGTAAAAAACCCGGTTTTTGTGACCTTTGACCCCTCAATATCTCAGCAAGGACACGGGTGATTTCTTGGGACTTTTTTTTCCTTATTTAGATTGCCAAAACTAAGATCTGTGCAAATTTTCAGAGAACCTATCCGATTTTCCGCAGATGACCTCTTATTTTCCTGGGCTATAAGCTTAAAATTTAGTTTAATGATTAGGTAATAATAAACTGTTGAAACAGTTCAAAATGTCTGATCTTGAAAATATGAAATGTGAACAGCAAAATAAAGTGGCTATCAATTCCTTGCAACGTATAGCAGTCGATTATGCATCATCGAAATATAGAGGACGGGCGGATAACAGGTATGTTGAAAAACAACTAATTACAACAGCAATAAAACAAAATACATATCTACCCAGATTCCGAAGAAAAATCAACAATAATGTGGTCGTTTGCAAAAGAACTGAACGGAAACATATTCCTATATCAAATACCCGAAAGGAAAACGAATGAGAGGCCAAGAATATTTAGGATTTTCTACTGATAATGGTGTTTCCATACAAAATTCAAAAATACCACCAAGAAAAATGGGAATTTCGTGTTCATCATCATTTTGCGGCAAAAGCAAATTACGACACTGCCAAAAATTTAATTATGAAACCATAAATTATATTTTTAAAATGTTTTGGGATATGACCTGGGAAACAAAGCAAGTTTTTGTAAAAAGCCTCGTCGCACAGTGATTCGTTTCATTGGCAAAAATAAAAAAAACGCAGTATGTCTTCAATGTTGATGATTTTTTGTATTTTTACAGTTTAATAATAAACTAAAAGAAATATGTGCTTTTCTGATTTTTAAGAAGTCATATATTGCCACAAGAGGGCGCTAAAGTATGGAAATTTAACGCTATTGTGCATAAACAAAAATAAATGATTTTTATAGGCTTACTAAAATAATTATAAACAAGTAAAAAAGTTAAATTCGGCCTTGCCGAATGTAGTGATACCCTCCACAAAATTCGAAAAGATTATTGCAAAAAACTTTATTTAAAAGGAAATTATTTTTGAAAAAAAAAAATAAACAAACAAAAATTTCCGCGAAAAAAATTTTTGGTAAAAAAAAAATCCGCGATTTTTTTCTTTTTTTGTAAAAAATATGTTCGTACTTGTTTAAATACCATTTGGTGTTCAATTATGTTCACATATGTCAACCAGAAGCCGAATTAAAGCATTTTGTATTTTTAGGTTATGTTGAATGAACTGAAATTTTTGAGGTGTGCTTACATTTTCGTTCATAACTTTTGAACCGCTGAACCGATATCGCTCAAATGCAATACCAAACTTCTCGGGAGAACTTCCAATAAATATGTTAAGTTTCAGTCATCTCTGTGCAATATTTTGTCCGCTACAGCATTTTCCACAGACAGACGGACAGAAGGACATCGCTAGAATGTCTTAAAATCGATCGGGCATCATGAATATATATACTTTATGGGGTCCCAGACCGATATTTCGATGAGTTACAAACAGAATGACAAACTTATATATACCCTCTATCACTAAGTGGATGGTATAAAAATCTAATTTTAAAAAAATAAACGAACTTTTTTTTGCAAAAGTTACTTAAATATATTTGATAACATTTGTATTTTTAATTTTTTAGAATTAATCTTAAAATGCATTTTTGTATTGCTCTGAAATCTGTATTTTTTTCTACCGAATCACCAACAATTGACAAATTTTAATAGCATTCATGGAAAAAATATTAGAAAAAAATCCAATTTTAAATATTTTATTTTACACGTTGAAATACTATATTGTATACTTTAAAAATATAACAAAAAAAAAAAAAAAATTGCAGTACGTGGGCCATTTTGCTTTAAAAGTTATCTATGACTTTTACTAAAATTCCCATATTTTAATGGCCTTCATAAAAAAAGTTCGTGAGCAAATTTTTTTTTATTTTATATTTTTTGGTGGCTTCAACCATGTTTATAAGATCAAAAAAAAAAAAAATAACTAACAAGGGAAGTCTCCCTAGTGTCACCCGCGGATCTTTATGGAATTGGTTTTATTTTGTAGAGCAGAAAAAATAAAGGGACACGTATTTTTTTTAACGGCCCAAATTCATATTTAGGGGGTGAAAAGGAGGGGGGAAGACAAGGCCATTTTTCAGTTTCTTTCGTTTATCTCCTATATTATGCAAAGAAACCTAGTCATGTTACATACCAAATGAAAGGTCTTTGGAAAACCTATCTACGTGTGCTAAGAACTTGTCCAAACATGCACAACTTTTCGTCATATTGAGTAAAATACCAAAATTTTTGTTAATAAGTCGAAAAATATTAACTTCTTTAGCCCGTTGTTAGCACCACGAGATAGGTACACCAGGGTGACACCAGGGAGACTTCCCTTGTAAGTTTTTTTTTAAAGTTAAAAAAAAAAAATTTTAAAAATTTAAAATTGGATTATTTTTTTTTATTTATTTACTGTAAATAAATTTAAAAAATACATCAACATTTTAGTGTTTTTTTAAGTGGTTGCTAACGCTTTACGTCAGCACACATGAACTCTGAGGTCCGTTGGTCTTTCGGTATTATAAAAACCTACTTAAATTTTATTTCCGCGTTTTTTAAGTTAATTATTTTATTTTTTTAAACTTCAAAAGCATATACATAGATGTGAAGAAAGCGCCGTAGACGAAAAAATTTTACAAGAAATTTTCCACCTGCAGCGCTTTCTTCACACCTATATGCTTTTAAGGCTTTTCAAAAGAAATATGTATTATTGCTACTGCCATTATAAAGAATCCTAGAAACGATAAATCATCAAAGAATATAATTGATGCCAACTTCTTCGAGTGGGTTGATAAAATATAATATATTTTTTACCTTTGTTTAAATTCACTTAATTATATGGAAGTACTTACACGGGTGCTTTTAAGATATGAATATTCATGAGAACTATAATGGGTGCCAAAAGAAAATCATACCGAAAATCCAATGATGTAAACCCACCATAAGCAGCAGCCCGAAAGCGTTGATAATATCTTTCAGGTCGTTGAAACAACTCAAAAGTTTTAAATAAAAAAAAAAAAATTTTGTGGGGTCATTTTTCATATTGCAATTTGGGGCTTTTTTTTCATTTTCAGAAAAATGGTTCTAATTTTTTGGGACATTTTTTCACACAGAATTGGGGCCATATTTCAAAGTGGGGTAAAATTTAATTTTCAAAAAGACCCCAAAAATGAGGCCATTTTTGGAGTTGGGGCTATTTTGCATTGGGGCCATTTTTCAGGGTGCCGAAAGTGTTATTTAGTTTTTGTCTACAGTTTCGTTTGCAACTACACGGTGTTCCTTGCTTACGAGCCTCAACAGTTTTTTTAGTTTCTGGGCAAAAATTTGTCCAGAATTGCGATTTCTTTTCCTTATATTACGATCATAGCTATCTTCATTTCGGATTCGCCAACGAACTACCTTATTTTTTTTTTGACAATACGCCTTCAGGTGCTCCAACAGAATTAATCTGGACAAAAATATAGTAATCACCCAAATATAGTTCAAAGCCCGTTTTTTAAACAATAACAAGAAAAACAAGAAACAATACAATTGATGATGTATAAACCCAGCAAAAAAAGTGCGGAGTACTTCTATTTGGAGTGCTTTAAAACTATAACAAATGTAATGAAATACAACAAAAATAACAAAAAACACAAGAAAAAAACACACAAACAGTTTTTTCTACTTCATAAAAAGTTGTTATTCAGCACTTAACTCATTACCTTCCGCGACACTCCCATACAAAAGTAAGTAGATATTCAGTAGATAAGAAGTACTCCGAGCTTTCAAACAACTTCCAACTACTTCCACGGAGTAGTTCTTATCTACTGAATATCTACTTACATTTGTATGGAGGTGTCGCGGTAGGTAATGAGTTAAGTGCTGAATATCTATGTATTCTGGAGTAGAAAAAACTGTTTGTGTGTTTTTGTCTTTTGTTTTTTGTTATTTTTGTTGTATTTCATTACATTTGTTTTAGTTTTAAAGCACTCCACTGAGAAGTGGTAATGACTTTTTTTGCAGGGAAATGATGTTAATCATGGAATATACATCTTCCTTGATGTGAATTAATTAAAGTTGGGCTCATCAGATATGTTGTCGGAATGCACATTGAAGATTAAATCACTGGGTTTTCTCTTTATCTCCTAAGATATTAATAAATATTATTAAAATTCATTTTTTTAATTAAATTTTTTGACTTACCTCGCTTTCCAGATGCAACTTTAATGAAAAAATATTGTATTTTAGGAATTTCTTTTCTTATTAATAAGTCATCTCAGGGATAAACTGTAAAAAATTCCTTTTTTTCAGTTGTTTTGAAATTTACCCATAGCATGTTCCAAAATATTTACATCGTTAAGTGGCTCCCAAATAAAACTTGATTTATCTAAAATTTAAAAAAAAAAAATAACTTTTAAAATGTATTTACAAAATTTGCAGTAATATTCTTATCTGTTTTATTGTCATTTATTTCTTAAATGTCTTTTAAAAAATGCAAAAATACATAACATGTATGTACATTAGACCGACTCACCTTATATGGGCAAAAAAAAAGTTAAAGTTGTACCCCCCTCAAAATAACCTTTGACATGTTTTATGAAGATTCCCAAAATATTTGGGCTCTAGCGATAATCTCCCGTGAGCTAAACCGCGTCAAAAAAGGGTCCAAAAATGGTATTTTTCACAAATAAAAAATTCAGTAAATTTTTTTTTGTCCAATGAATGACCAAATATAATAGATATTTAGGAATTCTTTGATTCTGCATTAAAACATTTTAAAAATCTAACCACAGACTCGAGATAACGAGATGTTTACGTCAGTTTTTTGATGCTTTTCAATTCGATTTTACGGAAAACTTAAATAACTTTGGTATTTTTGGTCCGATTTTCACTTCTAATACATCGTTAGAAAGGTGTTGACCACCGCTTGGGATTTTAGTCAAAAATTAACCCTTAGATGCACTGTCTTACTTTTTTATAACATTTACTTCGACATCACTAAAAACCAATTTTATAACCACAAAATGCGTATCTTTGTGCAGGAAACACGTTTAATTAATATATTTGGCCACAATTAATTTAACCCATGCATGATCAAATTATTTTGCCAAACATTTTTAAAAAAGTTTTTGCGGAAATTTTTGAAAGCTAGTTGAAGTACTTTAAAAAAATAACATTAAATAAGGTTTTGTTTATTTTAGTCAAAAATTAACCCTTAACTGCACTGTTTTACTTTTTTGTAACATTTACTTCGACATCATTAAAAAAACATTTTATAACCACAAAAAGCATATCTTTGTGCAGGAAACACGTTTAATTAAAATATTTGGCCACAACTAATTTAACCCATGCATGACCAAAATATTTTGGCAAACATTTTTAAAAAAGTTTTTGCGGAAATTATTGAAATTATTAGTTGTAATACTTTAAAAAAAATATAATTAAATAAGGTTTTTGTTTATCTAGACGTGATTATTAATATCAAATAATTATTACGTGTAACACTTTCCCGGTCAAAATTTTGTTCAAAATTTGTATGTGCAAATTAATTTTAAAAATAAAATATAAACAAATTTTGTCTTCATCGCATATATTCGTTCAAAAAACGCATCTAATAAATTGGAATATCAATTATATTATTTTTTTAAGTATTACAACTGGACTTAAATTTTTTCCTCATTTTTTTTTTTTAATTGGCCATGAATGGGTTAAATAAAAAATATTAAGATCTATTTATTAGATGCGTTTTTTTGCACGAATATATGCGATTAAGAGAAAATTGGTTTATATTTTATTTCTAAAATTTATTTGCACATACAAATTCCGAAAAAAAAAAAAAATTCACCGGAAAAGTGTTACACGTTATAATTATTTGATATTAATAAGCACGTCTATTTAAACAAAAACCTTTTTTTATTTTATTTTTTTAAAGTGTTTCAACTAGCTTTTATAATTTCCGCAAAAACTTTTTTAAAAATGTTGGCCAAAATATTTTGATCATGCATGGGTTAAATTAATTGTGGCCAAATATATTAATTAAAGTTGTTTCCTGCACAAAGATACGCTTTTTGTGGTTATAAAATTGGTTTTTAATGATGTCGAAGTAAATGTTATAAAAAAGTAAGACAGTGCAGTTAAGGGTTAATTTTAGACTAAAATCCCAAGCGGTGGTCAACACCTTTCTAACGATGTTTTAGAAGTGAAAATCGGACCAAAAATACCAAAGTTATTCAAGTTTTCAGTAAAATCGAATTGAAAAGCATCAAAAAACTGACGCAAACATCTCGTTATCTCGAGTCTGTGGTTAGATCTTTAAAATGTTTTAATGCAGAATCAAAGAATACCTAAATATCTATTATATTTGGTCATTCATTGGACAAAAAAAAATTTACTGAATTTTTTATTCATGAAAAATACCATTTTTGGACCCTTTTTTGCCGCGGTTTAGCTCACGGGAGATTATCGCTAGAGCCCAAATATTTTGGGAATCTTCATAAAACATGTCAAAGTTTATTTTGAGCGGGGTACATCATCAACTTTTTTTTTTGAGTCACTCTAATGTACATATAATGCGGTTGAAAAAATAAAATGAAAAAAATTCCTGATAATTTTAATTTCAAAATAAAAAGTCAAACAATTTTCGAAAATTTATCTATTTCACTTAGTAAATCTTACATGGTTAATTGTTAAATTTTTAAAGAAAAATTACCTGGTAGCATACACTCAACCAAAAATCATTGTATTCCCAAAGAAAATCGTTGTAAATTCAACAGAAATCATTGTTGATTTTGACCCTACAAATATTTATGTTGATTTCAATAAAAATTGTTGTCAGTTTTTGTAAAAGTTGATCAACTCGTTTTTTTGTTAATCAACTCGTATTTTATGTAAATTCAACTCATATTTTTGTTCCTATAAGAAATTTTATTATTAAAAAAAAGCTTGTTGTTATATGTAAATATTCTTTTATTAAGTATAAATCACAATATTTTTTTATTTCCGGCTTTTTAGCTGCAATATTTGAAGATTTTCACAAAGATTTTCACACACACTTCGTTTATTTATGTTATGCACCCATTAGCTATTCTCTAGTTATCTGATGATACAAAACAAAATCCTAAAAAAAAACAAAAAACGTTTTAATAAAGTATGAATACATAAAGTAATCAATGTATTTTATTACTTACCAAGTATTTACAGATCCTATTTTTATTTATTCTTCTAATATTAAATAATTTTATAAGAAACAAACACATTAAATAATTTTATAAGCGACAAACACATTGCTACCAACTCACTCGTTCACTTGTTATAATAAAAAAAAACCGAACGAACAGGGTTGTTTTTTCTTTTTTGTTTTATCTATTGAATTCTGTATACGCAATTGTAACAGTTGAATCAGCTATACTGATTATTCAACGATATCAACATTCATTTTTGTTGAATACGGCATTATTCTGTAAAACTTGATCTACAATGGGTTTACTAATTTTTCTACTAAGATATTTCTATGAGTGTATGTTATAAGTCGTGGCCTTCAAGTTTCATACAAAAATAATTCACCTAAGCCAGCCTAGATAACATAACCTCGATTTTTTTTCTGTGTAGTACTGACAGAATAGTACTGTTTTTATTTTCAATTTACTGCTTTTCGCGACTATATGTACTGTTTTTTCCTATTTCAAATATGGCAACCCTAGTCGTATGATTTATATAAAATAGTTTTTAATATTAAATATACGCAACTTGAAGTTATGAAGAAATACATGTTTTTGGAATGAATTCTCAAAAAAATGATTTTAAATATTAACATTAAATTCTGATTAATTTTTATTAAAAAATAATAAAAATTGTTTTTATTCGACCTCTAAAATACTATATTTTAAGGAGGTTTATTTAAGCTCGAGGTCACTATTTCCTTTACTAATTAAAACTATAATATTCTCAGAGAATAACACTGTGCTACAGTGAAAAAATACTTCTAATGTGACATGGTATAGGTTGTTGGTTTTGTCGAGTAGATCACAAAAATGCCCATTAAACTTGCCAGACACCCTCAAATTTTTGATTTATTGTCAAAAAAAACGTTTTTTTTTGGGACTTTGCTCACTAAACCTTGTGTAATTCAGAAAATTTTCAACCGATTTTAAATTTTTTAACTGTTTTGGATAGAAGAACTAGGGCTTTCCATGTGTGTGAATTGGTCTACACATATAAGTAAGATATCTATTGATTTCTTCTAAAATATCTATTTTTTTTTTGATATTTTTTGAAAATTGTTTAAGTTTGTCGATTTTTTTCTGCTATAGTTCGTTTAACAACCTTTATATTTATGAACGTATTTTAAAAGAAAATTTAATTCTGAATACGATAAGCATTATCCTGAAAAAAATCAGATAAGAATTGGCAGAGTTGTGATAATTTTTCTAAAATAGAAAATTAAGATTTAGCAGGAAATCGCCGTTCAGATAACCCAGGCAACAAAAATACATTTATCATAAGAGGTCATGTACAATATTTTTAAACGTTTTTGGCGCGCTGAATCCGAATCTGGCTTTTAAATTGCTCTATCGCGTCAGGTTTTTGAGATATTCAATAAAAATTGATATATTAACAACTTAATAAGATAGCGCATTGCCAAGGTCAAATTCGAATTCAGGGGGCCAAAAACCTTTAAAATAATGATTCGCGACCTCTCAGTATGTTCGTTTATTTTTTTTTGACTGGGTTGTCTGA
This sequence comes from Pegoplata infirma, assembly GCA_963921195.1. NCBI lineage: Eukaryota > Metazoa > Arthropoda > Insecta > Diptera > Anthomyiidae > Pegoplata > Pegoplata infirma. The sequence goes on from OY992540.1 coordinate 185,504,016, forward strand.
ACGGCAATTTCATGCAAATTCTTAATTTTCTTTTTTACAAAAATTATCACAACTCTGTCAATTATAATTCGATTTTTTCGGCATAGAGCTCATCGTATTTACAATTAAATTTTCTTTAAGAATACGTTTATTAATATAAATATTGTTGAACGAACTATAGCAGAAACAAATCGATAAACTCAAAAAATTTTCAAAAAATAAAAAAAAAAAAATAGATATTGTTGAAAAAATCAATACATATCTTAAAAAATTGAAAATCGGTTAAAAACTTTTTAAGTTACGCGTGGTTTAGTGAGAAAAGTCAAAAAACATTTTTTGACAATAATTTTAAAATTTGAGGGAGTCTGGCAAGTTTGATGGGCATTTTTGTGATCTTTTCGACGGGACCTACAACCATAACCACCTCATTTCAAAAGTATATTCGATTTTGTGTTTTTTGTAGCACAGTGTAATTTTCAAGAAAATTATTTTTCTGTTTTAAATTTATTTGTGTTGGTCATTTTTGCAAGACCTAATCGACACGTGTTTTGGAATTTGTCAGATTACATTGTCAAGATTATTTATCAAATAACAATTTTTGATGAAGTAGCAGATTATTACGCTGATTGTTAAAATCAATAAATTTCTAAGCGGAAACGTTGACACAAAGCGGGACAATCCCGACCCAGGCCATCTAGCAACCAAATCAGTTATTTCCAAATTTGAATTGCAAATTGCCTGCATGGAAGCTTTTGCTTTAAAAACAAAGCATATGCATAAATAAAGTTACCTGGACGTTAAGCAAAAGGAATCCCTTCCCATTACGAAATAGTTCAGCGTTGTTTCCGCCAGGAAGGAAACTCTCTCCGGATATGGGTACAATCTATAGAGCCAAGCACGTTTAGAAATTTTGCAATTTTAAAAAAGGCTTGTGCATTATTTTGTTACTCATCAGGTTTGGATATTTTTATAAATTTTACCAACGCGATTGATACTTTCCATGACATTTGTTCGGTTTTTTGAAGACTTTTATACCTTCACGCCCAACACAAAAAGCACCACAGCTGTTCCAGAGTCGCCCAAAAGAAGGTAAAAACATGGAAGCCTCCTTAGGGTGTGGGGATAGCGGGAAAGGTACATTTGGGGATCGAAAAGCTAATAGGAGTCGGTCTCACATTTTATCCCTCTAAGAGCCGCCATGAAACGGTAGAAGCCGATTTCATAAAAAAAGTATAAAAAAAATTTTATGGGTTCCATCTTAAGAATTTGAGATAAAGTGTTTGTATTTTCTAAGAAAATGTTGGGGTTAAAAGATAGTGGAGGTCGGTCATACATTTAAAAAATAAAATAAGACTTGACCTCATCAGTACTAATTTACTTACCTGACACTTTCCTAAAACAGCCTTTTCTGTATCTATCATACTCATTGATGGTCACGGCTCTTAAGAGCTTGTGAGAAACTTAATTTTTTTTAAATATCATAATGTAGGCTCGCAAACATCGTCGGCAGAGGTCCAAGTCGTGTGGCTCAAAGCCGGCTTGGCGCCGCCGCCGACTTTATTTTTGATTCCAAGCCGCCGCCGATTGATGCGGCTTATTTCGGCTAACGACTCAGCCGATATTTTTAGAAGAAAATATATTTTTTGTTACAAAATATATATTAAAATTATGATTTTTTCTATATTTTTGTTCACTTAATACCTGTTCAATTGATTATGACCAGGGACAGGACCTTCATGCACTAAAAATTTATACAAAATATGACCTAAAAATATGCATTTATAGCGAAATAATAGCAAAATATGCAGAAATATGCATTTTAAGCAAAATATGCAAAAATATGCACTAACGAATCGATGCCATTTTAAAGCAAATTCTTTGATTCGCAAAGATGTTATGCTGTTCTATGACCAAAGGGGAAAAACATGCATTTGCACGAAAGTCCTCTCCTTGATTTTGACCTAATTTTTAAATAAATCAAACTTATTTTAAAACGGATTTGAAATCTTGGTTAAAGGTTAAACTCAAAAAAGAAAATAAAACATTCAAAATAAGGCGTATAAATCCACTAACATTACAAAACAAATTCGTAATAATTAAAAAATTGTGTCTTTTTAGTGTTTTTAATCCAGTTTATAGTATTTTTGTAAATAAATAATTTTTTAAAAAGTCATCGGCTTCAGCCGGCTTTAAGCCGCCGCCGACAATTTTTTCCTCAGCCGCCGCCGCCGACAATAACAACACGACTTGGATCTCTGATCGTCGGTTCCTGCTCCACATTTTTCGTTTTCCGAAATCCGCTTAAAATCCTTACGAAATTCGTTCTGAGCAAATTAAATTTTTTAATTACTTCTGCTTTGCCAACAGAAGGAGGTTTTTCCTTATACTTAGCCAGAAGTACTTCATGCTGTTTCTTTTTCTTATCCCGATTGCTGAAGTCTTGATTTCACATCCCATATCGCAGGTAACGCTTCATAGACCTGAATGAATTCAACAATAAAGTTCCTATCCTCCAACTTATTTCTTGGACAGAAATTATACAATTAAATCTTGAATTAAACAATAAAATTAAATGCAATGCATTGGTTTGGAGATTAATATATATACACTCAAAAAAAAAAAACTGTAATGTTAGCAAAAAAAGCTTGTAAACCTACAAGAAAATTTGCTGATTTTGAACCCACAATTTTATTGCTAAAGTTAGCAAAAATGTTTTGCCAATAATTAGTTAACTAAATATTTTTTTTTTGAACTTAGTTTATACACATCTGAGGACCCCATTGGGTTCGGACCCGATAGGTCCAGACCCCGAAGGGGTCTGGACCTATCTTAAAAATCGTCATAGTTTTTGATCCAAAATTTGTGTCCGTTTCGCTCTACCTTGCTTAGTTTTTGAGATACGTGATTATAGGGGACCACTGGGGTCTTGAGAATTAAAAAACTCGATAACTTCAAAAATATTACTCGGAGAGCTTTTGACTATTTTGCGGTCTTGTTCTACGTGTTGAGAAAACGTAGAAACTACAAAAACGCTTTTGGACTTTTTGTTGTGTCGGCAATATTTACCGAGATATGAGCATTTTAAAATTTTCGGGAATGCTAACTTTTTTGGATTCAAAGTTAGGGCCCATTAGGGTCCACACATGTGAAGAGGACCGGCGATACTATGGAGAGCTCGAGAACCAAAAATGGCCTCCATTTTGCTCTATCTGGCTTAGTTTCCGAGATAGCGCCATTTTAATTTTTCTAAAAATAAAAAAAAAATTACCATTTATTTTGCTAATATTAGCAAAAAATCTTTTAAAAATGAAGTCAACTCAATTTCAAATTTAGCAAAAGAAATTAGTTCAAAGTTTGTTTAAAATTGCTAATGTGCTAAATGAAGTTTACAAGAATTTTTTGCTAACATGCTAATCTCAACTAAAAATTTGCTAAATGTTAGCTAACTAGCGTTAGCAAAAAAAAAAATAGTAAATCTACTAACGTATTTTTTTGAGTGTAATTTTGTTCTTTTAAAAATAGATACAGTGACTCTCACTAATATTCGGTTTTTTATTTAAGTACCAAAAAGTAGACAAAACATATTGTAATACCCTATTCACACTTACAGTTTTAAATCGTTTTTAGCAATTATTTTTAGCATTTTCTGTCAATATACTGTAATAGAATAAAGAAAGTGCTAAAAATATTGCTGCTAAAAACGATTTAAAACTGTCCCAGCAAAACTTTGGTAATGGGTAGTGATTATATAACACATTACCAGGTAATGCATATAACTTATTTGTAGCATTATTTTATGATGTCTTACCAAACATTTGTTCCACAACGTATTATTTTCAAGTGAAAAATAATGCATTACTAATAATTTGCTACGTAATGCATGATTTTTGGAAAAAATGTATTTCATATTTGTTACTTCTAAACATTAAATCATGGATGACTTATATTTGGTTACATTATGTATTATTTGAAAGTTTGAAATAATGTATTATTTATAATTGGATGCATAATGCATTACAATAACATCAAAAATAATTATTTTATAAAAAAATGCATAAGTTTAAACTAGAGATGGGCTCACGACAGGAAATTTCTAACGACACACTCTCACGAGCATATTTTATCTACTTACACTCACTTACAATCACGTGAGTAAATTTAATACAAAATTACTTTTTCACTACTCGTAACACCTTATATATTATCTTCTGGTATGCTATATTATTTCATTTCTCGTAACCTATAAAATATCATATATTTTACGCCTTACTCGTATTCTTCGTTATAAATTTATGACTTACTAGCTATACCCGGTCCGCGTTGCTGGCCCTAAGAAAAAAACTATTTTATATTGCATCTTAATTTAAATATAGTGTCGGACAAAATTAAAGCACGGGTCCGGGCCCAGCTAGTAACCTTTGGTTCTACCCTCAGTTAGCACTATCTATAGAGAAATCTCAACAAAATCGGTTCAGCCGTTTTGCGTGATTTCGAAACAGACAGACATAACGTTAAGCATAGTACAAAGGGGCGTGTAATTTAAAGCATTTTTATCGAATCGTGATAGTCTCAAGTTCCATGCTGCATCCTCGATTAGTACTATCTGTGCTGCAAATTTCATTGACATCAGCTTTGTCGTTTTTGTGTGATTGCGAAAGAGGAGGAAATAACTTTTTATTTATGAAAAACGGGAGTGATATTGTAAATCCTTTTGCCGAATCGCGCTATACATATGACCTACAGTTCCCGCTCGGTTAGTTGTATCAGTAGTGATAGATTCGGCTTATCCGTTTTTGCGTGATTTCAAAACAGGCAGATATAACGTTCAGTATAAAACAAAGGGACTTGTCAATTTACGCCTCTTTGTTCAATCGTGGTCAGTATAGTACTAAGGGCGTTGCAATTTTGATCTCTTTTTCCAATAACGATCTTATATGGCCTACATATGCACTTGGTTAGCACTGTATGTAGTGAAAATGTCAAGAGAATCGGTTCAGCTTTTTTTGTGTGATTGCGAAGCAGGCAGACAATGTCCAGTATAGTACAAAGAGGCGTGGCATTTACGCCCCTTTTTCCAATCGTAGTATAACATGGCCTATAGTTCCGCACTCGGTTAATACTATCAGTGCTGAAAATTTAATTAAAATCAAATCAACAATTTTTGCGTTACTGCGGATCATGCAGAAATAACATTCAACTCAATACAAAGGGGCATGGCATTTTACGTTCATTTTTCCGATCACGCTCTAATTTGGCACAAAGTTAGTACTTGGATAGTACTATTGTTGGTTTTAATTTCATCAAAATCGGTCCATCCGTTTTTTATATATAGATGTCAATAGTGATGCAATGTAAAAATTCGATTTTGAACACCCCTCCGCCCACTGGCAAAAAAGCATGGCATTTTACGCCCATTTGTCCGATCACGGTCATATTTGGCACATAGTTATATTTGGCACATATAGTACTTGGTAAGTACTATCTTTGGTTTAAATTTCATCAAAATCGGTCCATCCGTTTTTGATATATAGATATCATTAGTGGTGCAATGTAAAAATTGGATTTTGCCACGCCCCTCCGCCCACACGCAAAAAATTAAAAAATCTGCTGCACAGTGTTACTCCCTAGGCTATTCTGAATATTTCCTGAAAATTTCATCAAGATCGGTCCAACCGTTTTCGCGTCCATAAGGAACATACATATAGCCGTTTTTTGCATTATTGAAATAACTTTCAATTCAATACAAAGTTGCATGCCATTTTACGCTACTATAGTATGTCCGATAACGCTCAAATTTGGCACATAGTGAGTACTCAGTTAGTATTATCTTTGATATAAATTTCATCAAAATCGGTCCATCCGTTTTTTATATATAGATGTCATTAGTGGTGGAATGCAAAAATTGGATTTTGCCATGCCCCTCCGCCCACAGACGGAAAATCAAAAATCCGACTTGACAGTGTTACTCCCCAGGCTATTCTGAATATTCCCTGAAAATTTCATCAAGATCGGTCCAGCCGTTTTCGAGTCCATACGGAACATACATACATACATACATACATACATACATACATACATACATACATACATACATACATACATACATACATACATACATACATACATACATACATACATACATACATACATACATACATACATACATACATACATACATACATACATACATACATACATACATACATACATACATACATACATACATACATACATACATACATACATACATACATACATACATACATACATACATACATACATACATACATACATACATACATACATACATACATACATACATACATACATACATACATACATACATACATACATACATACATACATACATACATACATACATACATACATACATACATACATACATACATACATACATACATACATACATACATACATACATACATACATACATACATACATACATACATACATACATACATACATACATACATACATACATACATACATACATACATACATACATACATACATACATACATACATACATACATACATACATACATACATACATACATACATACATACATACATACATACATACATACATACATACATACATACATACATACATACATACATACATACATACATACATACATACATACATACATACATACATACATACATACATACATACATACATACATACATACATACATACATACATACATACATACATACATACATACATACATACATACATACATACATACATACATACATACATACATACATACACACATCCATTTTTATATATATAGATTTTATACCTTACTGGTATTCTTTGTGATAATGTGGATGCATTACTTTGAGTCTCATCGCCTGTTAAAATCATCAATGCTGCAATGTATAAAATAAGAGATCATATACCTTATTTTATACCTTATTTGGTAATCTAAGTTTTGCTGGGGTACGTGTGAATAGGGTATAAAATAAGAAAAGAACGGACCTATTTTTTTTTCTTTTGTTATAGTGTCTCAAACATATAATGTATCAGTATATATTAGATATCAATTCTATATGGATTGAGCAAATATTAAATGAGATACGAGGGTCGCGCTGTACAATGAATTATTTATAGACATTTAAAAAAAAAATTGAAAAATATTTCTAAGTCGATCTCAAACATTAAAAATTTAAAAAATAGTCCAAAAATTTATATTCAGTTCTCAGCTAATATTTCCAACAACCCAAACATAAACTGAAATTTTTCAAATACAGTAGAAAAATCCATAACTTTTGACCACCAGTTTTTTTAAAACAAAAAAAAAAATTTATTGTTTCATAATTTTAGTTGACACTTAGTATTGTAAAGAGATATGAAAATAATTAAACATTTCCTTTCGTTGCAAAAAAATACGGATTTCTTGTGATGTATTTAAAAAATTTCAGTTTTTGTTTCGGTCGTTAGAAAAATTAGTTGAGAACTGAATATACATTTTGAGATAATTTTTAATGTTTGAGCTTGAAAAAAATCGACTTAGAAATATTTTTTGAATTTTTTTTTACAAAATGTCTGCATTCATTTTTCATCGCGACCCCCGTATCTTATTTAATATTTGCTCAATCTTTATAGAATTGATATCTAATATATTTCCCGATACATTATATGTTTGAGAGACTATAACAAAAGAAAAATAATAGCTCTATTCTTGTTTTACAATATGTTTGTCCACTTTTTGGTACTTAAATAAAAAACCGAATATTAGTGACAGTCACTGTATATATATTTTTTTATTTAAGTTAATAATTATGGTGGAGCTCAAATAGGCCTGTCGACTTTAGTCTTCTCACTGACCTCCTCCCTCACTTGATTTGCTTGATCATAATCTTGCACACGGCGTCAGCACCACCAGGAAATGGCCTTTGCTAATTTTAAGCGGGACGTTGACGCGTTTGTGGTGGTAAGTTTGGCCACCTGCTTCATATATCATGGCCACGATTCGGAACTGTTTACGAATTCATCTTTGGATCTGGCTGCGCTTTCCAATTTTAATATTTTGTTGTTTGGCCCAGTTGTCACGTTGCTGTGGTGGGTTCTTTAAGAGTTAAAGTTGATGATGGTACACAATTACCTGATGATGATGCTGTAGATTTGGGGAGCGGGTTGGTAGATGGCATGATAGAAAACGATGATGTAGCGGTTGTATTGATTAATGATGATGGTTAAGTGGTGATATGATTGATGATATGGTTAGTAATGAGAGCGGAGCTGGAGTTACATTTATTGGATGGGACTCAACATGATTCGAAAGGCATGATAAATCCGGTATTCTAGGAGTCAGAGGTGCATTTCCATTTCGAGACGTTTTCCGTGTTGGGGAAGGTTTTGTTGGTTTCTTCTAACCTCTACGGCTTTGTGAAGTTGATTTTTTATCTAGTTTTATGAGGTAGCGTTACCTGATGGTCTGTTCGATCATAAATAAATTTCCATATACCTGTTTTTTTTTTTTTGTAGTGCCAGTTAATATAAAAAAATGTTTTTCAGGGCTATAGGATAATGTTTCTGTTTGTGCAGCTGGTGAGTTGGTGACTGTACGTGATAAAGTCAGTTGTGGGGACACTGATGGTGAAGATTATTCTTGACTATTTCTGGCTTACACCGTATGGATCATAAGTGTAGTTTTGGTTTGATTGTTCAGGTTCTTCATCAGTTAAACTTCATCTCCGAAGAGGTGTTGTGTGTTGGTCATTCATCTAATTAATGAATGAATATTATTCTGAAATTCTCTGTGAAATCACTTGGAGAAATATCTTCGACTATTGGTTGATAGAAAAAGTTTTGTGCAGTGTTGGCTACCGTTACCCTTTCAATACCGTTACCGATTAAAACCCCTTTAATATCGACTACCGTTACCGTTACCAATACCGAAATAAAAAATTTTAAATACCGTTACCGATTAAAAACCATTACCTTTATTTGGATTTTTACCGGTATTATATCGGTTTTGTTTCGGTTGTCTTAATATTACTTTTTTTTTTAGTTTTTTTGCAGATAAAAATCAAATTAAAATATTTTTAATGTACGTAAAATAAATAAACAAATTTTTGTTCATTGTAAATTGGATTGTCATTTGGGCAAAAACAATGAAAAAAAATCTTTCAACCAATGATCACATTCGCAATTTACTAAACTATGTGGAAATCGGTCCAACCAATGATCACTCACATTCGCTATCTACCTAAAAATTTCTGAAGAAAAAAGTGAGTGTCTCGTAATGAAAACATTTTTCAGTGGGAATATAAAAGAAGAGACAAAGCTAATTCGCTCTAGTGTTGCTGGCGTTGTCATCCACGCAGGTAGCTTGGGAAGTCGTACAGCCTGAAGAAAAACTCTGTCGAAAAATTTGTAAAACAACTTTCAGTTTGAATTAGAAAACTTTTACCCGATTTTTCAACTACAATGAATACTTTTAACTTAATTCTCTGTCATTAAGTTTTAAAAAATAACAGACATTTTTCTGACTCTGTTTGCTGATTTTAAAAAATATTTTTGTTAAAATTTTAGCAGATTATTTTGTAATTTTACAAAAAATTTTGTTGGGATTTTTTTTTAATTTCTGTCTAATTTAAACGATTAAAACTAAAAATTAATCAAATGTAAAAAAATCAGCTGACTATATTAATAATTTTACAGTAATTGTCTTGTTTGTAAAAACATTTTCTTGAAAAAAAATGAAAAAATTTTTAAAAAACCAAACCGCGTCAGCTAAAACTAGCAGATTTCTTAAATGGCTCAAAATGCAGACATTTTTTTATAAAATAAATAATTTATTTTTTGAATTACAATATTGCGTGAATATTTTAATTAAATTCTGTGTTAATTAATAGTATTAAGTACTTCTATATAATTATATGTTGAAAATGCATAACATTTATCAGTTTTTTTTAAACAAATTTGTGACTTTTTAACATGTTGGGTAAATACCGGTACGTACCGGTATCATTGTTTCGGTAACGGTTAACCGTTACCTAAATAATCGAAAATACCGTTACCTTTACCGTTACCGATATAGAAAATATGTAATACCAATACCGTTACCGATACCGTTATTCGTTTCGGTTGCCAACCCTGGTTTTGTGGCAATATTTCATCGCGTAGTGGTGTAGGAAAATAATCAATTACATATTTGTTTAAAATCTGTAAAATTATTTCGATAAAATAACAGTAAATTTACAGAATTATCTGTAAAATGTTGTGACCATAATACCCTGTTCTCACGAGCATCTAAAAACGGTTTTAAACGACATTTGTTTTAATTAAAAAAAAAAGTGTTCACACGTAATTTCACTCGTTTTATTTTGGTTTTTATGTTATTATTTTGACATTTGCATTATCAGCTGATAAACATGTACACATTTTAACAACAAACGATATTAAAATATTGAAATTATATTCATTAATTATACATATAACTGTTTATAATGTTCCAGAATTGTTTAAAGATAAAAATAGCACGATTTTTTTTTGTATTATTTACATTTTAGTAATAAACAATGTTGCCAATATTAATAAAATGCTTTAAAAACGCTGAACATTCAAAAATTCTCAATTCAACCCCTGGAATTCCGCTCGTTTTAAATCGTTTTAATTTTAAAACGAGATAAAAACATTTTTATTTTGACATATTACAACAAAAAAATGTATGGTAAAACGAGTCATAAAAATGGTTTTTAAGCATAAAACGAAAAATGTTGCTAAAAATGGTTTTTAAGTGTAAGTGAGAACAGGGTATAAGTTTATCAAAAAAACTATGAAAATTGGCTAACAATAAGTTTTTGTTAAATTCATTTGATTGCATACTTGAACACATGAAATAATTGGAATCAAAAATATCAACATACAAAATTATAATAAAAAATACTTCTTAAAGTTGTCATTCCCACAGCGTTTTTAATTTTGTTTAACTTTGAGTGCATGAACTCTAGAACTTTTCTGCTTCAAAAACATTTACAGTCTGACAAGCCATCAAAATTATTATTTGCGTATTACGTATATTTTAAATTATTAAAGCTCACATATTTAGTGACGCACTTAAGCGGTAGATCTTCAACGAGATATTTATAAATTCATGAATGAAGAGTTATAAAGCAAGGTCTATTTTTTTTTATTTTATTAATATTTATTCAAATTATAAATTTACATATTAAAGTTATGCCTTCGCACCTTAATGGCTTTTAAAGATGCTAAATGTGAAAATTGTGTTTCTATTAGTACTTGCAAAAACTTAAGAGAAAACAAGTAAAAAAGTTACATTCGGCCTTGCCGAATGTAGTGATACCCTCCACAATTTCAAAAAGATTATTGCAAAAATCTTTATTTAAAAGGAAATTACTTTTGAAAAAAAAAATTTTTTTTTGAAAAGAAAAATTTCCGCAAAAAGAAAATTTGGTAAAAAAAATTCGCGATTTTTTTCTTTTTTTTGTCAAAAAATATGTTCGCACTTGTTTAAATACCATTTGGTGTTCCATTATGTTCACATATGTGAACCAGAAGCCGAATTAAAGCATTTTGTATTTTAAGGTTATGTTGAATGTACTGAAATTTTTGAGGTGTGCTTACATTTTCGTTCATAACTTTTGAACCGCTGAACCGATATCGCTCAAATGCAATACCAAACTTCTCGGGAGAACTTCCAATAAACATGTTAAGTTTTAGTCATCTCTGTGCAATATTTTGTCCGTGACAGCATTTTCCACAGACAGACCACAGTACAGACTAGTATGCAAACACTGATGCTAATTTCGTACTTTCCAATATGGTGGTATGGTTTTTAGTACAGAATTATCATCTCTGCCTAGTGTATGTGTGCCTGTACGTGTGAGCTTTTGTGCATGTATTTATGGTGTTTGTTTACGTTTTGTATGAAACGTCAAAAGTTACACCGTGTGCTGTCACTAATACTTACACACATCAAATACACCTCTGTGAACCTACTACTCATGTACTGTGAGACAGACAGACGGACATCGCTAGAATGTCTTAAAATCGATCGGGCATCATGAATATATATACTTTATGGGGTCCCAGATCGATGAGTTACAAACGGAATAACAAACTTATATATACCCTCTATCAATAAGTGGAGGGTATAAAAATAAAATTTAGAGTCTACGCTACGGTTACGTTTTATGGCTAACGCGGCCTTTAATGGTGCGCACGCGAAACGTTATATTTTAATTTCTTGTTTAAATTCACTTTTTGGCAAATGGTATAGGAATTCTTATTAGTTTTCTTCAACAAGTATGGATCAGTTATAACTTGACACAAATAAAGGCAAATGCCATCATATAAATGCGTCCGCTTAACTGTTTTTTGTACGCCAATGTTTAACTTTGTAAAAATTATTTATAAATTCGCTAGATGTTCTCACGGTTTTTTTTTCATAAACTTCTCAATTTCAGTGCCACATTTAAGCGCGGCCACTTTTATAAAATTAAAGCGAAATCGTTTGACTTTATACAATTTTTTTTAATGCGCTTAATATGGCTTTTATACAACGGTAACTATTGATTCCTGATCAATTTTCGCTTACTTAATGGGCAAGAAGTGCTGACAATTGGGAAATGTCATCGTGTAAATTTTCCCGCTTTAATGCTTTCAAGTTGTAAATTTACTTTTCTTTATTTTTGTGAAAATTACGATTTTTTTACGAGTACCTCCAATTTTACACGACATTCTCGTAAAATTTACCAGCTTTTATTGTAATTTAAAACGCTGTTTAAAAGAGGGGTTGAAATATTTAGAAGGTTTTTGAAAAGATTACAGTAAAATTACAGATGAGATCAGTGGTGCCAATTGTAAGGAAAAATCCCTACAAATAAGGTTTTTTTTTCTAAAAAAAAGAAAGCGTAGGGGAAAAGAGACAGATTTTCTTTTTTGATCAAAATGTACACTCAAAATAATCACTCTGTTAAATTTCAGAGATACTCTGCTGAGCCAGCAGAAAACACCATAGATTTTCAACCAGCAAGATTTTTTGTTATTTTACAAAGAAAACTCCGTAAAATGATTTCGATAAAAATATGTAAATTTACAGAATTATCTGTATTTTACAGACTGTAATGTGGAAGAAACATGGATAAGCAATAATTTGACACAAAATAAAGGCAAATGCTCTCATTTAAATGCGGCCGCTTAAATGTTTCACACGCGAATGTTTAACTTTGTAGAAATTATTTATAAACTTGCTATGTTTTCACGTTTTTTTTCATAAACTTCTCATTTATGAATTCTCAAAACATTGATTTTAAATATTAATATTAAATTCCGCTCAAATATGGCACTGACATTTGAGCGGAATTTAATGTTAATATTTAAAATAAATTTTTTGAGAATTCATACAAAAACATGTATTCTGCATAACTCCAAGTTGCGTATACTTAATATTAAAAACTATTTTATATAACTCATACGACATAGCATATTATTGTGTGTTACATGTGTGAAGCAGGGATGATAAATGACATTTTCAACATTGTACTGACTTGACTAAAAAATTTACTTTTTGACCCTCATTGTAGTAAACATTTTATAATTTGTTATACCCTCCGCTCTAAGTTTATATATTCAAGGTCCTCGATCAGTTTAAGGTCGATATAGCGACTTTCGTCCGTCCGTCCACGGTAACTTTTGAAAGACAAATCTGAGGAAGCTGAAATTTGGCATATATGTTTGCAATTTACCTGGTAAGGTTAGTACTGTATTTTGGCAAAATTAGTCCAGTGGTTCAGAAGTTATAAGCAGGGCAACGAATTGCATGCATTTAAAATCTCGTTTTTAGCGCTAAAAATATGTATCAAAAATATGCAGTAAAAATTAAAAAAATATGCATTCAAAAATTGATTTATTTATTCATAAAAAAAAACATTTAATTCAGCCCATTGTAAAAAATTTCTATTCGGAAAAAATTTCCCGGGAATTCCCGGGAAATATTTTTTTTTTAAATCACGGTATTTTTTCTTCGGGAAATTTTGGGACAAAAACTTAAATATATAAAGACTATGCAAGAGTCAATTCTTTTTGACGTTTAAAGGTGGTGTTAGTTTTTCAAATGGTATCTGGAAAAGCTGGAAATTTTGTTTACCTTTTATTTTTCGTTTAATTTTGCTGGTTGTTTTGATTTAATTATATTCATTTTTTTATTATGTATTTTTTTATTTTCAAGTGACACAACAATAATTTTCATTCATAATTTTAAAATTTTTTAATGTTTATTTTTCGTTATTCCCAAATCGTTCCCAAATACTTTCCAAAAAAAGATTGCCATCTGTAGATAACGACTTCGTTATTACTGACACTACTATTCATTACCCCTGTTTCGGGAAGTCATCGCTAATTTTTTTGAGAAAAATACATTTAATTTACACAGTTTTAACACAATTTTAAATGATTTATTAAAAAGTACATCAAAACTTTGAAAAAATTTTAATTTTTAAAGAAAAACTATATAAGAATATGCTTCAGCTTGTATATTATTTAGGCCTTATAATCATTTTTCTTTAATCGATATCGTGACAATATACGGACTGAAACTGAATTTAACTTCGAAGGTTGGCTGCAAATTGTCAAACGTTTTCTGAATCTAAAATTCGAATTTTCTGAATCTAAAATTCGGATCTTTATAGCGCTTGAACAAAAAAAATATTAATATTTTTAAGACTGGTGTAGGTTGACGTAGTCAAAATTAGAAAAATTTTCCAAGAAGTTGTAACAAACACATTTCTTGTAAAATTTTAAAATCAGATACGTTATACATATTTTCAGAATTGTGAAAAATTTTGTGTTGAGTGGAAATACGCCAAAGCATATACTAAAACTGTGATAAGGTCCAATATTTCTACAAAAATTAGATTTTCTGAACTTTCTCCGTATATTTTAGAGGTTAATAAAACTATTTTACAAAAGAAGACACCTAAAATATTTCTAAATTGGAAAATACGACCATAATTTCTAATATAATAATTTTTATATGATAAAGTTCAAAATTTGTTTTAATGAAAAAATTCTCGGGAATAAGATTTTTTTAAAACGCTTTCCTGGGAATTGAAAAAGTCCGGGAATTTAGCAACCCTAATTTATATGTACGTTAGGCTGTATAAATTTTTAATTTAATTTTTTGTTTGAGCTGAAAGAGGTCCAAAATGAATGGCTTAAATACGAACTGGATAATATGAGTTTAAACCTAGAGACTAAATATAGTAAAACTGCATTTACAGTTTTGTTTGAGCTGAAAGGAGTACAAAAAGTTTCTATTGAGTGTCAAAATGACTCCATAAAATTTTCGTGATAATCAAAAATTTCCTCCCGCATTGCGGTTAAAGTAAAAACCCCCAAAAAAATACATACTTCATCATATTTCTAGGCAACCGAGTTTTTTTGTTGGGGTTATATATTTGGAAAAATAGGTCTTCCATGTCTAGGCAAGATACATTTAAAAATATTGCATCAATCTTTTTTTCGCGAGTTATGGGACTTTTAAATAATAAAAAATAGCGAAATTGTAACTTCATTAGCGATTTCTTTGAGTTAAGCCACTTTTGTACTATGATAGAAAACCTGCTAGTACTCCAAATACCTCCCCCCGAAGTCATATAAAAACCAAAAAAATCTTGGGAAACCACATCACGGATTAAATAAAAATCCCCAAAAAAGCTATACCAGCGGGTACAATAGGTCGCATTGATTTTCTTTTTTTTTGGAGCGGAAAGTATCTATTGGGCTATTTTTTTTGGGATTTTTTTACTTTATCCGCGATGTGGGTGCCCAAATTTTTTTTTGATTTTTATGAGACTTTGGGGGAGGCATTTGGAGTTCCAGCAAATGGTTTTCCACCATAGCATATTTTTTTAAAGTTGCTTAACTCGGAGAAATCGCTAATGAAGTTATGATTTCGCAATATTTCATTACTTAAAAGTCCCATAAAACGCACAAAAAAAAATTTGTTTGCATTATTTTTTAATGTGATCTTGTCTACACCTTTTCCAATTGAAATTCAGAAAAGATCAATTGTAATTCAGAAATCACAATTGAAATTCAGAAATCCCAATTGAAATTCAGAATAGCCCAATTGAAATTCAGAAATCATAATTGAAATTCAGAAAAGCCCAATTGAAATTCAGAAATCACAATTGAAATTCAGAAAAGCACAATTGAAATTCAGAAAAGATCAATTGAAATTCAGAAAAGCCCAATTGAAATTCAGAAAAGCACAATTGAAATTCAGAAAAGCCCAATTGAAATTCAGAAAAGCACAATTGAAATTCAGAAAACCCCAATTGAAATTCAGAAAAGCACAATTGAAATTCAGAAAAGCACAATTGAAATTCAGAAATCGTAATTGAAATTCAGAAAAGCCCAATTGAAATTCAGAAAAGCACAATTGAAATTCAGAAATGTCCAATTGAAATTCAGAAAAGCATAATTGAAATTCAGAAATCGTAATTGAAATTCAGAAATCGTAATTGAAATTCAGAAAAGCCCAATTGAAATTCAGAAAATCACAATTGAAATTCAGAAAATCACAATTGAAATTCAGAAAAGCCCAATTGAAATTCAGAAAAGCACAATTGAAATTCAGAAAAGCCCAATTGAAATTCAGAAAAGCACAATTGAAATTCAGAAAAGCACAATTGAAATTCAGAAAATCACAATTGAAATTCAGAAAATCACAATTGAAATTCAGAAAAGCACAATTGAAATTCAGAAAATCACAATTGAAATTCAGAATAGCCCAATTGAAATTCAGAAAATCACAATTGAAATTCAGAAAAGCCCAATTGAAATTCAGAAAATCACAATTGAAATTCAGAAAAGCCCAATTGAAATTCAGAAATCGTAATTGAAATTCAGAAAAGCCCAATTGAAATTCAAAAAAGCACAATTGAAATTCAGAAAAGCACAATTGAAATTCAGAAAAGCCCAATTGAAATTCAGAAAAGACCAATTGAAATTCAGAAATCGTAATTGAAATTCAGAAAAGCCCAATTGAAATTCAGAAAATCACAATTGAAATTCAGAAAATCACAATTGAAATTCAGAAAAGCCCAATTGAAATTCAGAAAAGCACAATTGAAATTCAGAAAAGCACAATTGAAATTCAGAAAATCACAATTGAAATTCAGAAAATCACAATTGAAATTCAGAAAACCCCAATTGAAATTCAGAAAATCACAATTGAAATTCAGAAAAGCCCAATTGAAATTCAGAAATCATAATTGAAATTCAGAAAAGACCAATTGAAATTCAGAAATCACAATTGAAATTCAGAAATCACAATTGAAATTCAGAAAATGTAAACAAACCAATTATGAGTCACCACTACATAGACACATTAAACAAATGCTGTACAACAATGAGAGTATTTAACTTTATTCTCTTGCTACGTATTGTAGAGAGCAGACAGACAATAATACACTCATAGAATGTTGTAGGTAAAATTTAGTTTAACTGAATTTTTATTATTTTTTGTAAATTAATTAATATAGTGAACAAAAATATTTACTCTACCTTGACAAATGCATTAATGAAAAATTAGTTTTAAAGAAAAATAATAAAAAGTCAGTTTCACTTAATGTTACCTTAAGCATTTTATGAGTGTATTGTCTGTCTGCTCTCTACAATACGTAGCAAGAGAATAAAGTTAGATACTCTCATATACACATTTCTGTACTGCATTTGCATAATGTGTCTATGTTTGTAGTGGTGACTAATAATTGGTTTGTTTACATTTTCTGAATTTCAATTGTGATTTCTGAATTTCAATTGTGATTTCTGAATTTCAATTGGGCTTTTCTGAATTTCAATTGTGATATTCTGAATTTCAATTGATCTTTTCTGAATTTCAATTGTGTTTTTCTGAATTTCAATTGGGCTTTTCTGAATTTCAATTGTGATTTTCTGAATTTCAATTGTGATTTTCTGAATTTCAATTGTGCTTTTCTGAATTTCAATTGTGCTTTTCTGAATTTCAATTGGGCTTTTCTGAATTTCAATTGTGATTTTCTGAATTTCAATTGTGATTTTCTGAATTTCAATTGGGCTTTTCTGAATTTCAATTACGATATCTGAATTTCAATTGGTCTTTTCTGAATTTCAATTGGGCTTTTCTGAATTTCAATTGTGCTTTTCTGAATTTCAATTGTGCTTTTCTGAATTTCAATTGGGCTTTTCTGAATTTCAATTACGATTTCTGAATTTCAATTGGGCTTTTCTGAATTTCAATTGTGATTTTCTGAATTTCAATTGGGCTTTTCTGAATTTCAATTGTGATTTTCTGAATTTCAATTGGGCTATTCTGAATTTCAATTGTGATTTTCTGAATTTCAATTGTGCTTTTCTGAATTTCAATTGTGATTTTCTGAATTTCAATTGTGATTTTCTGAATTTCAATTGTGCTTTTCTGAATTTCAATTGTGCTTTTCTGAATTTCAATTGGGCTTTTCTGAATTTCAATTGTGATTTTCTGAATTTCAATTGTGATTTTCTGAATTTCAATTGGGCTTTTCTGAATTTCAATTACGATTTCTGAATTTCAATTACGATTTCTGAATTTCAATTATGCTTTTCTGAATTTCAATTGGGCATTTCTGAATTTCAATTGTGCTTTTCTGAATTTCAATTGGGCTTTTCTGAATTTCAATTACGATTTCTGAATTTCAATTGTGCTTTTCTGAATTTCAATTGTGCTTTTCTGAATTTCAATTGGGGTTTTCTGAATTTCAATTGTGCTTTTCTGAATTTCAATTGGGCTTTTCTGAATTTCAATTGTGCTTTTCTGAATTTCAATTGGGCTTTTCTGAATTTCAATTGATCTTTTCTGAATTTCAATTGTGCTTTTCTGAATTTCAATTGTGATTTCTGAATTTCAATTGGGCTTTTCTGAATTTCAATTGTGATTTCTGAATTTCAATTGGGCTTTTCTGAATTTCAATTGTGATTTCTGAATTTCAATTGGGCTTTTCTGAATTTCAATTACGATTTCTGAATTTCAATTGTGCTTTTCTGAATTTCAATTGAGATTTCTGAATTACAATTGATCTTTTCTGAATTTCAATTGGAAAAGGTGTAGACAAGGATGAGCCATAAGATGAAATATGTAATATTTTTGGGGTTTAACTTTAACCAAGTAAATTTTACATTACTACGAAAATCTTATGGAGTCATTTTGACACCCAATAGAAACTTTTTAAATGCAGTTTAAATATATTTACTCTCTACTTTCAAACTCATATTATATTGTTTTTTTTTTTGTCGGACGGTGTTATTTCAAAAGTAAAGCTTTTAACATGTATTCCAAAAAATTGCTTATTAGCTTATTTTAAATAAAAAACAAAAGAGTTAAGCAACAAACTTCTATTAGTATTTAACGATAAAAAAACTCATCAATTTCAAACAATTTGTTTTACATAAATATAAGGACCATGCTTTAACAGCTTTGTTTATAGTAAATGTTTTAATTTCAGATATTCTATTCTATGCCCCCATTTCAATAAAATTTGTTCTGAATCTCTGATATATTTAAGCTCTGCACATAATTCATTGATTTCTTCGCTTTTTTGTTGTTAATCTCATCAGACTTTTTTCTTTTATTTGAAGTTAATTGTTTAAGATATCGGTTTTGCCCTTGAAATTTATCCCAATATTGTCTTAAGAATGCTGTTTTTTATCTGATTGTAAAAATGTGTCCATAATCTCGCTGGGAAACATTTGAATGATTACGATTGCAATTTGTTGGCATACTTTAGCACTGAATTAAATTTATTTTTCTAAGTAAACTTGAATAATTTTATGAACTATAAAAACTCCATTTTTTTAAATTTAATGTATTGTTTTCTTCATAACTCTTGGTAAGCTCTTGACTTGATATCATTAAAGTTTCTTTAATACTTAAGGCTCCGACACAATGTAGGAGTACACTGCACTACAGTGTACCATCTCTAAAAATAGAGACGACATCATACAAAAAATGTGTAAGTGTGAAAGTGAAAGAAACAAAATCCACTCTCTGGCACCGAGTACTCCGTCATTGTGAATTCAGCTTTATATTAGAGATGTTTTAAACTCTCTAGATTCCATGTTTGGCACTTATCGCTCATTTACTTGTATAGTGTCATAACTTAAAATACTCGACTTTGGAAAAAACGCGACATTGTGTCTGACCCTTAAAGGTAACAAATTTTCGGATAGAGTTAAATTCACTCAAAGAAAACGCCATTAAACATACCTGCTCTTTTCGATAATTTGGATATTTATACCCAAAACAGACCGGTTATGACGGGTTGCAGTCCATTTTTATTGAAACATCTTTGGCACTCATGATTATATGGTTTTTAATTTCTGTATATCTCGTTCAAATAAACTCACAAATATTATTAGATGTTATGGGAGTCATGCTAACCCCTTCAAAAAAAAAGGAGCTGATAGTAACTTAAATCCATTAGAGTCAAAAAAAGATAGTTGCTGTGACTGAGTTGGCAAACTCTAAGCAAGCATTTTTCATTTCTTTTTTGGATATTTCCACTGAAAATTTTTTCTTGGTTTTATCTTTACATTTTTGTATTTTGAGGATGTTTATTCTGGCTCGAGGTCATTATTTTCTTTACTAATTAAAACCATGATATTCTCATAGCATAATTTTCAAGAAAATTATTTTTTTGTTTTAAATTTATTTATGTTGGTCATTCTTGCAAGACTTAATCGACACGTGTTTCGGAATTTGTCAAGATTCCATTGTCAAGATTATTTAGCAAAAATATAAACGATTTACTACAAAGTAGCAAACGAGTCTAATGACAAATCGTTTGTGCACAAACTAGCATATTAATACATATTCGCCTATATTCGCAATGAGAATTAGAAAGACGAAGAAATTGTACTATACTAATAAGGCAACGATTGTCAATAACCAACAAAAATATTTAAAACAATTTTACATACGATAGTCCATTGGACTACAACAATATGTTTTTTGTGTTGTTGTTGTGAGAAAAAACTCCATATTAGGGTTATTCATCACATGGCGTGCCAAACATTATGTTCAAATTCTGATTAATTTTTATTTAAAAATAAAAATTGTTTTATTCGACCTTTAAAATATTATATTTTGAGGATGTTTATTCTGGCTCGAGGTCATTATTTTCTTTACTAATTAAAACCATGATATTCTCATAGCATAATTTTCAAGAAAACTATTTTTTTGTTTTAAAATGCAAAAATGACCAACATAAATAAATTTAAAACAAAAAAATAATTTTCTTGAAAATTATGCTATGAGAATATCATGGTTTTAATTAGTAAAGAAAATAATGACCTCGAGCCAGAATAAACATCCTCAAAATATAATATTTTAAAGGTCGAATAAAACAATTTTTATTTTTAAATAAAAATTAATCAGAATTTTACATTTTTGTTTTAACTGGGTGTGTGGTTCCGTTTCTTTTTGGTATAACTCTAGATGAGCTGTTACCATATGACGTTTTAAATTTGTAACATTTTCACCAATAAATTTAGCAGAACATACTTTGCAAATTGATGTGTTAATGATTTTGCGAAACTCAAAATATTCCCTTATAAGAAAATTCCTTCTACGACCCATTCTAATTAAGGTTTTTTTATATCAAATAGAATTATTTAAACTTTTATAATAACCATTGACAATGGAATCTTGACAAATTCCGAAACACGTGTCGATTAAGTCTTGCAAAAATGACCAACATAAATAAATTTAAAACAAAAAATAATTTTCTTGAAAATTATACTATGAGAATATCATGGTTTTAATTAGTAAAGAAAATAATGACCTCGAGCCAGAATAAACATCCTCACAAAATATAATATTTTAAAGGTCGAATAAAACAATTTTTATTTATTAAATAAAAATTAATCAGAACCATTGGTTTTACTGTTAAAACTAGAACTTTCTACGTCAACGATCGTTATACAAATGGAATGTTATCTATTTGAATTAAATAATTTAAATGTTGAGGTATTTTCAAAAAAAAATGTACAGTTACAACTTTGTTATTCGTAACAGAGATTTAACATTTTTTTTTACTGTATAATTTTAAATATTTTTTTAAACTAAACGTATTAAGTGAATTAATATTAACATAAGAATATTTGTTAGTTTTTATCGATTACATGTATTTAATAATATTATAAAGTAAAATTTATTTTTTTTTTATTTTTTTGCCTAAAAATTTTGAACATTTTCAAATTTTGGCTTTAAAAACCATGCAATGGTCTGGGGCATGTATGCGTACAATGCTTATTTTTTATCCGATTTGAATTTGTTTAAGCTTTTTGGAAAGGTAATTTATTACAATTTTCATATTATCTAACAAAAAAAAAATAACAAAAAATATCATATACCAATATTTTTCAAAAAAACTAGAAAAAATGGGGTTTTTCATCTCTTAAGAGTGTCCCAAAACTTCAATCCATTTTCGGCACGAGTTATTTTTATCCGATTGTCCCCAAATTTTGGCTCACTAATTTTTAGATACTAAACTACAATTTAGGACCCTACCAGGTATTAAAAAGTGATTTTGAAAAATTACCTTAGTCGTTAGGACACCTTTAATGTACATGTATGCCATATATTTACATATGGGTTCACTTTACGTAAATGGACGTATATGATGCATACATGATTCTGTATGCCTACAAATATGTTCATATATGTACATCAGGGTGTTTTTTTTTATTTTTTTGAATTTCGAGGAGCGCGCAGCGGATTTTTGTGTCATTTGATGTTAAAATAATTGTGTAAAAATTTGAGCTAAATCGGATAAAATTAACCCGAGGCGCAAGGAGCTCAAAGTTTCGAGGAAAAAGCCAAAATGGCCAAATTTTTAAAAAACTTAAAAAAATGTAAATTTTTTAAAAATAAAAAAAATAAAATATTTTTTATTTAACTTTCTTGCAATAATACTCAGAAAAAATTATCTTAACTTTTTATGACGGCAGTAACACTTTCAAACATGAAATACAAAAATTACCATGCATTTGGGGGGCATCTGAAATGAGTGTTTTCGATTTTTTGAAAATTTTATTAAACAAAAAAATTAAATCTTACTATTCTATAGCAATGGATTATTAAATACATCCTAAGGCTTAAATATTTAAAAAATTGGGGATATCCATCGACTCAATTTTTTTGGAGTCATTTGAGTTTTGCGGATTTCAAGGATTTTTTTTTTTGTCTATGCAATTTTACTTTAAACTGAATTTTGGTTAAATTTTACAAATCTTGTTCTGTAAACTGATTTATTTGACAAAACTAACAAAGTTACGTCATATTATTTTTTTTTTGAACATCATTAACCCATTTTGGCAGGGGGTCAAATATGACCCAGGCAGAAAATGTACTGTTTTGTTTCAATTTTGCGTTATACTTACATCTATTTAATAAAATTTTTGTTGTTTTATTTTATAATACTAATTTCGAAATAACATGTATTTTTAACCCTTTGTTAACCCGATATGGCCAGGGGAAAAATAAGCACACCTTGTTAAAAAAAAAAAAAAATATTTTTTAAATATTTTTTTTTCGTCTGAAACGCAAACGAGCGCAGCTTAAAAAATTGAATTTACAGAAATTCATGTTATCATAAAAAATGTAAAACTAAATTCAATATCGATTACACTGTACAACAATTTCAAAGTTTTCTAAAATTACGGGTTCCGTAATTCCGTAGGGGAGACCAAAAAAATATACGTGTGGGGGAGACCAAAAAAATATACGTGTGTCTGCGTTTTGAGACGGTTAAATTTTCTCAGCTTTGGCTTGTTCTTGCAGCATATCAGTATTTTTTTTAGATTTTATAGTAATTAAATTGTTTATGACTCGGATTATAATGCACTAGCTAACTCCTCCGGTACTTCGTTACCGGTTAGCTGTAAAAAAAAAAACAACTTTATTACTTCAAATTCTTATTAATTTTTAATTAAACATAAAAATTTTTAGTTTCGACCTTTAAAATATTATATTTTGAGTAGATTTAAAGTTGCAAAAAATTTTATTTTGGCGAAACGATCCCATAGTTCAAACTTTAAGTTTCAAGGAACATTAGTGCATAAGGAACAATATGCACCAAATTGAAGCGAACATTCAAAATTTTATTTTCCCAGAAAGTAATTTTCGCGAGTGGATCGTAAAGTGCCAATTTTAAGTATCTCTACTTTCTCCCTTTTTCCCCATTAGAAGCAGAATTTTCATAAAAGTACTTATTTTAGAATGTTATTTCCGCGAAAGGATCGTACAGTCCAAATTTTAAGTATTTAGGACCATTAATTCAGCAGATACAAAATTGCCCTACTCTCCCCATTTTCCCCCTTAGAAGCAGAATTTACTAAAAAAGTGCTTCTTCCAGAATATTATTTCCGCAAGTGGATCGTATACTGTATACATTCCAAACTTCAAGTATCTAGAACCATTAGTTCAGCAGATACAAAACAGTTCAAAATTCAAGTATCTAGGACCATTAGTTCAGCAGATACAAAATTGCCCTACTTTTCCATCTATAAAACAAAATTTAAAAAAAAAGTACTTCTTTCAGAATGTTTTTTCCGCGAGAGGATCGTACAGTTCAAATTTCAAGTATCTAGGATCATTAGTTAAGCAGATACAGAATTGCCCTACTTTCCTCCTTTTCCCCCTTTAGAAGGAGAACTTTCAAAAATGTATTTCTTCTAGAATGTTCTTTCAGCGAGAGAATCGTACAGTCCAAACTTCAAGTATGTAGGACTATTAGTTCAGCAGTTTCAAAATTGCCCTACTTTCTCCCTTTTCCCCCCGTAGAAGCAGAATTTAAAATAAAGTACTTCTTTTAGAATGTTATATCCGCGAGAGGATCGTACAGTTAAATTTCAAGTATCGTTTCCCCTTTTTCCCACTCAAAATCGGAATATTTAAAAAAGTAGTTCTTTCAGAATGTTATTTTCGCGAAAAGATCGTACAGTCCAAATTTCAAGTCTCCCGGACTATTAGTTCAGCAGATACAAAATTGCCTACTTTCCCCCTTTTCCCTCTTAGAGGCGGAATTTTCCAAAAAGTCCTCCATTCGAATTTTATTTCCGCGAGAGGATCGTGCAGTCCAATTTTCAAGTATCTAGGACTATTTGTTTAGCAGATACAAAATTGGCCTACTTTCCCCTTTTTCCCCCTTAAAAGAAGAATTTTTAAAAAAGTATTTCTTTCCAAATGTTATTTCCGCGGCAGGATCGTACAGTCCAATTTTCAAGTATCTAGGACCATAAGTTCAGCAGATTCAAAATTGCTCTATTTTCCCCACTTTCCCCCTTAAAAGAGGATTTTTTAAAAAAAGTATTCCTCGGGAGGATCGTACTGTCCAATTTCAAGTATCTAGGACCATTACTTTAGCATATACAAAATTGCACTAATTTCCCCCTTTCTCCCCCTTAAAAGCGAAATTGTCAAAAAAAATTTATCTTTTAGAATGTTATTGCCGTGATATGATCCCATATTCCAAATGTCATGTTTCTAAGACCATTAGTTTAAAGTTTAGCAAATTGCCCTATTTTCCCCTTTTTGGGCCTCCTTAAAACCAAAATTCTCAAAAAAGTATATTTTTTGATCAGAAGATACAAAATTGCCCTATTAACCCCCTTCTACCCCCCCCACCCTTATAAAAGGATTTTTTAAAATATTACTTTTTACAATAGGTTTTTCCGCGAAAGTTTCAAGTTTCTGGGACCATTCGTTTAGCAGATACGAAACTGCCCTTCTTTCCCCATTTTTCTCCCTTTAAAAACGAATTCTCAATAAAGTACTTCTTTTAGAATGTTATTTTCGGAATAGGATTTTACAGTTCAAATTTTAAGTTTCTAGGACCATTAGTTCAGCAGATACAAAATTGCCCTACTTTTCCCCTTTTTGCCGTAGAAGCGAAATTTTTAAAAAAGTTTTTCTTTAACAATGTTAGTTCAACAGATACAAAATTGCCCTACTCTCCCCTTTTTCCCCGTAGAAGTGTAATTTTAAAAAAGTTTTTCTTTAACAATGTTATTTCCGTGGGAGGATCGTTCAGTTGAAATTTCAAGTATCTAGGACCATAAGTTCAGTAGATTCAAAATTACCCTACTCACCCCCTTTTTCCCCCGGAATTTTCAAAAAGTACTTCCTTTAGAATATTATTTCCGCGAGAGGATTGTACAGTTAAAGTTTCAAGACCATTAGTTCAGCAGATACAAAATTGCACTACTTTTCCCCCTTTTCCCCGTAGAATAACATTCTTCTTTCAGAATGTTATTTTCGCGAAAGGATCGAACAGTTTAAATTTCAAGTATTAAGGAACATTAGTTCAGCAGATTCAAAATTGCCCTACTTTTCCCATTTTCCCCCAGAATTTCGAAAAAGTACTTCCTTTAGAATGTTATTTCCGCGAAAGCATCGTTCACTACAAATTTCATGTATCTAGGACCATATTTTAGCAGATACAAAATTGCCCTACCATCCCCTTTTTCCCCCTTTAAAGCGGAATTTTCAAAAAGTACTTTTTTCAGAATGTTATTTCCGCGAGAGGATCGTGCAGTCCACGCTAGAGGATCGTGTAGTCCTATTTGTTCAGCAAATACAAACCGGAATTTTCAAAAAGTACTTTTTTCAGAAAGTTATTTTTGGGAGAGGATCGTACAGTCCAAATTTCAAGGATCTACGACCATTAGTTCAGCAGACACAAAACTACCCTACTTTCCCCCCTTAGAAGCGAAATTTTCAAAATAGAACATTCTTCATAATGTTATTTCCGCGAAGGATCCCATAGTCAAAATTTTTAAGTTTCTGGGAAAATTAGTTCAGAACATACAAAGTGTACCAAATTGTCCTATTATCCCACTTTTCCACCCTAGAAGCGGAATTGAAAAAAAAAACTTTGTTTTGGAATGTTTTTTCCGCGAGAGGATCTTATACATAGTCCAAACTTTAAATTTCTAGGACCATTAGGTCAGAAAAAAAATATGTACCAAATTGTCCAATTTTCCCCCTTTTCCCCTTCTTAAAAGTGCCTTTTTAAAAAAGTACTTTCTACAGAATATTATTTCCGCGAGAGGATCCTATAGTCCAAATTTCAGGTTTCTGGAACCATTAGTTCACAATATTGAAAATGTTCAAAATCGTCCTTTTCCCCTTAAATTTGAATGAAAAATTTTCAAAAAATACTTTCTTCAGAACATAATTTCCGCGAGAGGATCATATAGTCCAAATTTTTAAGTTACTTGGACCATTAGTTCAGAAGATACAAAATGTACCAAATTATCCTACTTTCCCCCTTTCAACCCCCTAGAATTACAATTAAAAAAAAAACTTTGTTTCAGAATGTTTTTCCGTTAGAGGATCTTACAGTCCAAACTTTAAGTTTCTAGGACCAGTAGGTCAAATGATAGAACATGTACCAAATTGCCCTCATTCCCCCATTTCCCCTTCTTATTTTTTTTAAATACTTTCTTTAGAGTATTATTTCCGCGAGAGGATCCTATATTCCAAATTTTAGGTTACTGGGGCCATTAGTTCAGAAGATCGAAATGTTCAAAATTGTCCTATTTCTCCCTAAATTTAAGTGATTAAATCAATAAATTCCCAAAAATAAAAAATAAATGAGAAAAAAAATTGAGTAAAAAATTTAAAGTCAAAAAATTAAGCGAACAAAATTTTGAGTAAAAAAAATTGAGTAAAAAAAAAATTAGGTAAAAAACACCTTCTAAGTAAAAAATTTAAGGAAAAAAATTGAGTAAAAAAACTGAAGAATAAAATACAATTGAGTGAAAAAAATTTTTAGTAAAAAAAATTGAGTAAAAAAAAATTTTGAGTAAAAAAAAATTTTGAGTGAAAAAATTTTTGAGTGTAAAAAATTTTGAGTGAAAAAAAATTTTCAGTGAAAAAAAATTTGTAAAAAAAAAATTTTGAGTGAAAAAAAATTTTGAGTGAAAAAAAATTTTGAGTGAAAAAAAATTTTGAGTGAAAAAAAAATTTCAGTGAAAAAAAATTTGTAAAAAAAAAATTTTGAGTGAAAAAAAATTTGGAGTGAAAAAAAATTTGGAGTGAAAAAAAATTTTGAGTGAAAAAAAAATTTTGTAAAAAAATAAATTTGAGTGAAAAAAAATTTTGAGTGAAAAAAAATTTTGAGTGAAAAAATTTTAGTAAAAAAAATGTTTTTCCCCGAGAGGATACTATAGTCCAAATTTCTAGTTTCTAGGACCATTAGTTCAAGATTCACCAAATTGCCCTATTTTCCCCCTTTTTGTCCCCCTTAAAACCGGAATTTTCAAAAAAGTACTTTTTTCGAAATGTTATTTCCGCAAGAGTATCCTACATTCAAAATTTCAAGATTGTAGGACCATTAGTTCAGAAAATACAAAATGTACCAACTTGCCCTATTTTCCCCCTCCCCCTCCCTTAGAAACGGAATTTTCAAAATATTACTTTTTCCAAAATGTTATTTCCGCGAGAGGGTCCTAGACTTCAAATTTCAAGTTTCTCGGACCATTTGTTTAGAATATAAAAAATGTACCAATTTGCCCTATTTTCCCCTTTTTCCCCCCTTGGAGGCGGAATTTTCCAAAAATATTTTTTTCGAAATTTTATTTCCGCGAGAGGATCCTAGAGTTCAAATTTGAAGTTTCTAGGACTATTAGTACAAAAGATACAAAATCCTCCAAAGGGCCCTATTTTCCCCCTTTTGCCCCCCTTAAAATCGGAATTTCCAAAAATCCCTTCTTAGTGGGTGGTTTTGTCGGGAGCCGAACCAACATTCCAAATTTCAAGTCTTTAGCTTCAGCGGTTTGGGCTGGGCGATGATTATTGCCAATCAGTCAGTCAGTCAGTCAGTCAGTCAGTCAGTCAGTCAGTCAGTCAGTCACCACACTCTTTTATATATATAGATTGTAAAAAAAAAATTTTGAGTGAAAAAAAATTTGGAGTGAAAAAAAATTTGGAGTGAAAAAAAATTTTGAGTGAAAAAAAAATTTTGTAAAAAAATAAATTTGAGTGAAAAAAAATTTTGAGTGAAAAAAAATTTTGAGTGAAAAAATTTTAGTAAAAAAAATGTTTTTCCCCGAGAGGATACTATAGTCCAAATTTCTAGTTTCTAGGACCATTAGTTCAAGATTCACCAAATTGCCCTATTTTCCCCCTTTTTGTCCCCCTTAAAACCGGAATTTTCAAAAAAGTACTTTTTTCGAAATGTTATTTCCGCAAGAGTATCCTACATTCAAAATTTCAAGATTGTAGGACCATTAGTTCAGAAAATACAAAATGTACCAACTTGCCCTATTTTCCCCCTCCCCCTCCCTTAGAAACGGAATTTTCAAAATATTACTTTTTCCAAAATGTTATTTCCGCGAGAGGGTCCTAGACTTCAAATTTCAAGTTTCTGGGACCATTTGTTTAGAATATAAAAAATGTACCAATTTGCCCTATTTTCCCCTTTTTCCCCCCTTGGAGGCGGAATTTTCCAAAAATATTTTTTTCGAAATTTTATTTCCGCGAGAGGATCCTAGAGTTCAAATTTGAAGTTTCTAGGACTATTAGTTCAAAAGATACAAAATCCTCCAAAGGGCCCTATTTTCCCCCTTTTGCCCCCCTTAAAATCGGAATTTCCAAAAATCCCTTCTTAGTGGATGGTTTTGTCGGGAGCCGAACCTACATTCCAAATTTCAAGTCTTTAGCTTCAGCGGTTTGGGCTGGGCGATGATTATTGCCAATCAGTCAGTCAGTCAGTCAGTCAGTCAGTCAGTCAGTCAGTCACCACACTCTTTTATATATATCATTCAAAATACGAGAGATCGCCACAAAACTGGACTTAGGTACTCCGATTAACTTTATATTATGCACACGGATACTTTATGGAGCCATTTTGGCTTTTGCATTTAAAGTTTAAAAAAAAATTGAAAACTCGCGATTTTATTAGCGTTTTAAATTTTTCAAAAAATGAAAAAAATGCAAAATGTAGTCAAGTTTGAAGAGCTATATTTCCTAAAGTATATATCGGATTTTAATTCTGTTCAACGCATTCAAAAGGTATACTCATCTTCTTTATAACTAATATTGTTTAAAGAAAAAATTGTGTCTAAAAATGCAGTTTTAAGACAAATGCAATTTTGAAATGCATTTTTCAGAACTTACTACATCTTCGATTTTTAAAAAACCAACATTTTTGAAAAGATTGAAGTTTTTACATTAAATATAGCTAACAAATACTTTGGGACAAGCATTCGTGCTATTTTTAACGATTTTATGAAAAATATCTTACTAAATTTTTCATATAAAAAGTTAAAAAAAATTTATTTTATTTAGTATTTTAAAATTTTGTATTATTGTAGAAATTTTTTCAAAAAGTATTCCACTTCAATACTCTTCATTAATAAAAGTAAGTATCGCATTTAACTGTCTTAAAAAGTTGTTTACAGATTTAACTGTGTTTTCTAAAATTATCAGTTTTAAAATAGGTTTTTTTAATTTAATGCATTTCAATTAGAATTTTTTAGATGCATTTAGTTTATGTGATGCATTTAAGTTTTCGTAAATGTCTTTCTTGATTTTAAATCTGGGGTGCCCTACTACTATATTTCGATGAAAATTAAAATCTTCACCGAAGCGGTTCTTGAAAAAATCCTAGTCAAACGTCAAAAGCGAGATATCAATAAATTACTCATGACCAGTGACAGGTCCTTAATTCACTAAAAACCTATGTTTTAGGCGCCTAAAATATGCATTAAAAACCTTTAAAATATGCGCTAAAAAGTATACAAATTGGCAATTAAAATTATAAAAATAAATGTAAAAATAGTGCAATTTTACTTTTATGAAAAAATCTCCACATTATCAACAAATTTTGTATCGATTTCTAATTTTTTATTTAATGATTTTTTACTTTGTTCGCTTACTGACGAAAAAGAATCATTTTGGTCGGACAAGTATTTCGGTTCCAAATTTGACCTCGAAAAAAATTAACGATCCCAACAAAACTTTGGTAATGGGTGGTCATTATATAACACATTACCAGGTAATGTATATACCTTATTTGTAGCATTATTTTAGGATGTCTTACCAAACATTTGTTCCACAACGTATTATTTTAAAGTAAAAAATAATGCAAAAAGTGAAATTGCAATTTTATTGCATTTTTCCCGAGGAATAATTTTTATCTTATTCTTATTTCATATTTCTGATTATTTCATTTTCTCATTTTTTCAAAAAACGTCTCATTTCATATTTCATATTTCTGATTATTTAATTTTCTAATTTTTTCAAAAAACGTCTCCGGGGAAGATTTTGATTTTCGTTGAAAAATATGCATAGTAGTGGGGCACCCCAGATTCAAAATCAAGAAAGAAATTTACGAAAACTTAAATGCATCATGTAAACTAAATGCATCTTAAAAATTCTAATTGAAATGCATTGTATTATTTTAAAACTGATAATTTTAGAAAACACAGTTAAATTGAAGATTATTGAAGTGGAATACTTTTTGAAAAAATTTCTACAATAATACTAAATTTTAAAATACTAAAAAAAAAAATTTTTTTGAACTTTTTATATGAAAAATTTAGTAAGATATTTTTCATAAAATCGTTTTAAATAGCACGAATGCGTGTCCCAAAGTATTTCTTAGCTATATTTAATGTAAAAATTTCAATCTTTTCAAAAATGTTGGTTTTTTAAAAATCGAAGATGTAGTAAGTTCTGAAAAATGCATTTCAAAATTGCATTTGTCTTAAAAATGCATTTTTAGACACAATTTTTTCTTTAAAAAATATTACTTATAAAGAAGACGAGTATACCTTTCGAATGCATTGAACAGAATTGAAATCCGATACATACTTTAGGAAATATAGCTCTTCAATGTTGACTACATTTTGCATTTTTTTCATTTTTTGAAAAATTTAAAACGCTAAAAAAATCGCGAGATTTTAATTTTTTTTTAAACTTTAAATGCAAATATCCAAATTGCTCCATAGAGTATCCTTGTGCACAATATAAAGTTAATCGGAGAACCTAAGTCCAGATTTATTGCGTTTTCTATTGATTTCTCGTGTTTTCAATGATATAGATATGGGTTTTCATGACCCCTGGCCATATCAGGTTAACAAAGGGTTTAAAATACACACCCAAAAAATTTCCCAGTTACTGCTGACTAATTTATTAACTAACAAGGGAAGTCTCCCTAGTGTCACCCGCGGATCTTTATGAAATTGGTTTTGTTTGTAGAGCAAAAAAAATAAAGGGACACGTATTTTTTTTAGCGGCCCAAGTTGATATTTAGTGGGTAAAAAGGAGGGGGAAGACAAGGCCATTTTTCTGTTTTTTTAGTTTATCTCCTATATTATGCAAAGAAACCTAGTCATGTTACATACCAAATGAAAGGTCTTTAGACAACCTATCTACGTGTGCTAAGAACGTGTCCAAACATTCACAACTTTTCGTCATATTGAGTAAAATACCAAAATTTTAGGACATTTTTGCTAAAAAGTCGAAAAATATTAACTTCTTTGGCCCGTTGTTAGCACCAAGAGATAGGTATTTTTAATACCTTTAATCTGATACCAAACATGCCTATATTAATTTTGTTTAAATAGGCGTAAATCGTAAAAAACTGAAAAAGGTCAATTTCCCCCCATACAAATCGACCCCCCCTAAAAATGAGTTTGGGCCGCTAAAAAAAATACGTGTTGAATTAATTTTCGTTCTTAACAACATATCCAAATTTCATGAAGATCGGAGGGTGACACCAGGGAGACTTCCCTTGTAAGTCCCAGTTAAAATACACCTAACTGAGCCCCAGTTGATTTGGCTCAGTTAATGATAACTAACTTTTTATTCTATTTTGAATTTAACTATGATTCCAGTTACTGGCAACAAGTTGTTAATTAAAGCTCGACAAATTTGGAAATTGGTAGATAATAACTAGCTTAAAATTGGCAATTGGGTTTTAACGTTTTTAGTGGAATAAAAGATCTATTTTATTTTAAACAACCTTTATTAAATACATACATACATATGATGAAAAATATACAATCTTTAAAATTTAATTTATTTTTCTAATTACCAAACGATTTCGAAATACATGCCTCACCAACCCGACACTAAATTGCAAGTTCGCCGATTTCGTCATCACATATAGCTTCCGATTTTTCACATCGTTCATCAAGATCTAAAAAATAATAATTTTTTTATTAACTTTTGCAAAAATTAAAATACAAAATAATAAATAGAAACTTACCAAAGATTTGTTGTTATTTGTATCTGTTTTATTTAATTTGTTGATCAAGTTTTTTTTTAAATTTCCTGTCAATAAAATTAATTTTGATTTACAGGTAACTGAAAGACTGTTAAAATTAACTGGGTTTAATAGTTATTGATGATTATTCCAGTTATTTTAAATTTATTTCAAATCAACTGGGGTTTTTCGTAACTATCCAACTGGGAAATTTTTTCGGTGCATGTTATTTCGAAATTAGTATTGTAAAATAAAACAACAAAAATATTATTAAATAGATGAATTACGCAAAATTGAAACAAAAGAGTACATTTTCTACCTGGGTCATATTTGACCCCCTGCCAAAATGGGTTAATGATGTTCAAAAAAATAATATAACGTAACTTTGTTAGTTTTATCAAATAAATCAGTTTACAGAACAAGATTTGTAAAATTTAACCAAAATTCAGTTTAAAGTAAAATTGCATAGACAAAAAGAAAAAAATCCTTGAAATCCGCAAAACTCAAATGACTCCAAAAAAAATTAAGTTTTTTCAAAATTTGGCCATTTTGGCTTTTTCCTCGAAACTTTGACCTCCTTGCGCCTCGGGTTAATTTTATCCGATTTAGCTCAAATTTTTACACAATTATTTTAACATCAAATGACACAAAAATCAGATGCGTGCTCCTCGAAATTCAAAAAAAAAAAAAATTAAAAAACCACCCTAATGTACATATGTGTCCATATATGGTCATATATCTTCATATATGTAGCCATATATCCTCGTATATCTATATATATAAAAGAGTGTGGTGACTGACTGACTTACTGACTGACTGACTGACTGATTGGCAATAATCATCGCCCAGCCCAAACCGCTGAAGCTAGAGACTTGAAATTTGGAATGTAGGTTCGGCTCTCGACAAAACCACCCACTAAGAAGGGATTTTTGGAAATTCCGATTCTAAGGGGGGCAAAAGGGGGCAAATAGGGCCCTTTGGGGGATTTTGTATCTTTTGAACTAATAGTCCTAGAAACTTCAAATTTGAACTCTAGGATCCTCTCGCGGAAATAAAATTTCGAAAAAAATATTTCTGGAAAATTTCGCTTCCAAGGGGGGAAAAGGGGGGAAAATAGGGCAAATTAGTACATTTTTTATATTCTAAACAAATGGTCCCAGAAACTTGAAATTTTAAGTCTAGGACCCTCTCGCGGAAATAACATTTTGGAAAAAGTAATATTTTGAAAATCCCGTTTCTAAGGTGGGGGGGAGGGGGAAAATAGGGCAAGTTGGTACATTTTGTATCTTCTGAACTAATGGTCCTACAATCTTAAAATTTTAAATATAGGATACTCTCGCGGAAACAGCATTTTGAAAAATTTACTTTTTTGAAAATTCCGGTTTTAAGGGGGACAAAAAGGGGGAAAATAGGGCAATTTGGTGAATTTTGAACTAATGGTCCTAGAAACTAGATATTTGAACTACAGCATCCTCTCGGGGAAAAAAAATTTTTTTACTAAAATTTTTTCACTCAAAATTTTTTTTCACTCAA
This sequence comes from Pegoplata infirma, assembly GCA_963921195.1. Classification (NCBI taxonomy): domain Eukaryota; kingdom Metazoa; phylum Arthropoda; class Insecta; order Diptera; family Anthomyiidae; genus Pegoplata; species Pegoplata infirma. Next base: position 185,538,828 of record OY992540.1, read on the forward strand.
AATTTTTTTTCACTCAAAATTTTTTTTTTTACAAATTTTTTTTCACTCAAATTTTTTTTTTACACAAAATTTTTTTTACTCAAATTTTTTTTTCACTCAAATATTTTTTTTTACAAATTTTTTTTCACTCAAATTTTTTTTTCACTCAAAAAAAAATTTTTTTACAATTTTTTTTTTACTCAATTTTTTTTTTACTCAAAATTTTTTTACTCAAATTTTTTTTTACTCAAAATTTTTTTCACTCAATTTTTTTTTAATAAAAATTTTTTCACTCAATGGTATTTTATTCTTCAGTTTTTTTACTCTATTTTTTTTACTTACATTTTTTTTTTTGAAGGTGTTTTCACCCAAATTTTTTTTACTAAATTTTTTTTACTCAAAATTTTTTCGATTAATTTTTTGTCTCAAATTTTTTACTTTTTTTTTTAATTTTTTTATTCTCATTTATTTTTTTATTTTTGGGAATTTATTGATTTAATCACTTAAATTTAGGGTTAAATAGGACAATTTTGAACATTTCGATATTCTGAACTAATGGTCCCAGTAACCTAAAATTTGGACTATAGGATCCTCTCGCGGAAATAATACTCTAAAGAAAGTATTTTTTTTTTAAATAAGAAGGGGAAATGGGGGAAAAAGGGCAATTTGGTATACGTTCTATCTTTTGACCTAATGGTCCTAGAAACTTAAAGTTTGAACTATAAGATCCTCTAACGGAAAAAACATTCTGAAACAAAGATTTTTTTTTAATTCTAGGGGGTTGAAAGGGGGAAGTAGGATAATTTGGTACATTTTGTATCTTCTGAACTAATGGTCCTAGAAACTTAAAAATTTGGACTATATGATCCTCTCGCGGAAATTGTGTTCTGAAGAAAGTATTTTTTGAAAATTTTTTATTCAAATTTTGGGGGGAAATGGGACGATTTTGAACATATTCTATATTGTGAACTAATGGTCCCAGAAACCTGAAATTTGGACTATAGGATCCTCTCGCGGAAATGATTTTCTGAAGAAAGTACTTTTTTAAAAAGGCACTTCTAAGAAAGGGAAAAGGGGGAAAATTGGGCAATTTGGTACATTTTCTTTTTTCTGACCTAATGGTCCTAGAAACTTTAAGTTTGGACTATAAGATCCTCTCGCGGAAAAAACATTCCGAAAAAATTTTTTTTTCAATTCCGCTTCTAGGGTGGTAAAAAGGGGGATAATAGCACAATTTGGTACTCTTTGTATGTTCTGAACTAATTTTCCCAGAAACTTAAAAATTTTGACTATGGGATCCTTCGCGGAAATAACATTGTGAAGAAAGTTCTATTTTGAAAATTTCGCTTCTAAGGGGGAAAGTAGGGTAATTTTGTGTCTGCTGAACTATTGGTAGTAGATCCTTCAAATTTGGGCTGTACGATCCTCTCGCGGAAATAACTTTCTGAAAGAAGTACTTTTTGAAAATTCCGGTTTGTATCTGCTGAACAAATAGGACTGCACGATCCTCTCGCGTGGACTGCACGATCCTCTTTTTTGAAAATTCCGCTTTAAAGGGGAAAAAGAGGAAGGTAGGGCAATTTTGTATCTGCTGAAATATGGTTCTGGATACTTGAAATTTGGAGTGAACGATCCTCTCGCGGAAATATTATTATAAAGGAAGTACTTTTTCAAAATTCTGGGGGAAAATCGGGAAAGTAGGGCAATTTTGAATCTGCTGAACTAATGGTCCTTAATATTTGAAATTTAAACTGTACGATCCTTTCGCCAAAATAACATTCTTAAAGAAGAACTTTTTCAAAAATGCCGCTTCTACGGGGAAAAATGGGGAAAGTAGGGCAATTTTGAATCTGCTGAACTAAAGGTCCTAGATACTTGAAATTTGAACTGTACAATCCTCTCGCGAAAATAATATTCTAAAGGAAGTACTTTTTGAAAATTCCGGGGGAAAAAGGGGGTAATTTTGAATATGCTGAACTCATGGTCCTAGATACTTGAAATTTCAACTGTACAATCCTCTCGCGGAAATAGCATTGTTAAAGAAAAACTTTTTTTTAAAAATTATGCTTCTACGGGGAAAAAGGGGGAAAGTAGGGCAATTTTGTATCTGCTGAACTAATGGTCCTAGATACTTAAAATTTGAACTGTACAATCCTATCCCGAAAATAACATTCTAAAAGAAGTACTTTTTTGAAAATTCGTTTTTAAAGGGGGAAAAATGGGTAAAAAAGGGCAATTTCGTATCTGCTAAACGAATGGTCCCAGAAACTTGAAATTTTAACTCTATGATCCTCTCGCGGAAAAAACATTTTGTAAAAAGTAATATTTTGAAAAATCCTTTTATAAGGGTGGTGGTGGGGGGTAAAAGGGGTTTAATAGGGCAATTTTGTATCTTCTGAACAAACTTGAAATTTTGAATCCAGATTCTCGCTCTCGCGGAAATTATTTTTTGAAAAATATACTTTTTTGAGAATTTTGGTTTTAAGAAGACCCAAAAGGGGGAAAAAAGAGCAATTTGCTAAAATTTAAACTAATGGTCTTAGAAACATGACATTTGGAATATGGGATCATATCGCGGCAATAACATTCTAAAAGAATTACTTTTTTGAAAATTTCGCTTTTAAGGTGGAGAAAAGGGGAAAGTAGTGCAATTTTGTATATGCTAAAGTAATGGTCCTAGATACTTGAAAATTGGACTGTACGATCCTTTCGCGAAAATAACATACTTAAAGAACTTTTTTAAAAATTCCACTTCTAAGGGGTTAATAGGGGAAAAGTGGGCCCTTTGGGGGATTTTGTATCTTTTGAACTAATAGTTTTAGAAACTTGAAATTTGGACTCTATGATCCTCTCGCGAAAAAAAAACTAAAAAAATATTTTTTTGAAAATTCCGGCTCCAAGGTGGGGAAAATAGAGCAAATTGGTACATTTTTTATCTTCTGGACAAATTGTCCCAGAAACTTGAAATTTGGACTCTAGGATCCTCTCGCGGAATTAACATGCGGAAAACAAACTTTTTTGAAAATTCCGCCTCCAAGGGTGGGGAAAGGGGAAAATCGGTGAATTTTTTATCTTCTGAACAAATGGTCCCAGAAACGTGAAGTCTGGTCTTTAGGATCCCCTCGCGGAAACAACATTCCGAAAAAAATATTGTTTGAAAAATTCCTCCTCCACGGTGGGGAAGGGGGGGGGGGAATAGGGAAAATCGGTACATTATTTATCTTTTAAACAAATGGTTCCAGAAACTTGAGATTTGAACTCTAGGATCATCTCGCAAAAAAAACATCTTGAAAAAAGTAGAAGGGGGAAAATAGGGCAATTTTGTGTCTTCTGAACTAAAACATAAAGTTTTGATCCTCTCGCGGAAATAATTTTGTGAAAAATACACTTTTTGAAAATTTTGGTTTTAAGGAGGGCCAAGAGGGGGAAAATAGGGTAATTTTAAACTAATGGTCTTAAAAACATGACATTTGCAATATAGGATCATCTCGCGGAAATAACATACTTTTTTGAAAATTACTTTTTAAAGGGGGAAAGAAGGGCAATTTTGTATCTGCTGAACTAATGGTCCTTGATATTGAAGTTTGGACTGTACGATCCTCTCGCGGAAATAAAATTCTGGAAGAAGTACTTTTTTGGAAAAATCTGCTTCTATGGGGGAAAAAGAGGGAAAGTAGGGCAAATTTGAAATTTGAATCCTCTTGCGGAAACAACATTGTAATGGAAGTACTTTTTTGAAAATTTCGCTTCTACGGAGAAAAAGGGGGAAATTAGGGCAATTTTGTATCTGCTGAACTAACGGTCCTAGATACTTGAAATTTGGAGTGTACGATCCTCCCGCAGAAAAACCATTCTGAAAAAAGTACTTTTTTGAAAATTTTGTTTTATAGGTGGAAAAGGGGGAAAGTAGGGCAATTTTGTTGCTGCTGAACTAATGGTCCTAGATACTTGAATTTTGAACTGTTTTGTGTCTGCTGAACTAATGGTTCTAGATACTTGAAGTTTGGACTGTACGATCCACTTGCGGAAATAACATTCTGGAAGAAGCACTTTTTTAGAAAATTCTGCTTCTAAGGGGGAAAGTAGGCCAATTTTGTATCTGCTGAATTAATGGTCCTAGATACTTGAAATTTGGACTGTACGATCCTTTCGCGGAAATAACATTCTAAAATAAGTACTTTTATGAAAATTCTGCTTCTAATGGGGAAAAAGGGAGAAAATAGAGATACTTAAAATTGGTACTTTACGATCCACTCGCGGAAATTACATTCTGGGAAAATAAATTTTTGAATTTTCGCTTCAATTTGGTACATAATGTTCCTTATGCACTAATGTTCCTTAATTGTTTGCTACTTTAAATCTTCTGAAAATATAATATTTTAAAGGTTGAAACAATTTTTATGTTTAATTAAGAATTAATAAGAATTTGAAGTAATAAAGTTGTTTTTTTTACAGCTAACCGGTAACGAAGTACCGGGCGAGTTAGCTAGTGTTTCCATATACGAATAAAAAACATAGATATAGATATCTAGTTATTTTTAAGACACAATATATAACAGTATCGTCTGTACGAAGACGACTGGTGGAACTGATCCGATTTCTTTAAAATTTATAATGGTGATTTGGGAATACAAAAGACGTTTACTTGCCATGTTTTGAAAGAATATCTGTTATAATTCAGTTACTACAGTCACTTTAGTCCAACTTAATGGGGACGTTTTTATGGGGGCTAGGTCTAAACAAGGACCGATGTTTTCCAATTTCAATAGGCTTCGTCCTTGGGCCAAAAGGACGTAAATTGATCGAAAATTGCGACCTTTATCGTGCTTACACCGTTTACATGGACCGACAGACGTACGTACATCGTTAAATCGACTCAAAAAGTGGTGTTGTATTGTGGTTTCTTGTGACTACTCAATACTTTTTCAACTGAGTACTCGATACTACTCAATACTTTTTTTGAAATTGAAAAATTTTAAAATATAGCTTTATAAATTACAATTTTATTAATTTTTATTCAAATTCTATTTGTGTTTGCATAACAAGGCATTCGCTTTTAAGTTTACATAATTTTTAATCAATTTTAAAATTATTTAAAAAAAAAAATAAACTAAAATATTTTTGATACACAGAGTTGCATTTTATGGTTTTATTTGTTAGTTAAATTATGAATTTCAAGTGAAAAAATACAACCTTGAGTAGTTACTTTTGAGTACTGAGTAGTTACTTTTGAGTATTGAGTACTCGAAAAATAGGCAGTATTGAGTAACCGGTACTCAAATACTCAATTCTTTTACAACACTATCAAAAAGTGATTCTGGGTGGATCTAGGAACAATATTTTGAGTAGTTACAAACATCAGCACAAACTCAATATACCCTGTACCATAGAGTGGTGTAGGATATACAAATAGATTAGGAGCGCATGCACGAACTGTACTAACAATGATACAAATTATTTTGTTGATTTTTGAAAATATGATTCTAATTTGGACAATTTTTCTACAAAGATAGTTAGGGTTTTCACAGTGACGATTAAATTTGCCTTTTTAGTGTGGTATTTGGCATATGTGCCAAACGTCAAAAAATGCCAATTTGAATGTGGCATATTTTTCTTAAATGCCCAACTCAAACATTGTCTAAAAACAAAATGCCAATGTGCAAATAAAAAAAAAATATAAAAATGAAAACATCTGTTATTGTTTATGCTGAAATTTCAAACGCGGCAACAAAAACGTTTATACAAAAAGAAAAATAAAGATTTTTTGTGTTTATTTTAAAATTGTGTTAAAGTTATTTTGTGCAAATTAATAACAAAAAATGCGCTCACGATATGTAAAGCAAAAATGGTGGCAAATACTTGACGTTTAGTAAAATGGCAAATTTGCCAAATAAAACATTAAAAAAGGCAAATTTAATCGCCACTGTGAAAACCCCAAGTAATTTTATTTTACGATTTTATACCCAAAAAGATTAACACACTGGATACCACATTAAAAGTGTCGAAATAAAATTGGTGATTGGGAAAATTTTTAAATTGTACTAAATCAGTCAGTGGAGTACTTTATCATCCCTGCCGCATATCATTGCCACTACTTTAAAATCACAACATATACGCCATTTATGTGTGTCGTATTTTATTGTCTCCAAAATGTGCTCCATTTTTGCATATGTATGTTGTTTGCAGTGTTGCCACTTTCTGGATAATTATCCAAAAGTGGGACAATTTCAAAATCTTTGGATAATTTTTGGATAATGAAATTTTTTGTGTAATTTTTGTGTAATTTCACCTCAACAATGTTTAGCCTAATTTTGATCATATTTAAGTTTTTTTTATTATTTTATAGACATTTTCGGCTTAAAAAATAATTGCCAATATGGACTTCAGAAATATTGATTACCAAATACCAGATAATAAATGACGGACATACATTTTTGGACTATAAAAAACTAGTCTTAAGTTTCAGAAATTAAAAATTTTTCTGGAGAATTCCTCTTCTAAAATCTGAAAATTGTTCTTAAACTTCTTATAATATAACCATTCTCCCATTCTTCAGTTAAAAGAATTTTCAGACGAGCAGACATGTGAGTGGACCTGTCAAAATTTTCTGAAAAAAGCTCTTGTTTTTATAGCCTTAACACAAACAGAATAAATAAATTTATCATCTTTAGAAATTTTTCCGAAAACTATTTGATAAGCGGGTCAAATATTTAACATATAAGTAACCCCGAAAGGGCAAATCTTACTGAAATACTAATAGTCGAAACGGCTTCTTAAAATACAAATTATCGCCAAATACAACTGCATCAATACTTTTTACAAAAAATAGAATTGAAAATTTATTATTTTTAAATAAAACAATACAAAAAATAAATATGTATAATCTCTTGAATTATAAAAAAAATATATGTATAAATTTTTTTTTGGTTAAGAAGTTTTTTTTGTGTAATTTGGGAGATTTTGGATAATTTTGTGTGTAATTTCCAATTCTATTGGTGGCAACACTGGTTGTTTGTATCAGTGCAATAGGCTATTGGAACACATGGTTTCTTGTTTGTTTTATGTAAAAGCACAGCTTTTAGACTCTCATTTAAACTGTCTATAAATAATCGCCAATCATCTGGATCGTATGCAATTTCCATATGTTTCAAAAGCTTTTGTGTGTCCTCACAGTATGCAAACGTTTTAGTATCGTCAATAGTAAAAAACTTTGGAGACCGGACTGACGTTTTCTGTATATGTTGACCTTGAGTTCAGGCACCAACATGTTGTGTTCTTTCAAAAATTTGGCAAGCTCTTCAGATTTGCGTTGCGATAGCTCCAATTTGGAAACAATAAAATCAAGCCGGATTTGAGTGATCAATATTGGGAAACATGATGGTCCTGGATCATACTGAGAATAATTTTCAAATTCTTCGCTTTCTCAGCTAAAAACTGGCGTAGCTTCATGACAAGTGTCAAGCGGTTTATTTTGCACTGATTTTTGTGGCACTTGAACATCTGTTGAACTTATTTTTGGTAGTTGAGCGCTGGGAACGGGCTGGTATTTAAAAGTTTTTGTTTTTTTCGAATTCATCCCTTGCAGCGTATTTTTACATGCGTAACAATTTTCTGAATTATGCTTTCTTCCCGGATTTGTCCAAATCATAGGTGTTTCAAATGGGTAAATGTTAGCTTTCCTTTTTGCCAATCGAAAAGATCTTTATAACATGATAAACACAATTAGGTGCAAATTTCTTGTTTCTAATAATTTTTTTTGTAGCATTTTTGCACACGTGTTATTCCGATTACTGAAGTTTTTTAATGAATTTTCGAGATAAAACTGTAATTTAAAAAATTATATAGGTAAAAAATATCGCCCCTCTAAAAAAATTATACCTGATCCAAAACTTTAATTGATACATGTTGCATAGTTAAGGAAAACGCAAATAGTAATGCTATTGTTCGCGATCGCTGTAACGATAAAACTTAAAAATGTTGAAATCAGCAGCACAAGAAATGTAATAATAACAATTAAAGTAAAAAACAACATCAACCCCAAATATGTAAAAAAATTGCAGGGAGTTTGCGGAGGTGTGGGGGGTTGTTGGTAGTCGGTGAGTTATGTTGGGGGCACCTTCCCCTCGCGATAAATGTTTACAAAATCATTTATTATGCTTTTTGCACTTAAGTAATACAATTTAATTATTATTTAAATTCATTCTTATATTCACGCCCATAAAAAGGGGCGGGCCAAATAGCATTTTAAAATCCTATGGGCCTACACGCAGGACTTTAAACTTACTCTGACAAAAAAATGTTTCATTTGTTTAACAAAAAAAACTGTAAAAAAAGTGCAATAAAAGTATAGTCTAGCCAAAAACACACATTTTAATGTACAGGTTGGTCTTTATGAGCTATTTAGAGTGCCTAAACACGTTTAGATTGTATTGGTATATTGAGAAGAGTTGTTCAGCTTTACCTTGGCTACACTTTTGCCAAATATTGTTAGGAAATTATCAGTTAGGTGTATTTTAACTGGGACTTGGATAAATTCTAAGTAGCCAGTAACTGGGAAACTTTTTGGGTGTATATATTTTATGTTTCAGGCAAATCGGTTCATAAGGGTTGGAATACTTCCCTTGTTAGACATTTTTTCGATGCAAAAACGCACAGAACCTGGTACATTTTTTGTATACAAAAATTCCCAGAATCAAAAAAAAAATTCTATACAAAAACTTTTAGAATCAGAGAAATCTTTTCTATATACTTACAAGTACTCAAAATCCGAGAAATTTTTCTTTACATAAATTCCAGGATCTGCGATACTTTTCCTCAGAAAAATTCTCATCAATCATATGCATGTAGGGTTGCCATCCGTCCTCTTTTCCCCGGACACCGTCCTCTTTTTTAGGGCGTCCGGGGCAGTCCTACTTCTTTTTTAGAAAGTGTCCGGGGTTGTCCTACTTTTTGGACTTTCCCCATAATTTTTTTTATTGCTTCTAAACTTTTGAATTATTGGCTGTATTTTAGCTTATCAGCAATAATGTCAACTTTTTGAGAGCAAAACGCGAACAAAACTTATTAATACATATTCAACTCGTCATTCATTGAGAATTAGAAGAAGAAGAAAATTGTACAGTCTTTTAGTAAGATCACGATTAGAGTTTGCAAATAATCGAGATATTTCATAATCGCGATTACGATTAAAAAAATTGCCGTTAATCGCGATTACGATTAATCGAATTTTTTAAATAATTTGAGTTGCTATAGCTTTAAAAAATCTTTTGACATTTACATTTCAGAAAGTACGAAAATACAAAAAATATTCCGCCTTACCATAGAAAAATAAAATATATTAAAAATCAGCTTTTAATGTTATTTCCATACAAATTTGTTTTTGTTTTTAAAATCGACTTTCAAAATACATATGTATTGAAAATTTGAAATTTATAATAAAACTTTTGTTAAAATAGACTTTTTGTTTGCTTGTGGTAAGGGCCATTATTTTTAAGAAATAAAATTAAAAACTTTCAAACTTTCCCAGTAAAAATAATTCGAGATTTTGGAACCACAGTCTCTTTTAAGTATATCATTGCGCATCGAAAGAACTCTCGAGAGCCCTTGACAATTTTTTTAAGACATTTTTTAAAACTTTTTTATTAATTAAAATTCTTTGTTGATAAAATTTTACAAATACTTTAATTTTGACACCTTCAACATTATAAAGATTTTTGGAAAAAAATACTAGATTTTCTTTTATCTTCATTGCGCTCAAATAAAATCTACAAAGAGTGCTTCAATCAGCAGTGAAAAGATACATGATTTTACTGCGTCTTAATTGGTCTTTATCTGTGCTAAAAGAGTACTCTAAACTGTGACTGGTTTGGATTCGTTATTTGGCTCGTGATTCCTTTCCAAAAACTGCTTCCAGCATCAAAATTTCTGTGGGGTCGTGTCGGAATACCTGCCAATGGCCAGCTAATTGCAAGGAAATTTAATAAAAAATTTTACAAGGCATCATTAGTCGGCCAGCGGTCAAAGTATGAAAAAATTAGTTTTTTTTTTTTTAAATTCATGTCCAAATTTTTCGACCAAATCTGACCAAAGCTTTTTGAGTATATTTTAAAAACAAACCTCTTTTAAACTTATGTACTTATTTCAGAATTAAAATTTTCCGTTAAATTTGAATGACTTTTACGAGAAAAGGAAAGAAAAGTTGCAAACAAGTTAAATGAATCATGGGCCAACCCATCAAAATTTTCCGTTCCAAATAATCGGTACCAGAAAGCATCATACCATCCTGCAATCGATTCTACTTAACATTTCAGAATCAATTATTTTTGTTTAAAATTGTTCCGAAGTAATCGTTTTTTAGAGAAATGAAAAATGATTTTAAATAGAAACCTCAAAATGGGTTTAAAAAAATTTTGGAACTAATTTAAATTCGTTATAAAAACAGCGTATTTCATAGAAAATTATTAATCGTAATCGTATGATTTTTTTGTCGATTACGATTACGATTAATTGGTGCGATTAATCGCGATTACGATTACGATTTTAATCGTTTTGCAAACTCTAATCACGATCGTGTTGATTATTTGACGATCGTGATTTTACTAAGAGATTGTACAATTTTTTGTTCTAATTCTCAATGAATGTGGAGTTCAGTACCGTTTTAACAATTAGGGCATACTGGGCACGTGCCCATTGCCCCCGATCTAAGGGGGCCCGAAATGCCAATAAATTTCCTTTATACGAAAAAGGAGCAACATTTTTTTAAATAGTTTTTAAAGAAAATTTTACATTTTCTTTCAGAAAATTTCTCAGAATCTAACAAATTTTTCATATACATCTGAGACTTTTTCTATAGGAGATATTTGTCTATGTCAAAAGTCTCTAATTCATAGAATTTTTTTGTATAAAAAAAGTCTTAGATTCTCAGACAGTTTTTGGAATAGAAAAAGTCTTAGGTTCTAAGGCATTTTTCGTATAGAAAAAGTCTAAGATTCTGAGACATTTTTGGTACAAGAATATTCTCAGATTCTAATTTTTCGTAAAGAAATTATCACAGCTTCTGAGACATTTTGCGTATAGAAAAAAATTCAGATTCTGACACATTTTTCATATCGAAAAAGTTTCAGATTCTGAGACATTTTTCGTATAAAAAAAGTTTCAGATTCTGAGATATCTTTCGTATGGAAAAGTTTTAGATTCTGATCTATTAAAACCAATTTGTACTACACAAATATCATGGTTTTAATAAGAAAAGAAAAATTACCTCGAGCTAGAATAGCCGTACTCAAAATATTTTGTTTTAGTTTCTTTGTCTTAAAACATGTAATAACATGAGTTTTAATTTGTACCAAAATAATATGTTTTTTTGTCATGCAACTTTTTCTTTTCAGCGGGGCCCAGGGCCCCGCCATACCATAAAGCCGCCCTGGTAGAACTGAATATGTATTAATATTTTTGTTTGAAATTCCCTTTGCTACTTGTAGTACATGGTTTTTTATTTGTTTAATAGTCTTGACAATGGAATCTGACAAATTCCGAAACACGTTCCGAAAAAGTCCTGCAAAAATGACCAACATAAATAAATTAAAAACAGAAAAATATTTTTTTTTTTGAAAATTATTCTAATTTTTTCAACATTGTTTTTTAAATTTTCCAAATGCCTTTCAAAAATCTCTAATAAACAAATGAATTTTTAATATAGATAATAAAGATATTTTGAAATACAAATTTTTGAATTATATATAGAAATTTTTGAAATATAATTGGAAACAATTGTGAATAATATTTCTCAAAATATACTGGAACATTTTTGAATAAGTGGAAATAAAAATTGTTTTCCTAATACTAAAAATCAGTGTTGGCTACCGTTACCCTTTCAATACCGTTACCGATTAAAAACCCTTTAATTTTGACTACCGTTACCGTTACCTATACCGAAATAAAAAAATTTCAATACCGTTACCGATAAAAAACCATTACCTTTATTCGGATTTTTACCGGTATTGTATCGGTTTTGTTTCGGTTGTCATAAAATACAGATAAAAAACAAAGTAAAACATTTTTTATCTACTTAAAAAAAAATATTTATTGCAAATGGCATTGTTATATGGACAAAAAAAATGCGGAAATCGGCCTAACCAATGTTCACATTCGCAATTAACTAAATCTTGACAAAGATTTTGTAATTTTACAAACATTTTTTGTTGTAATTTTTTTTTATTTTTGTCTAATTTAAACGATTAAAACTAAAAAAAAATCAAATGTAAAAAATCAGCTGATTATTTTGATAATTTTACAGAAATTTTTAGTTGTCCTGTTATTAAGAAAAATTTATTGAAAAAAATTTTATTATTTTTTTTTTTTTAATTTTATTGAAAAACAAACAGCATAACTAAGAAATAATTGTCGCTTAAAAAAAAATCGAAAATTTTCTTTCTGTAAAATTATTGTGTTGCTAATTTGTTTTGCTCTGTTTTTCCAACTGCCGATTTTTTTTAACACCGGGCTACACCTCCGCACTACGGCTTTCCTCTTCTTACCCTCCCCCGCAAATGTCCCTGTCAATATTTGTGTTTTTTGCTTGGTTAAATGTTGGAGTGTATAAAGGATTCGGCAAAGCCGAACTAAACACAACTAATTCTACAGTAAAAGTTTGAGTAAGTGATTGCGTAACCCAAATCTACTAATAAGTTACTAATTAGTAATGACTAGGGATGAGATTTCCATGCAAATGCATGTTTTTTGTCGATAGTCTGAAAACGATATCGACCAATTATCTTTCCGAATCAAGAAATTTGCGTTAAAATGGCATCGATTTGTTTTTGCATATTTTTGCATATTTTGGTGAAAATGCATATTTTTGCATATTTTGGTTTAAAATGCATATTTTGCGCATATTTCCAACTTTTAAGTGCATATTTTTGCATATTTTGCCATAAATTATCAAAAACACAAATTGAAATATTTTTTTTACAAAAACTCCCAGCAAAAAATAAACGAAGTGGTTCAAAAAGAATTAGTGGTTTCACTACATACAAAGTAGCGATAGGTGCCGAACTTCATATTCCGTAGGAAGTACTTTTAAAATCATTTCCAAAAATGCTACAAAATAACAATAAAAACATCTTTCACCAGTTCTTTGCTTAATGATTTTGAAGTACCTTTTTCATATGTTCTTAGGAATCAAATCACCACAACATATGAACTTCTTTTTCAACTGAAACAATTAGAATGAGGGTGATACACGAAGTATGCAATGTTTTCTACGTTCAGCTTCAAATAGATTTAGGTTTTGGTGACAAAATTTGGTAATGGCATTTCATTTCTCTTTATTAAGAGCTTAAAAATTCGAAAAGGCGAAAATCGATTATTGATAAATTTTTTTAATTTCATATCTTATATCAAAAAAGGTTGGTCCTAAATTAAATAAATACATTTACGAACTAAAGCGGATGTTGCTGCATCACATTATTAAAGATTGTTTAAGCTTTTTAGAAAATTGAGATATATGCTTGTAGTCAAAACAAACTTGTGAATCAATTCGCCGTGAATTTTTATAGTTTTGTGATCTCTATAATTGCTCCTTTTTTAATTCGAAGTATATACGTTAGATTATCAATAAAATTAATTTTTCTATCGCGTAAGGTTTTTAAGATATTCGCGATTTAATATTGAAATATTTGGGTCTCTTCTGTAACGTATTCTTAAGTTGCTCAAACACAATAAAACTCGATTTAGTAAAAATAAGGCATCTTTATTCAAAATCTGGCATCCAAATTTTTCTATCGCGTACTGTTTTTGAAATATTGGCATTTGAAAAACTCAAACTTTACTGTTACGCACTTATATTCTTTATAAATCACACTAAAATTTTCAAACGCGAATATCTCAAAAACAGAACATGCTTGAAAATTGTGGATTGTAGTTTTGGAATCAGGAGGTCCATTTTATATGAAATCAAGTCCTATTTCGTGGAAGCAACGTAAGAATACGTAACAGTGGACCCCTAAGTGATTTTTTACTTTTTAACAGCGAATATCTCAAAAACGGTACGTGCTAGAGAAATTTGGACGGTAGATTTGGAAGCAGGAGACCTAAATCTATAAGGACCACTCAGAAATTTCACTGGAAGGTTTTTGCTGTCGAACAGTGTTTTTAGTGTAAATATTACAAAAAAAATACTCTTTCAATCAATCTTACAAAAATAAGTGAAAAAAGAACTTCTAATTTAGAAGTTCTAAATCACCAAATAAAAATGACATAATCACACCCAAAATGCCAAAAAAATATGTATGTACTTCTAAAGAAGTGATGAAAAAAGTGCTTCCAAAAGGTCAAGTTATATTAACATCCGGATCACTACTTCAGGAGTTGTGATAAAAACACTAGTGATATAAGTTATACTTAAGTGTCAATCTTTCACCACTGAAAAGTGGCGATAAAAAGAACATACTTTGTGTGTCACGCCCATATTAAATTCATCAATGTTTCAGTTGAAGAAGAAGTACATCTGGTTCATAAGTTGTGGTGAATTTTGTAGTGAATGGTAAGCTCTTTTTTTGCTGGGCTGTTATAAATTTTAAAAAATAATTTTCAAAGTAAGAAAAATTATTTTTTCTTTTTAATTTTTTTATAGATTTTCTTAATTTCTAACAAACATCTTTCTTATTTAAAGTTTCAAATGTTACATTTTAAACCCGGTATTATTTTTTGATTTTTAAGAAGTTTTTCCTATGAAAACAAGATTTTAATTGCACACTTTTTATTTTTTAGTGCATATTTTTATGTTTTTTAGTGCATATTTTGAAATTTTTAGCGCATATTTTCGATTTTTTAGTGCATGAAAATCTCATCCATAGTAATGACTAGGGCAAGTACTTTAATGAAAATGCATGTTTTTACTCGGCACTTTAATCATACAACAAACTAAATATCTATCCGAATCAAGAAATTTGCAATGAAATGGCATCGATTTGTAGTTGCATATTTTTGCATATTTTGGTATAAATGCATATTTTTGCATATTTTCATATAAATTGGACTTTTTTCAATTTTTATTAATATTTTATCAAAACTTTCTTGGGAAAATTCAAAACCTATCGCCTATTTCTTATGGAAAAAATATTTTTATTTTCAGAAATCATATTCTGAGTCATTTCTTATAGAAAATTGCTTCTGGATGTATAATTCTGAAAAATGTTTCCTATTTTTAATGTTCCTATTATGATTCATACATTTTACTAATCGTAAAGAAAAAAATTTCCTACAGGAAAATTGGATTTTTTTTTATTTCGCTTAGAGTTTGGGCGGGGTCTTTTGTCTTTGAGTTCATTTTTTGACTTCAGAATGGGAAAATTCTGAAAAAAGTGAAAAACAATATTTTAGAACAATATTTTTTTGAAAAAAAAATAGTAGTATTTAATATTAGGACTTTACTGGTTCTAAAAAAATGTTACTCTAATATTTTTTTTTTATTAAATTTTTTACTCCACAATTATTTTTTGACTCAAAAAAAAAAAAAAAAAATTTGTTCAATTAAAAGGACATTAATCACAAAATTTGTCAATAAACAAAATATTTTGCTTATAAAAAGTTGTTTCCACTCAAAAATACCGCTGTAAAGGTACCTACAGACGACGCAATATTATGTACAATATGCAATTATATTGATCGTGTGTGGGTTAGATTGACCATTGTACAATCGTCAATCTAACCCACACACGATCAATATAATTGCATATTGTACATAATATTGCGTCGTCTGTACATACCTTAAGAACTGTCGAGGGCCTTAAAGTATTTGACAAAATTGAATTTGTGTTGACAAAACTTTTTTTTAGTAAAAACAATAATTTTTAAATGCATATGTTTTAAGTTTTAAGTGCATAATTTGTATTTTTAGACGCATATTATAGGCACATTTTTTCGATTTTTAGATGCATGAAAGTACTTGCCCTATTAATGACCAATAGTACAGTACTTTTTTAGTATCTTCAAGTACTAAAATTAGTAATTTTTACTGGTTATAAGTAATATTAGTAACAAATCTTAGTATTGAAAACCAATTCCTGGACTAGATAATTTTGGACTAAAACACAAAAACGTTAGCTAAATTTTTATAATTAAATACCCATGTTTTTGTTAGTGTATTACTTGTTTTTATCGCTTTTTTTAAATAACAATATTGCGTGAATTATTTAATTCTGAGTTAATTAATAGTATTAAATATTACTAGTACTATATAATTATGTGTTAAAAACGCACTAAATTAAACAGTTTTTTTAATATTATTAAATAAATTCTTGATTTTTTACGTGTTTTTAACAAATTAGTGACTTTTTAACACTGTGGGTAAATTTTATTCATAATACCGGTACGTACCGGTATCGATGTTTCGGTAACGGTTTATCGTTACCGAAATAATCGAAAGTACCGTTACCTTTACCGTTACCGATATAAAAAATATGTAATACCAATACCGTTACCGATACCGTTATTCGTTTCGGTTGCCAACCCTGCTAAAAATACATTTTATTTGTATTTTGTATCGCGTTGTTAATTTTTTTAAAATTAATTTATAAACAAAAATTGTCCTCTTTTTTGGGCCAAATGTCCTCCTTTTTTGAGGATGACGTCCTCTTTTTCTCAAAAAGGAAATGGCAACCCTATATGCATGTTACTTACAATATTTGATGTGGTTGGAACAACTTCTCTATTCCCCTTTAGAAAGGATAATGGATGAAAGTACTCCCACCTTGTTGTTTGGATAGATTCTGCTCCAGATCCACTCTTTTTCGTCTGTAGTTTTCTAATTTCTGCGTTGAACTGACTTCTTAAATTATGCCACTTTGATGCTTCTTCGTTTGCGGAGATCTTTAATTTGCTTGCAAGCTCAGTATGCAATTTGTGCTTGTGCGATCTGGAACGTTTTAAAATTATTAGTTAATGTATACATAGGTATCTATTGCATACAGTGTACTTACCGGTCAAAATATTTCGAATGTGTTACATTCCACAGCTCTTCGTTGGACTCAAAATATGAAATTAATTCATAAATTCTTTCTTTGGTCCAGTTTGCCATTTTAAAAATTTATTAAAACGAAAAATTTAAAAATTTTAATAATTCATTGACATGCACTAATTTGAATTTATTTTTAATTGTCAACAACAAATCTATCTATGTAGATTTTTTATGCTGTTTACATGGTAAATAAATATATGATACTTTTATCTCGAGAGAAATTTTTCAAAAAGCTCTACAGAGTTGTGTTTTTCTTTAAATCTAGCCAATTTCTCTCCCGTCTAAATGCGCCTTTAGAAGAGGGAAAAATATATATATATTTTTTTTACTATCGAACAATACCAATGAGAAAAATAAAATGTCTTCCTTGCTGATCGCGAAAGTAATTTCTTTCATTTAGAGCCATACACCCCACCGTTCGAGGCACGGGTTGGTATTCAGTCGGTGGTAAAAGCTCCAGTCGCTCAGCCAGGTGACAACATGGATACGAAAATTTGGCGTTCACTGGGCGGCCAACCTCTAAATATGATTGGATCAGTCACTCCGTTGGCTCCCCTGACATCAACAAAAGAGGTTGCCACAAATATTCCTATGAATCCCTCAACGTCAAGGCCGATACATCCGCTCAGTCCCACCATTCTTCGAACTGTAAATAAAGCTTCGACAAAAGAGAAAAGCCAGCCACCACCCGCAGGCACCGAAACTCAACCAAAGCCTTTAATAAAACCATCCGAGGGATCCGATTCGGTGGCTCGAAGCTAGGCAGAGGAAGCACGACAGGCCGAAGAGGATCTAGCAAATAACGTTCTTAATCTGTGCGAAACAGTCCTCATGGACCCAGTTGGCAAAATAAAATCACACCTGACATACTGCTGACCCTCCCTTTATGAAATCGCTGACATCTTCATACAATTTTTCAAAATGTCATCAATGACATGTCAGCAGTGCCCACCAGTATCGGTGGCCACTAACAATTCGTTTAAACAACCGCTGACCAACTGCTGACATGTCATTGATGACATTTTGAAAAATTGTATGAAGATGTCAGCAATTTTATAAAGGGAGAGTCAGCAGTATGTCAGGTGTGATTTTTTTTGCCGACTGGGGATGTGGAGACAGAAGAAGATTTTTTTGAAGGCATTGTTGTAAAAGATGCCAACAAAAGAAAACACTGGACGGTATGTCGCCCACAGAAGCCAAAAGTGGAACTAAGAGCCGAGTCACAATTGGCACCACATTCGATAACCACATAATGTTTTCATACATTTTGTATGAAAAGCAAAAAATCGCTTTGCGGTCGACCACACTGCCGCCAGAATAGATTCTATTCTATTTTTGTAGTGCTCTCTCACCACCCTCTCATTTTTCTCAAATTTGTATCAAGTAGCGTTGCCATATGTTCAACAAAATATGCTCATTTTCCAATTGGAGTTAATATATTGTGTGTGTGTTGCACACAAGAAACATTGTATACCTGTTTTTATAGGATGACAAAAGAAAAAAAATAGATGTGTGACTGATATGAGCGTCTTTTTCTTTATAAAATGTGTCCGGTCGTCTGTCGCTTAATTTTAATGTGTCGCTCTCTCTTTTGCAGTGGTTCGTCGTCGGTGGTGCCAATTGTGACTGGGCTCTAATCTTGAAGGATGGTATGGTTTGTCTTCGATGCAAGGGTCAAATTAAAGAGTACCCACTCAAACAGGAAGGCCGAAAATAGATCACTTGGGTTGTACTCTTTTGATTTTTTTTTTTTGGTGGCGGGTAATTGTTAAGTATGTATGTACAATGAATTATTCGTAAATGAATAACTAAAACTTGTTATGTTAATAAAAAAAATGAAAAATTCACTAAAACAATCTGAAATAATAAATTTTTTTTATTTATTGCACTCACGGTAAAAGTTACCTTTGGGTAGTGTAGATCGAAACTCGAGCAGTGCAATAGTTTTAGTTTCTTTGGTAAGGGGGAAAAATAATCACAAACATTATTTTTTTAAAGTAGTGGTGGGGGGGGGGGGGGGGAATGTAACGTGTCGTTACAAGGAAAATATTTTTACATATACCTCCCCGACTAAAAATAAATATACAGGTCCATATATAATTTGAAATTGAGCCATATATAATTTAATATGGCACAACACGTATTTGGATGAAATTGGTGGATCAAAATAGTTTAAAATTTGTTATATTAGATTAAATATGATCGTTTTTGATCCGAATATTGGGTTTATCTAATTTGATATAATTGTATATCTATATATATAAAAGAGTGTGGTGACTGACTGACTGACTGATTGGCAATAATCATCGCCCAGCCCAAACCGCTGAAGCTAGAGACTTGAAATTTGGAATGTAGATTCGGCTCCCGACAAAACCACCCACTAAGAAGGGATTTTTGGAAATTCCGATTCTAAGGGGGGCAAAAGGGGGAAAATAGGCCCTTTTGGGGGATTTTGTATCTTTTGAACTAATAGTCCTAGAAACTTCAAATTTGAACTCTAGGATCCTCTCGCGGAAATAAAATTTCGAAAAAAATATTTTTGGAAAATTTCGCCTCCAAGGGGGGAAAAAGGGGAAAATAGGGCAAATTGGTACATTTTTTATATTCTAAGCAAATGGTCCCAGAAACTTGAAATTTGAAGTCTAGGACCCTCTCGCGGAAATAACATTTTGGAAAAAGTAATATTTTGAAAATTCCGTTTCTAAGGTGGGGGGGAGGGGGAAAATAGGGCAAGTTGGTACATTTTGTATCTTCTGAACTAATGGTCCTACAATCTTGAAATTTTGAATATATGATACTCTCGCGGAAATAACATTTTGAAAAAAGTACTTTTTTCAAAATTCCAGTTTTAAGGGGTGGGGGGGGAAAATAGGGCAATTTGGTGAATTTTGAGCTAATGGTCCTAGAAACTAGATATTTGAACTATAGTACCCTCTCGGGGAAAAAACATTTTTTTACTAAAATTTTTTCACTCAAAATTTTTTTCACTCAAAATTTTTTTTTACTCAAAATTTTTTTTCACTCAAAATTTTTTTTTTTTACAAATTTTTTTTCACTCAAATTTTTTTTTCACTCAAAATTTTTTTTTCACTCAAAATTTTTTTTTACTCAAAATTTTTTTTCACTCAAAATTTTTTTTTTACAAATTTTTTTTCACTCAAATTTTTTTTCACTCAAATTTTTTTTTCACTCAAAATTTTTTTTTACTCAAAATTTTTTTTTTTACAAATTTTTTTTTTTACAAATTTTTTTTTCACTCAAATTTTTTTCTTATTCAAAAAATTTTTTTTTACAATTTTTTTTTACTCAAAATTTTTTTCACTCAATTTTTTTTTACTAAAAATTTTTTTCACTCAATTGTATTTTATTCTTCAGTTTTTTTACTCAATTTTTTTTACTTAAATTTTTTACTTAGAACGTGTTTTCACCCAAATTTTTTTTACTCAAAATTTTTTTCGCTTATTTTTTTGACTCAAATTTTTTACTCAATTTTTTTTCTCATTTATTTTTTTATTTTTGGAAATTTATTGATTTAATCACTTAAATTTAGGGGGAAATAGGACAATTTTGAACATTTCGATCTTCTGAACCCAGTAACCTAAAATTTGGACTATTAGGTTACTGAGTATTATTTCCTCTCGCGGAAATAATACTCTAAAGAAAGTATATAAAAAAAAATAAGAAGGGGAAATTGGGAAAAAGGGCAATTTGGTACATGTTCTATCTTTTGACCTAATGGTCCTAGAAACTTAAAGTTTGGACTATAAGATCCTCTAACGGAAAAAGTTTTCTAAAACAAAGTTTTTTTTTTTAATTCTGATTCTACAGGGTTCAAAGGGGGAAAGTAGGATAATTTGGTACATTTTGTATCTTCTGAACTAATGGTCCTAGAAACTTAAAAATTTGGACTATATGATCCTCTCGCGGAAATTATGTTCTGAATAAAGTATTTTTTGAAAATTGTTCATTCAAATTTAGGGGGAAATAGGACGATTTTGAACATTTTCTATATTGTGAACTAATGGTCCCAAAAACCTGAAATTTGGACTATAGGATCCTCTCTCGGAAATAATATTCTGAAGAAAGTACTTTTTAAAAAGACACTTATAAGAAGGGGAAAATGGGGAAAATTGGGCAATTTGGTACATTTTCTTTTTTCTGACCTAATGGTCCTTGAAACTTAAAGTTTGGACTATAAGATCCTCAATGTTTTTTTTCAATTCCGCTTCTAGGGTGGTAAAAAGGGGGATAATAGGACAATTTGGTACACTTTGTATATTCTGAACTAATTTTCCCAGAAACTTAAAAATTTTGACTATGGGATCCTTCGCGGAAATAACATTGTGAAGAAAGTTCTAATTTGAAAATTTCGCTTCTAAGGGGGAAAAAGGGGGAAAGTAGGGTAATTTTGTGTCTGCTGAACTAATGGTCGTAGATCCTTGAAATTTGGGCTATACGATCCTCTCACGGAAATAACTTTCTGAAAGAAGTACTTTTTGACAATTCCGCATTAAAGGGGGGAAAAGAGGAAGGCAGGGCAATTTTGTATCTGCTGAAAATATGGTCCTAGATACTTGAAATTTGGAGTGAACGATCCTCTCGCGGAAATAACATTCTGAAGAAAGTACTTTTTCAAAATTCTGGGGGAAAATCGGGAAAGTAGGGCAATTTTGAATCTACTGAATGGTCCTTAATACTTGAAATTTAAACTTCTTGAAGAAGAAGAACTTTTTCAAAAATTCCGCTTCTACGGGGAAAAAAGGGGGAAAGTAGGGCAATTTTGCATCTGCTGAACTAAAGGTCCTAGATACTTGAAATTTGAACTGTACAATCCTCTCGCGGAAATAATATTCTAAAGGAAGTACTTTTTGAAAATTCCATGGGAAAAAGGGGGTGAGTGGGGTAATTTTGAATCTGCTGAACTCATGGTCCTAGATACTTGAAATTTCAACTGTACGAACCTCTCGCGGAAATAACATTGTTAAAGAAAAACTTTTTTAAAAATTACGCTCCTACGGGGAAAAATGGGGAAAGTAGGGCAATTTTGTATCTGCTAAACTAACATTGTTAAAGAAAAACTTTTTTTAAAAATTCTGCTTCTACGGCAAAAAAGGTTGAAACTTTTTCAAAAATTCCGCTTCTACGGGGGAAAAAGGGGGAAAGTAGGGAAATTTTGTATCTGCTGAACTAATGGTCCTAGATACTTAAAATTTCAAATGTACAATCCTATCCCGAAAATAACATTCTAAAAGAAGTACTTTTTTGAAAATTCGTTTTTAGAGGGGGAAAAATGGGGAAGAATGGCAATTTCTGCTAAACGAATGGTCCCAGAAACTTGAAATTTTAAATCTATGATCCTCTCGCGGAAAAAACATTTTGTAAAAAGTAATATTTTGAAAAATCCTTTTATAAGGGTGGGGGTGGGGGTAGAAGGGGTTTAATAGGGCAATTTTGTATCTTCTGAACAAACTTGAAATTTTGAATCTGGATGCTCTCGCGGAATTTATTTTTTGAAAAATATGCTTTTTTGAGAATTTTGGTTTTAAGGAGGCCCAAAAGGGGGAAAATAGGGCAATTTGCTAAACTTTAAACTAATGGTCTTAGAAACATGACATTTGGAATATGGGATCATATCGCGGCAATAACATTCTAAAAGAAGTACTTTTTTGAAAATTTCGCTTTTAAGGGGGAGAAAAGGGGAAAGTAGTGCAATTTTGTATATGCTAAAGTAATGGTCCTAGATACTTGAAAATTGGACTGTACGATCCTCCCGCGGAAATAACATTTGGAAAGGAATACTTTTTTAAAAATTCCTCTTTTAAGGGCTAAAAGAGGGGAAAATAGAGCAATTTGAATCTGCTGAACTAATCGTCCTAGATACTTGAAAATTGGACTGTACGATCCTCCCGCGGAAATAACATTCGGAAAAAAATACGTTTTAAAAAATTCTTCTTTTAAGGGGGAAAAGGGGGAAAGTAGGCCAATTTTGTATCTGCTGAACAAATAGTCCTAGATACTTGAAAATTGGAATGCACGTTTCTCTCGCGGAAATAAAATTCGAATGGAGGACTTTTTGGAAAATCCCGCCTCTAAGAGGGGAAAGGGGGAAAGTAGGCAATTTT
Source organism: Pegoplata infirma (assembly GCA_963921195.1). Lineage (NCBI taxonomy): Eukaryota > Metazoa > Arthropoda > Insecta > Diptera > Anthomyiidae > Pegoplata > Pegoplata infirma. The sequence continues at coordinate 185,561,946 of OY992540.1, forward strand.
GTATCTGCTGAACTAATGGTCCGGGAGACTTGAAAATTGGACTGTACGATCTTTTCGCGAAAATAACATTCTGAAATAACTTTTTTAAATATTCCGGTTTTGAGTGAGAAAAAGGGGAAAAGTAGGGCAATTTTCTATCTGCTGAAATAATGGTCCTATATACTTGAAATTTGGACTGTACGATCCTCTCGCGGAAATTACATTCTCAAGGAAGTACTTTTTTGAAAACTCTACTTTTAAGGGGGGAAAAGGGGAAGGTAGGGCAATTTTGTATCTGCTGAACTAATGGTCCTCGATACTTAAAATTTAACTTTACGATCGTCTCGCGGATATAACATTCTAAAAGAAGTCCTTTTTTTAAATTCTGCTTCTACGGGGGGAAAAGGAGAAAGTAGGGCAATTTTGAATCTGATGAACTAATAGTCCTACATACTTGAAGTTTGGACTGTACGATCCTCTCGCGGAAAGAACATTCTAAAAGAAGTACTTTTTTGAAAGTTCTCCTTCTAAAGGGGGAAAAGGTGGAAAGTAGGGCAATTCTGTATCTGCTGAACTAATGATCCTAGACACTTGAAATTTGAACTGTACGATCCTCTTGCGGAAATAACATTCTAAAATAAGTACTTTTTGTGGAAAGTTCCGCTTCTAAGGGGGAAAAGGCGGAAAGTAGGGCAATTTTGTATCTGCTGAACTAATGGTCCTAGATACTTGAAATTTAGACTGCACGATCCTCTCTCTTGGAATTAACATTCTGAAAGAAGTACTTTTTTTGAAAATTCCGATTTCAAGGGGGAAAACGGGGAAGGTAGGGCAACTTTGTATCTGCTGAACTAATGGTTCTAGATACTTAAAATTTGGCTGAACGATCCTCTCGCGGAAATAACATTCTTAAGAAAGTACTTTTCAAAATTTTGGGGGGAAAAGGGGGAAAGAAGGGCAATTTTGAATCTGCTGAACTAATGGTCATAGATTCTTGAAATTTGAACTGAACAATCCTTTCGCGAAAATAACATACTTAAAGAACTTTTTTAAAAATTCCACTTCTATGGGGGAAAAAGGGGAAAGTAGGGTCCTTAAAGTTTGAACTATGCGATCCTTTCGCGAAAATAAAATTTTTTGCTACTGTAAATCTTCTCAAAATTTAATATTTTACAGGTCGAAACTAACAATTTTTATGTTTAATTAAAAAATAATAAGAATTTGAAGTAATAAAGTTGTTGTTTTTTGTTACAGCTAACCGGTAACGAAGTACCGGGCGAGTTAGCTAGTAATTTTATATAATAAGATAAAATATGTAGAATTTTGCATAAAATATTTTTTTTATCTCATAATTTTCAAATTTATCCCAAGTTTTTTCGGGAAATGCAAAAAAAAAAAAATTTTTGTGTCCGGGACTTGATTTTTGCTGAACGATCCTCTCGCGGAAATAACATTCTTAAGAAAGTACTTTTCAAAATTTTGGGGGGAAAAGGGGGAAAGAAGGGCAATTTTGAATCTGCTGAACTAATGGTCATAGATTCTTGAAATTTGAACTGAACAATCCTTTCGCGAAAATAACATACTTAAAGAACTTTTTTAAAAATTCCACTTCTATGGGGGAAAAAGGGGAAAGTAGGGTCCTTTGGGGGATTTTGTATGTTTTGAACTAATAAATAAACTAAAAAAATATTTTTTTGAAAATTTTGCCTCCAAGGTGGGGAAAATAGAGCAAACTGGTATATTTTTTATCTTCTGGACAAATGGTCCCAGAAACTTGAAATTTGGACTCTAGGATCCTCTCTCGGAATTAAAATGCGGAAAACAAAATTTTTGGAAAATTCCGCCTCCAAGGGTGGGAAAAGGGGAAAATAGGGGAAATCGGTGAATTTTTTATCTTCTGAACAAATGTCCCATAAACGTGAAGTTTGGTCTTTAGGATCCTCTCGGGGAATCAACATTCCGAAAAAAAAAAATTGTTTGAAAAATTCCTCCTCCACGGTGGGAAAGGGGGGGAAATAGGGAAAATCGGTACATTATTTATCTTTTAAACAAATGGTTCCAGAAACTTGAAATTTGAACTCTAGGATCATCTTGCAAAAAAACATCTTAAAAAAAGAAGAAGGTGGAAAATAGGTCAATTTTGTATCTTCTAAACTACAACTTTAAGTTTTGATCCTCTCGCGGAAATAATTTTTTGAAAAATACACTTTTTGAAAATTTTGGTTTTAAGGAGGGCCAAGAGGGGGAAAATATGGCATTTGGTAAATTTTAAACTAATGGTCTTAAAAACATGACATTTACAATATAGGATCATCTCGCGGAAATAACATATTGAAAGAAGTACTTTTTTGAAATTTTTTTTTAAAAGGGGAAAGAAGGGCAATTTTGTATCTGCTGAACTAATGGTCCTAGATATTGAAGTTTGGACTGTACGATCCTCTCGCGAAAATAACATTCTGGAAGAAGTACTTTTTTGGAAAAATCTGCTTCTATGGGGGAAAAAGAGGGAAAGTAGGGCAAATTTGAATCCTCTCGCGGAAATTACAGAAATCTTCCATTTCTACTTACTTTTTTGAAAATTTCGCTTCTACGGGGAAAAAGGGGGAAAGTAGGGCAATTTTGTATCTGGTGAACTAACGGTCCTAGATACTTGAAATTTGGACTGTACGATCCTCTCGCGGAAAAAACATTGTGAAAGAAGTACTTTTTTAAAAATTTCGTTTAAAAGGTGGAAAAGAGGGAAAGTAGGTCAATTTTGTATCTGCTGAACTAATGGTACTAGATACTTGAATTTTGAACTGTTTTGTATCTGAAGCAATTTTTTAGAAAATTCTGCCTCTAAGGGGGAAAATGAGGAAAGTAGGGCAATTTTGTATCTGCTGAATTAATGGTCCTAGATACTTGAAATTTGGACTGTACGATCCTTTCGCGGAAATAACATTCTAAAATAAGTACTTTTATGAAAATTCTGCTTCTAATGGGGAAAAAGGGAGAAAGTAGAGATACTTGAAATTGTTACTTTACGATCCACTCGCGGAAATTACATTCTGGGAAAATTATTTTTTTTTTAATTTCGCTTCAATTTGGTACATTGTTCCTTATGCACTAATGTTCCTTGAAACTTAAAGTTTGAACTATGCGATCCTTTCGCGAAAATAAAATTTTTTGCTACTGTAAATCTTCTCAAAATTTAATATTTTACAGGTCGAAACTAACAATTTTTATGTTTAATTAAAAAATAATAAGAATTTGAAGTAATAAAGTTGTTGTTTTTTGTTACAGCTAACCGGTAACGAAGTACCGGGCGAGTTAGCTAGTAATTTTATATAATAAGATAAAATATGTAGAATTTTGCATAAAATATTTTTTTTATCTCATAATTTTCAAATTTATCCCAAGTTTTTTCGGGAAATGCAAAAAAAAAAAAATTTTTGTGTCCGGGACTTAGAAATTTAAAAAAAACAAAAACAAAATTTAAAAAAAAAATTCCTAAAACTTTTGTTAATAAATTTTTACTTCAAAACGCAAAAAATGTACAAAAATATTTTTTATACTTAGAAAATATTACAAAACTTTTTCAGGACTTGTAAAATTTTTCAAAATTTGGCTAAATTTTTTTTTTGTTTAAATCATTTTTAATGAAATTCTTAACTCCAAAACGCAAAAATTATTTGCGTCTGGAAATTTAAAAAAAAATTTCGCGGAACTTAGAAAACTTTTTTCCCCCGATTCGGAACCATATATATAATATATATATTATATATCTATATATATAAAAATGGATGTATGTATGTGTGTATGTATGTATGTTCCGTATAGACTCGAAAACGGCTGGACCGATCTTGATGAAATTTTCAGGGAATATTCAGAATAGCCCAGGGAGTAACACTGTGCGGTCAGACTTTTGAGTTTTTGCGTGTGGGCGGAGGGGCGTGGCAAAATCCAATTTTTACATTTCACCAATAATGACATCTATATATAAAAAACAGATGGACCGATTTTGATGAAATTTATACCAAAGATAGTACTAACCGAGTACTAACTTTATGCCAAATTAGAGCGTGATCGGACAAGTGGGCTTAAAATGCCATGCTTTTTTGCCTGTGGGCGGAGGGGTGGTCAAAATCGAATTTTTACATTGCACCACTAATGACATCTATGTATATATAAAAAACGGATGGACCGATTTTAATGAAATATAAACCAACGATAGTACTAACCAAGTACTAACTAAGTGCCAAATTAGAGCGTGATCGGAAAAACGGGCGTAAAATGCCATGCCCCTTTGTATTGAATGTTATTTCTGCATGCTCCTGTTGATTCGATTTTAATTAAATTTTCAGCACCAGTGCGGAACTATAGGACACATACACGTATGCAGGATTGTTCTTTCAGGGCTCAACAACAACAACAAAAAAAAAATTTTGTTCTTTTCGTTAGATTTGTGTTTTTAAATAAATATAAAAAAAAAAATTGTTGTTGTTGGCCCCCCTCTGAACACGTCGTTGATAGGACATGTTATACTACGACTGGAAAAAGGGGCGTAAAATGACACACCCCTTTGTACAATCACGCAAAAACTGCTGAACCGATTCTCTTGACAATTTCGCTACAAACAGTGCTAACCAAATGTATATGTAGGCCATATATGATCGTTGTTGGATAAAGGAATCAAAATTGCAACGCCCTTTGTACTATACTAACCACAATTGAACAAAGAGGCGTATATTGCCACGCCCCTTTGATTTATACTGAACGTTATATCTGCCTGTTTTGAAATCAGGCAAAAACGGATAAGCCAAATCTGTCACTACTGATAGAACTAACCGAGCGGGAACTGTAGGTCATATGTAGAGCGCGATTCCCGTTTTTCATAAATAAAAAGTTATTTCCTCCTCTTTCGCAATCACAGAAAAACGGAAAAACTTATGTCAATGGAATTTGCAGCACAGATAATACTATTCGAGGATGCAGCATGGAAATTTTGACTGTCACGATTCGATAAAAATGCGTTAAATGACACGCCCCTTTGTTCTATACTTAACGTTATGTCTGTCTGTTTCGAAATCACGCTTAAACGGCTGAACAGATTTTGTTGAGATTTCTCTATAGATTGTGCTAACCGAGGGTGGAACCAAAGGTTACTAGCTGGACTAGGACCCGTGCTTTAATTTTGTCCGACACTAATAAATATGCAATATAAAACAGTGTTTTTCTTAGGGCCAGCAACGCGGTCCGGGTATAGCTAGTATATTATATATGTGTATCTCATCTTGTATGAGGTCATTCATGGAGTCATATAAAATATTATATGCAACATCTAATTTAATAAGGCTTTATATATTGTATGTGGAGCAACACATGATTCGATATCGTTTTATATGGCACCATATTAAATTTTGGGTGTAAAACTTAATACAAGATACATTCACATATAATTATGTAAAGTACTGTGTATGGCCGTATATAAATATATTAAATAATATGTTACTATATCTAAACTTTTTTAGTCGGGTCATCTCTCTATTTGTATCCATACCCAATATCCAGTTGTTTGTTTGATAGTTATTAATAGCAAATAGTAAACACTATCTCGCAATTCTCGTTGAGTTGGTCAAATTGTTATTTATAATGACAAAATTTGTCTGACTAGAACAGAGCTTCTCACTAACTTTTTCTTGGCGACCCCTTTTCAATATTTAAAATTTTTCGCGACCCCCAGCATAAAACAAAATAAATTATTAACGTGAACTTTGCCCTCAGTTTTTCCAAAAACCTGAAGTAATGGAAAAATTAGGAAACCAAATTCAGAAGCAGCATTGAAAGAATAATCGAAACCGTCTGGTCAGATTCCAGACGCATACCAAAAATTTTACGTAAAAAGCTTCTAAAAAATAAAAAAACACAATTTTTGTAAACTTTGACCTCAATTTCCTAAAAATTTGGAAACCAGGTGCCGAACTACGGCATGTTATATCGCAACTTACTATCTTCATCAATTTTTTATTTCCGAAAATAAAAGAAAAATATCAGTTTATCCTGATCAAAAATGAAGACATATTTACCAAGAAAGTGTTTTAAGTCCAATTTGCAGTAATGACAGTTATTTTATCAAAATTATGTAACAATTTTTGGTTATAATCGAAATTTTATTCGATCACGAATATAGATCCGTTGTTTGGATCCAGTTTCGGAATCAGCATTAAAAACTTAATCAAAAAAAGTGGTAAGATTCCAGACGCATCCAAAAATTTTACAAACAAAGCTCTTAAAAGTGCACAAGAATACGTTTCTGGGAACTTTGTCTTTAATTTTCTCAAAAACCTAACGTACTAACAAAATTTGGAACCCAGATTCAGAATCAGCATCGAAAAGTTAATAGAAAACGAACTGTCTGATCCCAGATTCAACCAAAAAACTTTACAAATCAGTGTTGGGCATCCCGGGAAATTAACAACTGCACAGTGATTACGGAGGGACCTTTAGTGATGGAAAAATTACATTTCTTTAATAAAATGTATTTGTATATTTTTATAACACAACAATAAAAAAAATGTTTTTTAAATTTACCAAAATTTAGGGTTTTAACAAAATTGTTCGCGACCCCACCTGAAACTCTTCCGCGACCCCCTAGGGGGTCGCGACCCACCGTTTGAGAACCATTGGACTAGAACAACGAGAATCCAGTTGAAGTTCGTGTTCTATTTCGTATTGAAGACGATGTATAACAGTAAGCCGACAAGATTCCTGTTCCCGACTCCGCCGTATGCCGTAGTTGGTCCGTAAATTATACGAACGCCGATTATTGTACGTACATATTTTATTATTGTTCGTATTTACTTTGTAGTTTGAAAGTGTCTTACTAACCCGAACGTCGATTATTCTTTGTATTATAATATTGGACAAATCCTTGAGAGCCTGCAACCAACGCCGTGGTTGCCGACAACCTTGAAGCGAATCGTCATTGCCGAAGACGATCGAGGAGCCGATTGAATTTTTATTAGCTTAAGTAGTATTAGACAACTAGGTTAAGATCTTGGTAATAAAGTTGTGTGCGAGATAGGATCGTACTTTGGTAGGTAAACTACAAAAGCATTCGTCTTTTCATTTATTCAAAGGAAGCAGACCTTTGTCGAACCTGGACAGGCTGAGTTCTATCCTAGCTGGAAAATAAAACTGCATTACAGGCTTTAAAGTAATTTTGTCTAAAATCTTTGAAGGCTCGATGTTATCTTGGCACTTAGATAAAGTTATACAATGAATTTAGTTAATATTACCCAAATTTTTTTTTTTGTAAAATAATTGCGAATTCGACATTTTAAAAATTTGTATTTTTGAGGTAATAGAAAAATTAATTAACATTGGTTTGACCTGACCCTCTGGCAATGTGTTTGTGACCAGAACTATAACAATCGAAACTTTGCAAAAAATTTAAAGATTTCACCAAATCGTCCTTATTTTGAAGTTGTATGGCCACTTACACCTTCTTAAAATTACCCGGAACGCATTTTTCAGTCCGAATAACATAATTTTCTCAATAAAAAATTTGTTTTCTTAAGGAGATATTTGATATTATTATAAATTAGATTCTTTTATTGTACAGCTATTCCCTAATTTAACCTATTTTCACCTAAATCAAGACAAATCGAGTCTTAAAAAACAAAAAAGGACGTTAAGCTGGCTACTTGTTAAAGTTGCCTGCGATGTAATGCCCTTAAAAATGTTTTTGGAGTTAGATAAAACGGAAGACATAATTATAGGCTTAGTTGATTATGACGGTGAACACGAAATTTTAATTTAAGCAATAACGTAATAGTTATTATGGTAGGGGGTATAAATGGTGAAAAATTCATAACAATTGCCATGTAGACACACTAAAAATTTATGTTTTTGAGGCAATAAGAATTAATAAATATTGGATTGACCCCCTGCCAATTTGTTTGCGACCGAACCATAATAAACAAAACTTCGCAAAAAGTTTAAATATTTCACAAAACCGCCTTATTTTGAAGTTGATAGAAATCTAATCTATTTTTTTTACCACTCTCACCTTAAAACTACCCGGAACGCACTATTTTAGTCCGAATATGCTTTTATATGATGAATTAGATTCTTCTATTAAACAGCTGAATAAAGACAAATCCAGTCTTAAACAAAAAAAGGCTGTTGTCAATTTTTTTGTCGTACCAATTGTGTCGGTATGCAGTCCTTGTGGGATTCTGGGAATTGTAACACTTTAAAGGCACCTAACACTTCAAAATACAGACAAATGTTGTTTGTGGTTTTCTAATCTTCACGCTTTTTATGATAGCAGCACAAATGAAACTGCCTTTAAAGGTTCTTCAAACCAACTACACCATTTACAAATGTAATTCGTAAAAGACCAATTGTAATTTGAAGATTCTAATTCGAAGATTCCATTTGTAAATCGAAGATTCTACTTGTTATTCGAAGATTCTACTTGTAATTTGAAGATTATAATTGAATTTCGAAGATTCCAATTGTAATTCGGAAAATATCAACTGAATTTCCATTGATCATTTTCCAACCACAATTGCAATCTTCGAATTACAAATAGAATAGAATCTTCGAATTTCAATTAGAATCTTCGAATTTCAACTATACTCAAAATAATCACTCTGCTAAACTACAGAGATACTCTGTTGAGCCAGCAGAAAATACCATAGATTTCCACCAGCAATTTTTTTTTTGTTATTTTACGAAGTTAACTCTGTCAATTTCGATAAAAAAAAAACTGTAAATTTGCAGAATTATCTGTAAAATGTTGATAAATGCGACTAGAATTATATAAAAAAAAAAACTGAATTTACAAAGTTTAAATTAAATGCATTTTATGATTGCAAAATTTTACAAAAAAATATATTTGATTAAACCAGAATTTTACGAAGAAAACTCTCTTAATTTACAAAAAGTTAGTTATATAGATTTAATTTCACCAATGTAAAACAGTAAATTTACATTTTTTAATAAATGTTGGTACAAAGTTTTTGTTAAATTTATTTTATTTTAAACTTGAAGACATTAAATAATTGGGAACAAAAATAACACGTACACATTTATAATAATAAAAAGAAAAAAAAATCTTAAAGTTGTCATTCCAACGGCGTTTTTGGTTTTGTTTAACTTTGCGTGCATGAACTCCAGAACTTCTCTGCTTCAAAAACATTAATAGTAGGGCTTCCAATCGGGATATCCCGATCCCGGAAATCCCGGGATTTTCGGGATTAGGCAAATCCCGAATCTCGGGATTTCTGATTTTCAATCCCGGGATTTTCGGGATCCCGATTTTTTTATTTTTTTTTCAATATTTTTTTAAATAATTTGTGTAAAATATGAATTTTGTGGAACAAAATAAAAAAAAAATCTACAGAAGTTCCGTCAGGTACTATGTTTTTGTTATAAAAAAATGTGAAACATTTGCGAAATGTAAAAAAAACTCTAAAAACTTGTGGTGGTACGACATTAGGGCTTTTATATTTATTACACTCAAAAAATTATGTTAGTAAAATCAACTGAAAATGTCAGTTAAAATAACTACTTTGTAAGTTGTTTTGGGTCAACTACTTTTTCAGTTAAATCAACTAACAATGTTAGTTATTTTAACTGACAAAAAACAACTGACTTATGTAGTAAAAATTACTAACATTTGCAGTCAAAACAACTAATATGTAGTAAAATTAAAATAAACAAATTTTTTTTTTGTTTTTTAAAAAAAATTTTCAGAAAAAAAATTAAGACTAAATTTTTGCCAAGTTTTTTTTTTTTTAAAGTTGAGAAAAATAAAACGAAAATTTATTTTTTTTTTTAAACTTTGAAAATTTTTAAGAGATAAAAAATAAAATTAACTACTTTAAATAACTGTTACTACATTACATTACTTTTTTGTTAGTTATTAAAAAAAACGACTTAAAATAACTAACAGAAATAGTTGTTTGATATTTTTCATACAAAAATAACTGACTTTGTAGTTGAAAACAACTAACTACTGTAAAATATACAAACAACTAGCATGTAGTAACTTACATAATTTTCTGAGTGTACTTTTACTCTTACCGTAAATGGCTTTTGATACATCTTAACTCCTTAAGTTGTAAACTTTTTTAATTTTATGTTTTACTAAAAAGACGTGAGTGGGTTTTGACTCACGCTCACACAAACAAAAATGGAATCGTTCACTTATGACTTACGCTCACCCGTGAGTCATACAAACTCTACTCTCGCTAACACATTTTTTACCAAAAATAACATTGCTAAACAATATTTTTTTTTCGCAAGAAATGAAAAAAAAATCAAATCACGCAAGCTTTAGTGTGCAATTACAATTCTGGCGTTGGCTTTGAATTTTGCTTGTTTCCATACGTTTGGTATGTAGAGCAAAAAACGCCAGCGTTGGCTTTGAATTTTGCTCTACACACAAAATGTATTGAAACAAGCAAAATTCAAAGCCAACGCCAGAATTGTAATTGCACACTTAGCAAAAAATGAATCACTTATGCAAAAATTCAAAAATTCATATATTTTTTTTTCAACTCACGCTCACTAAAAGTTGAATGAGCCATGACGAAAAATAAGAAAGATAACCGAATACGTATATTCTTCACAGGAGGAATCACAAACTTTTTTTTGAAGTTCACAACATCAACTTTGCTAATCTTTACGAACGCGTGGATTTTTCAAAGTGACAAAAAATACTAAAGGTACCTACAGACGACGCAATATTATGTACAATATTCAATTATATTGATCGTGTGTGGGTAAGATTGACCATTGTACAATCGTCAATATTACCCACACACCATCAATATAATTGAATATTGTACATAATATTGCGTCGTCTGTAGGTACCTTAAAAATTTTTGAAAATCCCGAAAAATCCCGAAAATTTCCAAAAAATCCCGTGAATCCCGGGATTCAAAATATCCCGAAAATCCCGGGATCCCGAAATCGGGATCCCGAAAATTTTTCTTCAATCCCGAATCCCGGGATTCAGAAAAACCAATCCCGATTGGAAGCCCTAATTAATAGTCTGACAAGCCATCAAAATTATTCTTTGCGTATTACGTATATTTTAAATTATAAAAGCTCACATATTAAGTGACGCATATAAGCGGTAGATGTTCACCGAAGTTTTTATAAATGATGATTTGAGCAGGGACTATTTAAAAGCACGCGAAATGTTATTTTTTATTTTATTGTTTAAATTCACATTTTATACGGCAACTATAAGAATTCTTATTCATTTTCCTCGACTGTAATGTGCAAGAATCTGTAAACTGACTGTTATCTCAATTCGACAGATATTTGACGAAGTTACCTGCCGAAATATAGATTTTAAGAAAATACTTTGTATTTCCTTGTGAGCAAAAAACAAAATTTTGTCTGTAATTTCACTTTTTACTTTGTAATCTTTATTTTACAGATAATAAACGGAGTTTTTTTTTGTTAAAATACAGATTTTAAAAAAATACTTTGTTTTCTCTTAACCAAAATATTCCATATTAAGCGCATTAAAACAATATATATAAGAAAGTCAAGAAATTTTCAAATAGGGTTGCCATTCGTACTGTTTTAAACAGTACATGTACTGTTTTTTATAAAAAGTACTGTTTTATGCACAGCACCTGAAACAGTACGCAAAAGTACTGTTTTTTAAAGCGTGTACTGTTTTTTATACTCATCACCAAAATGTAACATTTTTCGAAAAATGTTTCATATTTGACAAAATTTTAATTCAATTTTTGAAAAGGAGCTAAATGCAATTTAATTTTATACCACACTCAAAAAGAAAGATTATTTAAAAAGTTGAAAACTTAACAAAATTCTATAATGATTTAGCTCCATTGCCATGTTTTCCTTCTTTTTATTTAAATTTTTTTGAAAAATAAGAAAAAGAAAAAACTAAAAAAAAAATATTTTATTGAGTACATCTCATTTAAAGTTCCGATTGCGGGCAGACCCCATTAGGTTCAGAATCCATGGGTCCAGATCACCTTAGGCCCAGTCCCATTGGGTCTATTAAGGATCGTCATAGATTTTGATTCAACATCTTTGCCCTTTTCGCTCTACTTTGCTTAGTTTTTAGGATACGGGAATTTAAGGGCCCAAAAGGGTCTTAACGGAATAACTAAAAAAATCTTAACGGGATAACTAAAAAACTATTACACGGAGGGATTAAGACGGTCGTGTAAAGAACTACAAAAATGTATTTGGCATTTTTTTTTGTTTCGGCAATATTTTCTGAGAAATGAGGAACGCCCAAAATTTTAGATTCAAATTGAGGAGTCCATATATTGAAAGAGGACCGGAGATTCTTTAGAGATTTTTAGAATCGAAAATGAACACTTTTTTGCTCTTTCTGGCTTAGTTATTGAAATTTTTGAAACATCTTTTGAAAAAAAAAATTTCCTTAAATTGCATAAAATTTACTAAACCTGAAGAAAAAACTTTATCAATTCTAAGAAGATAAATATGATGAACTAATTGGTTGTAAATTATGTCAAAGAAATTTAAAAATTTTTATTAAATTTTACTAAATTGTGAAAAAAAACATTTCCCCAAAATTTAGTTAAGCCTTTGTTTGAGTGCAATAATACCGTTTTCGCGTTTGCTTTTTAAAGTCGTGTTTTAATTAAAACACTGTTTTATGGATTTTTTTCATATGTTTTTGATAGGAAGATCGGTGTTTTAGTTAAGCGAAAGTATAGACTACAAAAGCTTTTCATGTAAGATATCGCAACAACTAAGACAAATGCTCCAAAAAGTCAATCGCAATTTTTTCAACACTGATAAAAAAATAGAATAAATTTGAGACGGTTTACCAAAAATGTTGCACCGTTCTGTTAACAACCTTTTATGCTTGTTTTGGCTGAGATCTGTTTGAAATCAGGGTAAAAGGGCTAACAAGGGAAGTCTCCCTGGTGTCACCCTCCGATCTTCATGAAATTTGAATATGTTGTTAAGAACGAAAATTAATTCGACACGTATTTTTTTTTAGCGGCCCAAACTCATTTTTAGGGGGGTCGATTTGAATGGGGGGAAATTTACCTTTTTCAGTTTTTTACGATTTACGCCTATTTAAACAAAATTAATATAGGCATGTGTGGTATCAGATTAAAGGTATTAAAAATACCTATCGCCTACCTAACGGACCAAAGAAGTTAATATTTTTCGACTTATTAACAAAAATGCCCTAAAATTTTGGTTTTTTACTCAATATGACGAAAAGTTGTGCATGTTTGAACACGTTCATATCACACGTAGATAGGTTTTTCAAAGACCTTTCATTTGGTATGTAACATGACTAGGTTTCTTTGCATAATATTGGAGATAAACGAAAAAAACTGAAAAATGGCCTTGTCTTCCCCCTCCTTTTTACCCCCTAAATATGAATTTGGGCCGCTAAAAAAAATTTGTGTCCCTTTATTTTTTCTGCTCTACAAAATAAAACCAATTCCATAAAGATCCGCGGGTGACACTTGGGAGACTTCCCTTGTAAGTTTTTGTAGTTTGATATAAAATAAGACTTTTAAAAAAGTACTGTTTTAATTTGCAATGTACTGTTTTTTGAGACCAAATGTACTGTTATTCCATATTTCAAATCTGGTAACCCTATATGGGGGCTACAAGAACTGGTCCGATGGCTTTAAAATTCCGCATGGTGGTTTGTGAATACAAAACACGATTACCTGCCAAATTTCGATAGGATACCTTTTATAAAACCGTTGTTAGAGTCATTTGAGGCAAATCAAAACAGGACGCGTTTGTATGGGGGCTAGGTCAAAACATGGACCAATTTTTCCAATTTCAATAGGCTTCGTCCTTGGGCCAAAAGAATCTTAAGTTTCAAATTTCAGTCAAATCGGTTGATAATTGCGACCTGTATCATGTTTACACCGTTACATGGACAGAAAGACGGACGGACATTGCTAAATCGACTCAAAAAGTGATTCTGAGTACAAAAGCTTTTCAAGTAAGATATCGCAACAACTAAGACAAATGCTCCAAAAAGTCAATTTCAATTTTTTTCAACACTGATAAAAAAATAGAATAAATTTAAGACGGTTTATCTAAAATGTTCCACCGTTCTGTTAACAACCTTTTATGCTCGTTTTGGCTGAGATCTATTTGAAAAGGTAAAAGGGCTAAGTTTTTGTAGTTTGATATAAAATAAGACTTAAAAAAGTACTGTTTTTATTTGCAATGTACTGTTTTTTGAGACCAAATGTACTGTTATTCTATATTTCAAATCTGGTAACCCAATTCACAAATGATTTTCCTTTAATTTTATAAAAGTGTTTATTGGAATGATACCGCTCAAATGTGGCACTGAAAATGAGAAGTTTATGAAAAAAACTGAGAACATCTAACAAGTTTATAAATAATATCGACAACGTTAAACATGCGCGTGCGAAACATTAATGCGGGCGCATTTAAATGATGGCATTCGCCTTTATTTTGTGTCAAGTTATTACTTATCCATGCCAGCAAAAACTAGGTAATGGGTACTCCTTCCCGCCTCGCTTACCTGGTAATGGATTTGAATACTGCTAATTAGCATTACTTTACGCCAACAAAGGCAAAATGTGGTTACCTCCAATGACACCGTGTTAAAGTAATTAATATTGAAATTGGGAGGTAACTAGTTACTCATATTTTTGCTAACCCCTTTAGTTAATTACTTGGTAAGCGAAGTTTTTTCTGGGATGCTTCTTGCACATTACAGCCGAAGATAATAAATAAGAATTATTATAGTTGCCACTTTAAAAGTGAATTTAAACAAGAAATTAAAATCCAACGTATGGCATGCTCACCGTTTAAGTGGGAAATACATTTAATAAGGCTTATTATCAGTTTTTTTCTCTAACAATAGGTTTATGAAGGTACTAATAGGAAAACAATTTTTCACATTTAAATAGACTCTGCTCAAATCGTTATACATTAATTTATAAAAATCTCGGTGAACATCTACCGTTTAAATGCGTCACTAAGTATGTGTGCTTTAATAATTTAAAATATATGTACGTAATACGTAAAGAATAATTTTTTTTTGGTCACTTTTATAAACATTTTACAGATAATTCTGTAAATTAACATTTTTTTTATTGAACGCATTTTACAGGGTTTTCTTTGTAAAATAACAAAAAATCTTGCTGGTTGGAAATCTATGGTATTTTCTGCTGGCTCAGCAGAGTATCTCTGTAATTAAACAGTGATTATTTTGAGTGCAGAGAGCATGAACGTTGGTACCCAGCAAAATTGGCATTACTAGTAATGGGTTTTGTAATCCGAAATAGATGTTAATCAGTAGTTACTTATTGAATGAAACACTAATTATTTAACAAGGGCGTGAGACAAAAATAACTTGTGAAGAGTATGGAGATAAATAAGTAGTTACTGCCTCGGATTACAAATAAGGAGTAAAAACCCATTACCAATAAGAAGTAAAATAATTAGTTAATTAAAACATTTAAAATTTAACTTGTTTTTACTAAAACTTAAAAATTTCGTAATTTTTATTAAGTTTTTAAGTACTTTTTAAGGTAATTGAATTGTGAAGGTTAAAAACTGCAAGTGCAAGGATATATTATTACTTAGAAGTACTTTTATAATATATTACTGAAAAGTAGTTACTTTTGGGCTTAAAATAATGTTAATGGTAATGGGTACTCATTATAAATAATGTACTTGGTAATGATTACTTTTCACAACTCATTACCATGTTTTTGCTGGGTACTTAAATGTCTGAATACCATGGTTGGTTACCGTTACCCTTATTATACCGTTACCGATTCAAAACCCTTTCAAATCGAATACCGTTACCGATACCGCTAAAAATATTTTTAAAATACCGTTACCCTTACCGTTACCGTTATAATTATTAGAAGTTACCGGTATTGTACCGGTATTCAAAATTTTACCTGTTTTAAGGGATTTTAACGAACAAAAAAATAAAATCAAATTGCTAACATAATTTTAAATTTATAATTTGCAAATTATCATAAAATAAATGACAAAAATAATAATCATATCAAATCTATACTGGTTTTTGGGTCTATAAAATATTTTTAGCTTTCAGTTCTATCTTTTTTCAAATTTTTAACTAAATTAATAATACCGGTACGTACCGGTTTGGTTGGTTCGGTACCGGTACATACCGTTACCGAAACGATTTGAAAACACTTTCCGTTACCTTTACCGAAATAAATAAAAATAAGATACCGTTACCGTTACCCTTACCGTTATTCGTTTCGGTAACCAACCTTGCTGAATACTTATAGTGTTTTTTTTATTTGTTTCCATGTATCTCCGTTCACCACACTTTAGTATCCACTACTTTCTTCGTGCTCTTTTATGTTTTGGATAAGTGAATTGAACACATTAGGTAATTCAAAGAACATTTTTATTTGGAAATTTATGGGAAAAAGTAATCCTGTCGCCTCTTTTCCATTAATCTCTCTTATTTCATATTTAGTCCACTCGCTGCATAGGTTTTTTTTTATTATTGTTGAAGTCAAAAGGGCTTCACTTTTTATATCATTAAATGAACTTTGAATGATTTTGTTGAACATTCTAAAATCGGCACCAAATGTACCCTTCATATTTTCACCAAAAATTTTTTCAAAACCTTCTGAAAGTGTACTCAATATAATATTTTTTGACGTCACTGACGATTTCAAATATTTTTGACCTGGCGAACCCATTATGTTTATTTCCTTGCGAAATAATTTAACACGGTTTTTTTTTGTTGTTTTTTGGTTTTAATAAAAAGATTTCACTTTAAGTTTTATTTAGTTTTCTTTTTACAATGTTTTTGTTTTATATGTTTTTTAAATATAAATTTGATTTTAATTTGTAATATTTCAATATTTTTAATTTTCAATAAATTTTAATTGTCTGTTGTTTGTCTTCACTTTACTTCTTCACTTGTTGCTCACATCAATTGTTTAACTAGAGTAATTTGTGTTATAACAAAGAATATGATGATAGGTAGAAGTTGTAAACTTAAAAATATTGGAAGTTTACAGTTATTCTAATGCATAGGATGCTCGTTGAGTCAGGGTCATATTAGTGCGTGGGCAGGTTCAGAAGTTTTGGGTCATTTCTGAACATTCCGCCCCCATGAGACGGTGAAGTTACCATGGCTCGTGTGAGGGTCCGGTAAACAAATATCCGAATGCTGATTTTTGGGCAACTATTTTTCCGACCTCAACATCTATAGCTCCATCTCGACGAATTTCTGGAAATAAATCTGCTCCAAGCTCTAGTTCGATCGAACTGTTCGATTGTGGGTCGATATCGGCTAGAGTATTTTCCGAAAAGTCGACGGCTGGGTTAACTCTTATGGGGCTTGAGTATATTTTGCGTGGCAAATCTTTTGTTATAAGAGCAGTTAGCGTTGTTGACCAGCGGCTGTGGGGCTGACGAGATCGTATGCAAATCGTGGTGACTCTATGTGGGGTGCTGTGAGTGTTATAGCAAGTCCCAACTTAAGTACTGTGGAATGAGCGATTCTTGTTATTGGTGAAGACTGAGAAATTAAGGCTCTCACACTTAACCATCCCTGTTGGTCTCCTTCCTTCTTTATTTCCACGGTAGCAGTTGGCACAAAAACTAGCGAGTTTGCAAACGGGATTTTGCCTGGGGTCTGGGTCATTTCATCCTTTTTTGATGGTTTTGAACGACTTGTCGAAATGGAGTTATTTTGTTGTAATTGTGGTGCACCATGCAGCAACGTATGGTGGCGTTTAGTGCAAACACGACATCCATATTCGTTTGGACAATCTCGTAGGCGATGGGACTTTGCAAGACAATTTGAGCAGTAATTATATCTTGCGACGGCGTCATAATGTTCTTCATCGTTGTAGCTCAAAAAACGAGAACAGTTTTTGAGAGGATTTTGCCTGGGGTCTGGGTAATTTCATCCTTTTTTGATGGTTTTGAACGACTTGTCGAAATGGAGTTATTTTGTTGTAATTGTGGTGCACCATGCAGCAACGTATGGTGGCGTTTAGTGCAAACACGACATCCATATTCGTTTGGACAATCTCGTAGGCGATGGGACTTTGCAAGACAATTTGAGCAGTAATTATATCTTCCGACGGCATCATAATGTTCTTCATCGTTGTAGCTCAAAAAACGAGAACAGTTTTTGAGAGGATGGTCCTTATCGCATATGCGACACGAGTAGCTCCAGTAAGACGGTCTTGATGACATAACTAGAAATATAAAGGAAGGTGACGAAAAACAATTGTAACTATAAGACGAATAATTTGATTTGATGATAAGCATATTGGGTCAATTTTGAAATAGTACCACTATTTTTGTAATGGGTCGTGTACAGAGTCCTGTTGCGGTACGTATGTCGACGACTCGACTATTTCTGTCAGATCCCAAGTAGGTTTTTTCAATTCGACCTAGCTTCCATTCATTGGGCGGTAGATTATTGTCTTTTATGACCACTAAATCGTTGATTTTAACGTTTTCTTGTGGATTTTTCCACTTGTAGCGGCGGTGGAGTTCTGACAGGTATTCAGATTTCCATCTTTGACAAAACGAGTGATAAAACATGAGTCTGAGTCTTTTCCAGCGGTTTACATGGGTCAGATTTTCGTTGCTTGAGTCGAGTTCGGCTGGGGTCAACAACGGCGAGCCGATGAGAAAATGTCCAGAGGTCAGCGGAGAAAAATCGTTAGGGTCATCGCTAGCAGGACTTAAGGGTCTAGAGTTCAAACAAGATTCAATGCGGGTCAAAATTGTAGACAGCTCTTCAAAGGTGAATTTCATGTTGGGAATCATTTTTCGAAGATGGGTCCGCCCATATGAGGGGCACCTGGGGGTATGAAGTTCCAGTCGATGTTCTGGTGGCTGTAATAATGAATTACTTGAGTCTTGAGGGTTTTGATGAATTCTAGGCGATCCTTTTTGATGAGTGCTGCAGCTCCAACAAAATTAGTTCCGTTGTCTGAGTGTATTGTAGCTGGACATCTGCGTCTTCCTATAAACCGGGAAAAGGCCGCTAAAAACGCTTGGGTCGATAAATCACTGGCTGCTTCAAGGTGAACAGCCTTTGTGGCGAAACACACGAAGATGCAGATGTAGCCTTTTGTAATGAGACAGGCTCGGCCCGTGAAATTTCGAATGTTGAAGGGTCCTGCATAATCAACTCCAGTTACAGCAAAGGGTCTAGAGAGGGTCATGCATTCAGGTGGCAATGATGCCATAATTTGATTTTTTGTCTGTTTTTTATACAATATGCACGTTTTGCAATTGTTAATAACAGGTTTACCAGGGGTTTTAGTCGAAAAATCCAAAATTAAGTTCTTAAAACCCGAATCATGAGTTGATTTTGTCCATGTAGAGTGATTTTATGTGTAAATTGTACGATTAATCGGGACAAAGTCGAATCATAGGGCAGCAGAATTGGGTGTCGTTCGTTGTAAGTAAGCGCTGGTGATTGAACGAGACGACCATTTGCTCGCATGATTCCTGAAGAATCCATAAATGGGTTTAGGGTCAGAAGACTACTGCTTGTTGAAATTTGAATTTGTTGTGTAAGTTGACGGTTTTCATCAGGAAAATGATGCTTTTGGGTCAAAGTGATGAGTCGATTTTTAACAAACTGTATTTCTTCAGCGGTGATTTCAATTGAAGTGATTCGAAGATGCCTTCGGGTTGTTCCTGTGTTTCTCCAGATGCGTAAAGCGTAAGCTATTACTCGATAAGCGCGAGATAACGATGAAAAACGGGTCAAAGGGTCAATGTACGTAGTGGTGGTGCATGCTTTGATGGGTTTTTCTTCGAACTTTGTGTCTTGTAGAGATATTTGGAGGCCATTCAGCTTTGGGTAATTTTAGCCATGAAGGTCCATACCACCATAAACTGTGGTTTTCAAGTTCACTTTGGGTACATCCTCGGCTAGCGACATCTGCTGGGTTTTCTTTCGATTCGACGTGTTGCCAGTTTTTGTTGCCTACTTTTTGAAGTATTTCCGAAACTCGATTTCCTATGAAGGTATTCCAGGTACACGGCGGCTTTCTTAACCATGCTAGCACGATTGTAGAGTCTGTCCAATAATAGGTATTTACTACCGGGGCCTGAAGGTTTGGAAGGATCCCGGATACTAAATTTGCCAATAGGACAGCACCGCAGAGTTCGAGTCGGGGCAATGATTTACTTTTTAAAGGGGCAACGCGTGTTTTCGACGCTAAAAGAGCTGTATGGGTATAGGTGTCTTCTAGTTGTACTCTGATGTAGACTGCCGCAGAGTAAGCTTTTTCAGAGGCGTCACTGAATCCATGAATCTCAATAAGACATAAGGGGCTAAATTTAATCCAACGTGGTATTTTAAAAGTGCGGATTGAGGGACAATTTTTGATGAACTTTTGCCATTTCATGCAAGTCAGGGTCTTTAATATGTCATCCCACTCTATTTTGTCTAACCAGATTTGTTGCATTATTAATTTAGCATTTACGATGATTGGGGCTAACCATCCGCAAGGGTCAAAGAATTTTGCTATTGTTGACAAAATTTCTCGCTTGGTGTAGTTTTGTTTCAGTTCTATATCTGGGGCTGTAAAACTGAAAGAGTCTGAACAAAATGTTCCATTTAATCCCTAGGGTCTTGGTTCCAGCATTTTCTGACAAGTTTAGCCAATCCAAGGGTAAAAGAGTCTCCTCTGGTAAATCTTGTATTACTTGAGGGTCATTTGATGTCCATTTCATCAGGTCAAAACCGGCTGATTTTAGAACTGAGCTGAGTTCTTTTCTGGATCTGATGGCATCTGTTATGTTGTGTTCACCTGCTAAGACATCATCTACGTACATGTTTTGCTGCAGTATTTTAGATGCTAAGGGGTGAGTCAACTTGATATCTTCCGCTAATTGAAGTAGGGTTCTGATGGCCAAGAATGGGGCGCAATTGACTCCAAAAGTCACGGTGAGTAGCTCGTAATCTTCAATTGGGTCATTGTCGGATTTTCTAAACAAGATTCGTTGATAACTTGTTTAAGTCGGGTCAACTAATATTTGTCGATACATCTTGGTGATATCGGCGTTGAAAAAGTATCTGAAAAATCTCCATTTCATTATCAGAAGAACAATATCTTGCTGAAGGATGGGTCCTGGATGTAAAATGTCATTAAGACTCTTCTTGTTCGAAGTGGGTCTTGAGGCGTTAAAAACCACTCTAAGTTTTGTGTTCAACCGGTCTGGTTTTATTATTGCGTGATGCGGCAGATAATAATTTGGGGCCTTGTATATCTCCAGGGGTGAGACTTTTCTCATGTGTCCCAACTCTAGGTATTCTAGTATGACCTGGTCATACTGTGTCTTTAAGTCGAGTTTTTGACTTAGCATGCGTTCCATTCGTAAGAACTGGGCCATGGCTATATTACGAGAAGAACCAATTTCTTCTCCATGTTTAAAGGGCAGGGTAACTATATACCTTCCTGAGTCGTTTCTACGTGTGGTAGATCTGAAGTTTGTGTCACAAAATGTGTCCTCGTCTGACCTCAAAATCTTTTTTGGGGTTTTCTCCACCTCCCAAAAGCGTGTGAGGATTCTTTCCAGGGACGTGGCGTTGTATAGTGATACAGTAGTCGCCTTTTGTGTCGTTTGATGAATTGGTCACCCCACAATCCAGCCAATTACTGTTTTCTCGGCTAACAGGGATCCAATAGCGCGCATCGGGGTTTTCATAAAATAAATGGAGGGTCCTAAATCGAGTCCAATCAAAAGGTCTACAGGACGGCTTATGGTGAAGTGAGGGTCTGCAAGTTCTAATTTAGCAGATTCACTTTGATACTTGAGATCTAACGTCTGGGGCGGTAAATTAGAGGGAAGAGTCTTTAGTACTGGGGCCCATTCTTCTAATTTAAAACTAGGGTCCACCCGAGAGCAAATGTTAAATAAGCAAGCTTTGGTCAATGTTTCCGATACGGCTTGACTTAGTCCAGTGACATGAACTAAGTTTGGTTTCGTGGGTAATTTCAATCGGTTTTTCAGTTTTTCCGATATGAATGTTGACTGAGATCCAGGGTCGATGATTGCTCGAGCCTCGAATCTCTGGCCTCTAGCTTCGATGTGTACAAGAGCGGTGAAGAGCAGTGTTTCGTGATCTATTTTGTCCGGATGATTTCGTTTGTCTTGCTGTAGGGTCAAAGAAGTCACGTTTGGAATTGTTGAGTTTTGAGTGGGCTGTATCATGGATGCTTGTGCAGCAGCCAACGGCGTATGCACCAAGACAATTGCAGCAAGAGTTCGTATTTCTCACTGCTTGTATACGGTCGTTGACGTCTTTCTCCAAAAACTTTGGACATGATCGCAAAGTGTGTGATGATTTGCAAAGTTGGCAATTTATAGTGCCATTGTAAACAATTTTTGTGGGTTTCGAAAAATTTTTGTTTTTCGATTTGTTGGGTTGTGATAAATTTGTGTGAAAAGTATTAACGCGTTTTTCTCTATGGGTCGATTTGTTAGGGTCTTGTTTAGGCTGATTAACTTTTTCCTTTGGTGTTTTGATATTTCCGACAGATTCCAAAGTTTTAAATTTATGGGTCAGAAAATCATCAAATAATCTCCAAGTCGGGATTTTAGAACAGTCTTCTCTTGAGTCTTCAAATTCCTGAACGAGGGACTTTGGGATTTTTTGGGAGCAAATGTGTATTAAAAACGATTCCCATGTTGTGGTGTCGATACCTAATGTGAGAAGGGTCGTTTTGCAATCATTACCTCAAGTAACCATGAGTCCATGGTTACTTGAGGTAAGTCGAGGATAACTCTGTACTGTTCGTTAACCTGCATCCATGTGTTCTCATATCTGTCCATTAAGTTCTTCCACGCCACAATAAAGCCATCGTTCGTCAACGGTACGTGTGATATTATTTCCCGGGCCTCCCCCCCTGTTTTCTGTGTCAGGTGGAACAATTTTTCCACAACACTAAGCCGTTATTGTTTTATGTAGAAAAAAAAGTTTTAAATTTTAACCAATTTTAATTTTTTGTACGTAAGAACAATTTTTTAAATCACTGCTGTTGTTGTCCGTAGAAAAATTATTTTAATCACTGCTGTTTTTGTTGGATTCAGAAAATAATTTTAATTTTGTACACTGTTCTTTTTGTTGTATTAGAGAAGGTTAATTTTAACACTGTGTTTGTTATTTTTGTTTATTTAAAAAAAATTTAATCCGTTTTTGTTGTTGTTTTTTAATAAAAAGTTTTTAAATTGTTTTTGTTGGTAGAATGTTTGCCACAATTTTTTTTTTGTCTTTTTTATTAAAATTTTTTTTAAACACTTTTCAACTTTTTTTCACAATTTTTGATTTTTTTAAAACACCAAAAAAATATCCGGTTCGTATAGGACCAATGTTTATTTCCTTGCGAAATAATTTAACACGGTTTTTTTTGTTTTTTGGTTTTAATAAAAAGATTTCACTTTAAGTTTTATTTTGTTTTCTTTTTACAATGGTTTTTGTTTTATATGTTTTTTAAATATAAATTTGATTTTAATTTGTAATATTTCAATGTTTTTAATTTTCAATAAATTTTAATTGTCTGTTATTTGTCTTCACTTTACTTCTTCACTTGTTGCTCACATCAATTGTTTAACTAGAGTAATTTGTGTTAAAACAAAGAATATGATGATAGGTAGAAGTTGTAAACTTAAAAATATTGGAAGTTCACAGTTATTCTAATGCATAGGATGCTCGTTGAGTCAGGGTCATATTAGTGCGTGGGCAGGTTCAGAAGTTTTGGGTCATTTCTGAACACATTAGCCCTGTTTTTTGCAGACTGGATTAAGATTTGGATTAACTTTATTTAGTTAAAAAATGGGTCAAATCAAGTTCAGAATTTTTTTTTATAATTTTTTTCTGAATTTACATCCAATAAGTTAATATAAACAGAAAAACAAATTAAGCTTTGTCCAAAATGCAAAGAATGAAAAATAAATTCAGTTAAATCCTATGATTAACTCAAATTTATTTATACCATTTTACATTTTGAACAACGCTTAATTTTTTTTCCTGATTATATTAACTAATTGGATGTAAATTCAGAAAAAAATATAAAAAAAAAATTCTGGACTTGATTTGACCCATTTTCTAACTAAATATAGTTAATCCTAATCTTAATACGGTCTGCAAAAAACAGGGCTATTATTTGAGTGTATCCCAGCAAAACTTTGGTAATGGGTAGTGATTATATAACACATTACCAGGTAATGTATATACCTTATTTGTAACATTATTTTAGGATGTCTTACCAAACATTTGTTCGACAACGTATTATTTTCAAGTGAAAAATAATGCATTACTAATAATTTTCTACGTAATGCATGATTATTGGAAAAAATGTATTTCATATTTATTATTTCTAAACATTAAATCATGGATGGCTTATATTTGGTTACATTATGTATTATTTAAAAGTTTGAAATAATGCATTATTTATAATTAAATGCATAATGCATTACAATTACATAAAAAATAATTATTTTATAAAAAAATGCATAAGTTTAAACTAGAGATGGGCTCACGACAGGAAATTTCTAACGACACACACTCACGAGCATATTTGATCTACTTACACTCACTTACAATCACGTGAGTAAATGTAATACAAATTACTTTTTCACTATTCGTATACCTTATATATTATCTTCTGGTATGCTATATTATATACCTTACTCGTAACCTATAAAATATCATATATTTTACACCTTACTCGTATTCTTCGTTATAAATTTATGACTTATTTTATACCTTACTGGTATTCTTTGTGATAATGTGGATGCATTACTTTGAGTCTCATCGCCTGTTAAAATCATCAATGCTGCAATGTATAAAATAAGAGATCCTATACCTTATTTTATACCTTATTTGGTAATCTAAGTTTTGCTGGGTAGTTTAAGCATAAACTCTATCAATTTCTCTTCATAAGATATTTGAAAATTTTCTAAAAGCTTTTTATCAGATGAGTTTAATTTAGGACTGCATACTTCATTGTTGTTTGTCGAATTAGACTAAAATTTTGAAAATTCATTTAAAATTAAATTCCTAAAAGAGGTTTGAGAAAATACTCACGGAACCAACAACAGTAGCTTGATGTGCATCTTCACAAACATTTACGGAACCCGATGATTCATGGTTAATGGAAGAAGGCATATTTGAAAAATTTTTACTGGTTTCATGAGAGATTGAATTTGTCTAAGTAAATTAAAAACAAGTGAGTGTTACCCAGCAAAACTTAGATTACCAAATAAGGTATAAAATAAGGTATAGGATCTCTTATTTTATACATTCCCAGCAAAACTTAGATTACCAAATATGTTATAAAATAAGGTATGGGATCTCTTATTTTATACATTGCAGCATTGATGATTTTAACAGGCGATGAGACTCAGAGTAATGCATCCACATTATCACAAAGAATACCAGTAAGGTATAAAATAAGTCATAAATTTATAACGAAGAATACGAGTAAGGTGTAAAATATATGATATTTTATAGGTTACGAGAAATGGAATAATATAGCATACCAGAATATAATATATAAGGTGTTACGAGTAGTGAAAAAGTAATTTTGTATTAAATTTACTCACGTGAGTGTAAGTAGATAAAATATGCTCGTGAGTGTGTGTCGTTAGAAATTTTCTGTCGTGAGTTCATCTCTAGTTTAAACTTATGCATTTTTTTATAAAATAATTATTTTTATATTATTGTAATGCATTATGCATCCAATTATAAATAATGAATTACTTCAAACTTTGAAATAATACATAATGTAACCAAATATAAGTCATCCATGATTTAATGTTTAGAAATAATAAATGTGAAATACATTTTTTCCAATAATCATGCATTACGTAGCAAATTATTAGTAATGCATTATTTTTCACTTTAAAATAATACGTTGTGGAACAAATGTTTGGTAAGACATCCTAAAATAATGCTACAAATAAGGTATATACATTACCTGGTAATGTGTTATATACCCGAGTAAAAATTTTTATATGATACAATCCCAGCAAAACTTTGGTAATGGGTAGTGATTATATAACACATTACCAGGTAATGTATATACCTTATTTGTAGCATTATTTTAAGATGTCTTACCAAACATTTGTTCCACAACTTATTATTTTAAAGTGAAAAATAATGCATTACTAATAGTTTGCTACGTAATGCATGATTATTGGAAAAAATTTATTTCATATTTATTATTTCTAAACATTAAATCATGGATGACTTCTATTTGGTTACATTATGTATTATTGGAAAGTTTGAAATAATGCATTATTTATAATTGGATGCATAATGCATTACAATAACATAAAAAACAATTATTTTATAAAAAAATGCATAAGTTTAAACTAGAGATGGGCTCACGACAGGAAATTTCTAACGACACACACTCACGAGCATATTTTATCTACTTACACTCACTTACAATCACGTGAGTAAATTTAATACAAAATTACTTTTTCACTACTCGTAACACCTTATATATTATCTTCTGGTATGCTTTATTATTTCATTTCTCGTAACCTATAAAATATCATATATTTTACACCTTACTCGTATTCTTCGTTATAAATTTATGACTTATTTTATACCTTACTGGTATTCTTTGTGATAATGTGGATGCATTACTTTGAGTCTCATCGCCTGTTAAAATCATCAATGCTGCAATGTATAAAATAAGAGATCCTATACCTTATTTTATACCTTATTTGGTAATCTAAGTTTTGCTGGGATATATAATGATATGTAACAAAATATTCATTTATACGCAATTTGATCCGAATAATGGTGGATGTTTTTGCATTAAAAAAGATCAACTTGTATAAAATATGATTTGATTTCATCCGAGTTTTGACCAGACATTGCCACACTCAAAATAATCACTCTGTTAAATTACAGAGATACTCTGCTGAGCCAGCAGAAAATACCATAGATTTCCAACCAGCAAGATTTTTTGTTATTTTACGAAGAAAACTCTGTAAACTGATTTCGATAAAAAAAAACTGTAAATTTACAGAATTATCTGTAAAATACTGATAAAACCAAGAAGAATTTTACCAAAAAACTCTGTAAATTAACAAAGTTTTAGTAAAATGCATTTATGAGTTCAAAATTTTACAAAAAAAACTGTAAATTTACAAAGTTTTAGTTAAATCCATTTTATGAGTAAAACTTCTCTGCTTCAAAAACATTAATTAAAAT
Organism: Pegoplata infirma; assembly: GCA_963921195.1. Lineage (NCBI taxonomy): Eukaryota > Metazoa > Arthropoda > Insecta > Diptera > Anthomyiidae > Pegoplata > Pegoplata infirma. Next base: position 185,589,166 of record OY992540.1, read on the forward strand.
TAAATTAATTAAATTAAAATTTTGTTAAATTTTCCCGCTTTAATGCTTCCAAATTGTAAATTTACTTTTTTATTTTTGTGAAAATTACAAGCTTTTAGCGAGTAACTCCAATTTTACAAAATTTTGTTTTTCGGTCACAAGAAAATACGAAGTATTATCTGTATTTCGACAGATAACTTTGTCAAATATCTGTCGAATTGAGATTACAGTCATTTTACAGAGTATTTAACAGAGTAATTATTTTGAGTGCATATATTAGCGGATCTAATTAGATCTAATTGCATAAAAACATGTAAAATCCTGGTGTTTTTTGGTTTGGGTTGAGATACACCACAGGTCAACGATACATTCACCAAACATATAATTTTCTTAAACAAAAAATATGTTCGGGTACGCTTCGAACCAGATAGGTGATATACATAACCCTAACAAGGAAATGTTTAGGAACATTTTAAAAAGTTTCTTATACTTTGCCTTAAAAACTTAGAAAATTGTTGGTTAAATGGAAACATATAGTGTTATATATGAAACAGAATAGGATATATATAATTTTATATTAAATTATACAGAAAAACAATTTTTGTATTGATCCTCATATAATTAAATATAATTATATCAACTGTACGCCTTTTAATCCGAATCATGATTAAATTATATATAACTACATATGACTGCATTTAAAAAATTTAGAAAACAGTTCACGGGATATATGATCATATATGATTCGTTAGGTTTGTATCAATTTAAATATTGTTATATATGTTTATTTTTACTCGGGTAATCACTACCCATTACCAAAGTTTTGCTGGGTAAATTCGGCTCTACCGAATCTTTTATACCCTCCAATATGTAAAAAATAAATTAAACAATTTTGTCAGGGTGTTTTTTGGGAGGGGGTCTTTTTTAAAAAATGCAGTTTTCAAAATTTAAAAAAAAAATAGAACGAATTGTGATCACAACTCGAATTATAGCTGAAAAGTTGCGCAATTAAGAGTAGAATTTTTAGATTAAATAAAATCAAAGGTTATATACTTTTTCAACAAGTACATTTTAAATTTTAACGTTAAAAATGAAGTGATAATTACTTCAAATTAGGGTTGCCAGAAATTTATTTCCAAAAAGCGGGACAAACATAAAAAATAACAAAAATGGCGGGATTTTAAAAATGTTGGCGGGACAAAAATTATACATTCATATGCAGATTAAAAATTCAGAAGAGATTTTTCGATTATTCTTGACTTAAATAGTTTTTCATAAAAATTATTCTAACCCTCACAGAAAAAAAAAATGTTCGATTAAATCTATTGATCAATTTAATTTAAATTATTCAATCATTGCGCCCTATGCTCCAGTCGGAGTTAGAGGAGCATATATATATATTTAATCATTGTTTTGATTAAATTTTTAGTTATTTTCTTTTACTGACGAATTACAATTTTTGAACATACCAAATTTTTTCGCTTTAATTTATTTGAATATATACATATGTATATTAATTGAAAAAATTCACAAAATAATCGGGTTTAACTTTTTTGTTGTTGGCATATTGAATAGCAAAAACTAAGCATTTCTTCATAATTTTGTCGGAATTATTTTATTTGACTACAAATAAAAAATTTTATCAAATTTGTGATTAAAATCAACAAAATGTTTGATTGAAAAAATATTCTATTAATCATCTAATAATTTAGTGATTGGTATAACAATTTTCTTCATCAGAGGAGATTCAATCAAAAACTTTATTAAAACCGCGTTTTGATGATTGAAATTCGTTTTTAATTCTTTCTGGGCAAGTAGAAAACTGAAAATTTCTTGAACAAAATAATATATTTTTATATGTTATCTGATATCAGGTCTAAAATTTGGCCAATTCTTTCTGGATCTGTTATTTAGGGAAGTATTTAAAATTTTGAACCAGGTCTAGTTTCCGGTGAAGCCTTAATTTATTTATTATTTAGTCCTTAATCAAAAATCAAAAATGAGCGAAACCGAAGGGGGTCGGGTCCGAAAGTGTGTGATTTGGCATGGAATGCCATGGGGTTCGCGAGCTACACTCAAAATAATACATTAGTAGATTTACTAATTTTTTTTTTTGCTAACGCTAGTGAGCTAACCTATAGCAAATTTTTAGTTGAGATTAGCATGTTAGCAAAAATATCTTGTAAACTTCATTTAGCGCATTAGCAATTTTAAACAAAATTTGAACTAATTTTTTTTGCTAAATTTAAAATTGAGTTGACCAAATTTTTAGAAGCATTTTTGCTAATATTAGCAAAAATAAATTAATTTTATTTTTAGAAAACTTAAAATGGCGCTATCTCGGAAACTAAGACAGATAGAGCAAAATTGAGGCCATTTTTGGTATCGCTGGTCCACTTCACATGTGTGAACCCTAAGGAGTCCTAACTTCGGATCCAAAAAAAGTTTGCATTCCCGAAAATTTTAAAATGCTCATATCTTGGTAAATATTGCCGACACAACAAAAAATCCAAAAGAATTTTTGTAGCTCTCAACACGTAAAACAAGACCGCAAAATAATCAAAAGCTCTCCGAGTAATATTTTTGAAGTTATCGAGCTTTGAAATTCTCAAAACCCCAGTGGTCCCCCCAAAATCGTCTCAAAAACTAAGCAAGGTAGAGCGAAACGGACACAAATTTTGGATCAAAAACTATACCGACTTTGAAGGAACCCTACTAGGTCTAGGCCCATCGAAGTCTGGACCTATGGGGTCCTCAAATGTGTATGAACTATGTTGAAATAAAAAAAATTCAGTTAACTAATTTTTGGCCAAAAAAATTGTGGGTTCAAAATCAGAAAATTTTCTTGTAGGTTTACAAGCTTTTTTTTGCTAACATTACAGTTTTTTTTTCTTAATGTATATTTAGACGTGTTACATACGGAATGACCAAGTGAGTATACCTCCATACTGTGGCTGGAGAATATTAAGGCTTCGACACAATGTCGGAGTACTCTGTACTAAAGAGTACCATCCCTAAAACTGGAGATACCATACAAAAATGTCTAAGTGCAAAAGAGAAAGGAACAAAATCCATTCTCTGGCACAGAGTACTCCGTCATTGTGAATTCAGCTTAAACAAGCAAGAAAGCTATATTCGGCTGTGCCGAATCTTTAAATACCCTCCACCAATGTAATGATTTAAAAAACAAATTAAGTTTGTTTTATTTATACCTCAGGAAATAAAAAAGTACCAAAAAGTGTACTTTCGGTACTTTAAATAAAAGGTACTTTTTATAAAAGGTACTTTTTATAAAAGGTACTTTTAATAAAAGGTACTTTTTATAAAAGGTACTTTTTATGAAAGGTACTTTTTATAAAAGGTACTTTTTATAAAAGGTACTTTTTATAAAAGGTACTTTTTATAAAAGGTACTTTTTATAAAAGGTACTTTTTATAAAAGGTACTTTTTATAAAAGGTACTTTTTATAAAAGGTACTTTTTTATGAGAGGTACTTTTTATAAAAAGTACTTTTTTTATAAAAGGTACTTTTTATAAAGATACTTTTTTATAAAAGGTACTTTTTATAAAAGGTACTTTTTATAAAAGGTACTTTTTATAAAAGGTACTTTTTATAAAAGGTACTTTTTATAAAAGGTACTTTTATAAAAGGTACTTTTTATAAAAGGTACTTTTTATAAAGGGTACTTTTTATAGAAGGTACTTATTATAAAAGGTACTTTTATAAATGGTACTTTTTATAAAAAGTAATTTTATAAAAGGTACATCTATCTATCTTCTATATACATATATAAAAATGGATGTGTGTATGTATGTGTGTATGTATGTTCCGTATGGACTTAAAAACGGCTGGACCGATTTTGATGAAATTTTCAGGGAATATTCAGAAAGGCCTGGGGAGTAACACTGTGCGGTCATATTTTTTATTTTATGATTGTGGGCGGAGGGGCGTGGCAAAATCAAATTTTTACATTACACCACTAATGACATCTATATATAAACAAAACGGATGGACCGATTTTGATGAAATTTTCAGGGAATATTCAGAAAAGCCTGGGGAGTAACACTGTGCGGTCATATTTTTTATTTTATGATTGTGGGCGGAGGGGCGTGGCAAAATAAAATTTTTACATTACACTGACATCTATATATAAACAAAACGGATGGACCGATTTTGATGAAAAATGAAACCAAAGACAGTACTAACCGAGTACTACCTATGTGCCAAATTAGAAGGTTATTGGACAAAGGGGCGTTAAATGCCACGCCCCTTTGTATTGAACTGAAAATATTTCTGCATGATTTGCAATAATGCAAAAACGGCTGTATGTCTGTTCCTTATGGGCGCGAAAACGGCTGGACCGATCTTGATGAAACTTTCAGGGAATATTCAGAATAGCCTGAGAAGTAAGACTGTGCGGTCAGATTTGTGATTCTCAGTCTGTGGGCGGAGGGGCGTGGCAAAATCGAATTTTTACATTGCACCACTATTGACATCTGTATATAAAAAAGGAACAAACCGATGAAAATGAATTTGAAGAAATTTAAATCAAAGATAGTACTAACCGAGAACTACCCAGTCAGAAATTGCCAACCGTACTAAAAATTTTGTGTTGGTACAATATCGGGCTAACGAAAAATACAACATTGTATAATGTAAAACAGTTTTACTAAAAATTTTGTGTTGGCACAACTTTGTGTTTACATAAAACACTACACTATATATTATAATTTAAAAGTTCAACATTTTTATTTTTTTAAAAAGTTTTTGATTAACAAAGACCCCAACACTTTAATCTAAGTGAACACTTTAGTAAATGCTATTTCAACCAATTTGTACAAAATGGTGACTAAAAAGCACTACATCGAGATTTTCAATACATCCCTAAGCAGGAGGTCAATCCAATGTTGTAAATTTGTAAAATCAATGTTAACCCAACGTCAAAACAAAAGTCGAGCGATCGTTGGCCACTGTTATCATTTCAACTTCGGAATGACGTCGTAGACTTAAAAACGGGTATGATTTGCCAACGTTGGTACCGTCGCCGCCAACTTCATTCCAATGTTGGCCCGTTTGTATTTTTCTGACTGGGTAACTATGTGCCAAATTAGAGCGTTATCGGTCAAAGGGGTGTAAAATTCCACGCCTCTTTGTGTTGAGTTGAAAATATTTCTGCAAAAACGGTTGTTACGATTTTAATTAAATTTTTAGCACTGATAGTACTAACGGAGTGCGGAACTATAGGGCATGTTACACTACGATCGCAATTACGCAAAAACAGTTGCACCGATTCTCTTGGCGTTTTTAATCAAGATAGTGCTAATAAATTGCATATGTTGGCCATATAAGATTATAATTGTGAAAAGATGCGAAAATACAATGCATTTAATTTATACACTCATAGAAATATCTTAGTAGAAAAATTAGTAAACCCATTGTAGATCAAGTTTTACAGAATAATGCCGTGTTCAACAAAAATTAATGTTGATATCGTTGAATAATCAGTAAAGTTGAATCAACTTTTTACAACGCTTATACAGAATTCAATAGATAAATCAAAATAGAAAAAACAACCCTGTTCGTCCATTTTTTTTTATTATTAACGAGTGACGAGTGAGTTGGTAGCAATGTGAATCGTGTTTATCTCTTATAAAATTATTTTATGTGTTTGTATTTTTATAAAAATATTTAGTATTATAAAAATAAATAAAAAAAATGGATCTGAATTGTAAATATTTGGTAAGTAAAACAATACATTGATTACTTTATGTATTCATACTATATTAAAACTTCTTTGTTTTTTTTAAGGATTTTGTTTGGTATCATCAGAAAACTGGAGAATGGCTTATGAGTGCATAACATGAATAAACGAAGTGTGTGTGAAAATCTTCAAATATTGCCGCTTAAAAAGCCGACGATAATACAAAAATATTGTTATTTATGCCTAATAAAAGAATATTAACAAATAACAACAAGTTTTTTTATTAATAAAATTTCTTATATTAACAAATATATGAGTTGAATTTACAAAAAATAAGAGTTAATTTACAAAAAAACGAGTTGATCAACATTTACAAAAACTGACAATAATTTTTATTGAAATCAACATTAATATTTGTAGGGTCAAAATCAACAATGATTTGTGTTGAATTTACAGCGATTTTCTTTGGGAATACAATGATTTTTGGTTGAGTGTAGGGGGCATCCCCTGAGCGTTGGTCAAACAAACAACAAATAAAAATATATTCCTGTCACTTCCGCAATAAAGCAAAAACGACAAAGCCGATCCTAATGAAATTGCCTGCACAGATTGTGCTAAAAGAAGGTGGAACTACAGGACATATAAGAACACGAATCGACAACGAGTCGTAAGTTTCCTCGCCTCTATATGCTATACCCAAAGTTATTTTATCTTTTACTACTGATAGCACTAACCGAGCTGGAACTGCTTATAGTTCATGTTAAAGCGCGAGTCGGCAAAGGGGTAAAAAATGTCACTTCCTTTTTTTGATTTAATAAAAGTTATTTCTTCCGCAATCACACAAAAACGGCTAAACCGATTTCATGGAAATTTGCAGCATATATAGATAGTACTTACCGAGGACGCAACTTGGAACTTTAGCTATATTAAAAGCCACGATTCGATAAGAATGCGTAAAATGACACTCCCCTTTGTACTATAATCAATGTTACGTCTGTTTGTTCTCTATAGATTACTCTATAGATAGTGCTAACCGAAGCTGGAACTAAAAGCTACTTCTGGACTCAGCCCCGTGATGCAATAGAAACCAGAATCGATTTTTTTTTTGGGCCAGCATCGCGGACCGGGTCAGCTAGTCTATCTATATATATAAAAATGGATGTATGTATGTGGGTATGTATGTATGTTCCGTATGGACTCGAAAACGACTGTACCGATCTTGGTGAAATTTTCAGGGAATATTCCAGGGAGTAACACTGTCTGGTCAGATTTTTGATTTTTAGCGTGTGGGCGGAGGGGCTTGGCAAAATCGAATTATTACATTGCGCCACTAATGACATCTATATATAAAAAACGGATGAACCGGATGGTACTAACTATATGCCAAATTTGAGCATTATCGGAAAAATGGGCGTAAAATGCCATGCCCCTTTGTATTGAATTGAATGTTATTTCTGCATGCTCCGCAATAACGCAAAAACTGTTGATTCGATTGTAATTAAATTTTCAGCACTAATAGTATTAACCAAGTGCGGAACTATAGGCCTACGCGGAACTATAGGCCTACTACGATTGGAAAAAGGGGCGTAAATGTACCCTATGTACTATACTGGACGTTGTCTGCCTGTTGCGCAATCACGCAAAAACAGCTGAACAGATTCTCTTGATCTGTATGCCATATAAGATCGTTATTGGAAAAAAGGATCAAAATTGCAACGCCCTTTGTACTATACTGACCACGATTAAACAAAGAGGCGTAAATTGCCACGCCCCTTTGTTTTATCTGAACGTTATATCTACCTGTTTTGAAATCACGCAAAAACGGATAAGCCGAATCTGTCACTACTGATAGAACTAATCGAGTGGGAACTGTAGGTCATATGTAGAACGCGTTTAGGCAAAAGGGTATAAAATGTCACTCCCGTTTTTCATAAATAAAAAGTTATTTCCTCCTCTTTCGCAATCACACAAATACGGCAAAACTGATGTCAACGAAATTTGCAGCACAGATAGTACTAATCGAGGATGCAGCATGGAACTTTAGACTATCACGATTCGATAAAAATGCGTTAAATGACACGCCCCTTTATACTATACTTAACGTTATGTCTGTCTGTTTCTAAATCACGCAAAAACGGCTGAACCGATTTTTTAAGATTTCTCTATAGATAGTGCTAACCGAGGGTGGAACCAAAGGATACTAGCTGGACCCGTGCTTTAATTTTGTCCGACACTATATTTAAATTAAGATCCAATATAAAACAGTTTTTTTCTTGGGGCCAGCAACGCGGACCGGGTATAGCTAGTTTTTTATAAAAAGTACCTTTTATAATAGGTACTTTTTATAAAAGGTACTTTTTATAAAAGGTACTTTTAAAAACGGTACTTTTTATAAAAGGTACTTTTTATAAAAGGTACTTTTTATAAAAGGTACTTTTTATAAAAGGTACTTTTTATAAAAGGTACTATTTATAAAAGGTACTTTTAATAAAAGGTACTTTCTATAAAAGATACTTTTTATTAAAGGTAATTTTTATAAAAAGTACTTTTTATAAAAGGTACTTTGTATAAAAGGCAATTTTATAAAAGGTACTTTTTATAAAAGGTACTTTTTATAAAAGGTACTTTTTGAAAACGGTACAGAATTTTCAGAAGTACTTGTTCCAGAATGTTATTATTTATATTTATTTCACTAAAGCAGTGATCGGCACCCATTGCACGCTGGAGCCGAACACAATCGGTAATTCACATGTATACAACACGAATGTCAACAAAAAATCAACAAAGAGCATAAAAAAAACAAATATTTTATTCAGTAGCAAGCTGACTTTCTTCAAAGCAGGTTGATGTCGCTTTGTTGAAGAAATACACCAACACATGCATATTTTTATTAAAACACTAATACTTTCATATGCCTCTTTGTGCCGACCACTGCACTAAAGGATCCTACATTCTAAATTTCAAGTTTGAATAACCATTATTTCAGTAAATAAAAAAAATGTACCAAAAGTACTTTTTTACCCATTTTACTCCCGTAGAATCAACATTAGCAAAACCCGAGCCTTAGTGAATCTTTTTTCCGGAAGGTGAACCGACATTGCAAATTTCAATTTTCTAGTACCATTATTTAAGGAAATATAAAATGTAACAAAAGTACATATTTTTACCCTATTAGAAACATCATTGGCAAAAACCCAGCCTTAGGGGATCAATATTCCGGGAGGTGAACATACAGTCCCAATTTCAAGTCTATGTGACAATTTTTTAAGGAAATATAAAAGGTACCAAAAGTACAGATTTTTTCCCTTCTTACCCTCTTAGAATCAACATTGGCAATGATCCAGCCGTACTAGATATACATATGAGGAGCCGCAGAACAAAACGTACTTTTTCGCATATTAGAATTTTTTGGGAAATTGAGGTTTATTTATTTCGCCCCTTTAAAAAACTGCATGAACCTGAATATGGTAACAAGCTTTTTGCTTATCAAGAGATGCATCAAACTGCCATAAGTCACCACATTCTATGTTAAGGATGTTTAATATAAAACCACTTTTAATTTGGAAAAAGTACGTTTTGTTAAAAAATAATTAAAAAAGTACGTTTTGTTTAAAAATAATTGAAAAACGACGTTTTGATGTGCGTATTTTTTTAGACGATCCTATTTTGATCGAGTGTTTTAAAAATGTTCTTATTTATTAAAAACTACAAAAGAGCCTCATTGGCCCATATTTAGATACGTTACACACGAATTGGCAAAGTTAATGTGCCCCCATACTGTGGTTGTGTCGTGTAAATAGACCAATAACAAGAATAAGGGGGAAATCCTTCACTGGCCTGCAAGAAGGCCTCAAAAAATCTTGGTGGGCATTTATGTGTATATGGAATATAATAGTAAAATGGCATATTACATATAAAAAATCTTGCATATGAAATACAATGAAAAAAGTACGTTTTGATAAAAAATTATGAAAAAAGTACGTTTTGTTACACACCAATTTTTAAGGAATCCATTTTCTTGATGAAAAACAAAAATAAAAAACGCTATGGAAATTTTTTCTGATAGATTTCGAACCAAGTAATATAAAAATAACAAAAAATCAATTTGTCAAAAAATGCGAAAAAGGACGTTTTGTTCTGCGACTCCTCATATATTCTAGGATGTGAACATACTGTCCAAATTTCAAGTTTCTATGACCATTATTTCAGGAGATATAAAAAGCACCAAAAGTACATTTTTTTACCCTTTTGACCCCCTTAGAATCAACACTGGCAAAAATCCAGCCTTAATGGATCTATATTCCGGGAGGTGAACATAAAGTCCAAATTTCAAGTCTCTATGATCATTATATCAGGAGATTTAAAAAGTACCAAAAGTACACTTTTTTACCCTTTTTACCCCCTTACCATTGGCAAAACTCCAGCCATAGTGGATATTGCGGGAGGGTAACATACAGTCCAAATTTCAAGTCTCTATGACCATTATATCGGGAGATATAAAAAGTACCAAAAGTACAGTTTTTTTATCCTTTTTACCCCCTTAGAATCAACATTGGCAAAAATCCAGCTTTAGTGGATCTTTATTCCGGGAGGTCAACCTACAGTCCAATTTCAAGTCTCTAACTTCAGCGGTTAGGGCTGGGCGATGATGACTGATTATGTCAGTCAGTCACATTACTCCTTTATACATTTAGATTTTCCGGATTTGGGCGATTTTTGCAATAAAGTTTATTTCTGTCTTTTATTATTTAACAAAATTTATTTTTTTAAATGAAGATATTTTTTTTTTAAGAATCTGAACAAAATTGAATTTTGGCGATATTTAACATCCGATTTGGCGACAAAGCCAAAAAAAAGTCTGGCAACCCCGTTAATATGACGAAGCAAAAAATGGACACACACACACATGCTATGTACATAAAAATAACAATTAATTTTTTTATTATTACTTAACGAACTTTTTTTTAATTAAATTTAGATTTTGTTTTAGATATTTTAAAGTTTTTTTGTAAAGATTTTTTTCTTTTTCTCCGTTTTTTTTTCATTTCCGTATTCTTTGTTATGTATCTACACAAAATATGAGTTAATTTAGGGTTATGTTGAAAACATCTTAGAGTTTTTTCAGAAATTCACTCATAACTTTTAAAATACTTAACCGATTTTAGAAAAAAAATACATCAGTTTCTTCCTAGATAAATTCCGCAACTTTTGGAACCCCAAGCGTTTAAATCGGTTCCGGATTATTGCCAAAAATGTGATTTCAACAGACAGACAGACAGACGGACATCGTTAGATCGACTTAAAATCGATCAAGGATCATGAATATATATACTTTATGGGGTCCTAAACCAATATTTCAATGTGTTACATACGGAATGACAAACTTATATATACCCTCTATCACCAGAGTGGAGGGCAGCGTTGCCAGTTTTTGTTGTAATTTGTCCCCAAAAAATCGCCAAATCGACTTTAACTTATCATAACTTTCGAAATAAATGCCGGATATCTTTTATTTTGGTCAAATTGGGTTCGCGAATATTTTTTCTATAAGACTGATCCATAAAAAAAGTAATTGTTCATAGTAATATAACTTTAAATGTGTTGACTACTTAAAAAAAAGATGCAAAATTTTCTATTCAACATTTTGCTACATAATTTTTTTGTACGTGGATCTGGACTTTGTTTAATTGGTCAGACTTACAGAAAACATGCTCACGAATCCAATTTGACCAAAATAAACTTTATCCCCCATTTATTTTAAAAGTTATGATGAATCAAAGTCGATTTGAGGACTTTTTGGGGACAAATTACAACAAAAACTGGCAACGCTGGTGGAGGGTATAAAAATACAATAGAGAGTTTTAATAACGGAAATAGTGGTAAGTTCTCTCAATAGAGAGGATTTTAATACCGACAATAGGGGGTTTGTTTACATTTATAACAATTGGCTATAGTTGTCTCTTTCACTACTGTAGTAGATTTTTTAGAACAGTTTACTTTTATAACAGTTTTATGGCATACTATAGTTGACTGTTTTCACACTTTATCTTATTTGAAAACTTCTAAGCCGTCATTCCATTTGGAAAAAGTGAAAAGCGTAACAGATGCTGCTGATGTGCTTAAGAAAATAAAAATATTTAAGAAATATAAAAGTTTTTAATTAATTTTTTTTTTTAATAAAATTAAAATTTTTTTTTTTAAAAATTAAAAATATAGCTTTTAAAAATTAAATTTAAAATAATTTTTTAAAAAATAAAATTAATTATTTTTAAAATAAAGTTAAAAAAAAAAATTAATAAAAAAGTTAAGTGAAAAAGAAATAAAAAAATTGCGTCAAAACCACGTTTCAAGTGCGTGGTAAAAGGGTGTCTCGGTCAAGAAGGTAGTATGGACATCAGCATGTTCACCTTTCCAGATCATTCGAAGATATTTTTTTTTTTTTTTTATTTATTTTTCCAATTTTTATTTACAACTCATTTTAAATAATTTTAACCTAACCGAGAACTGGTAACAATGACCGTCGTCTCGTTGTAGCGAAATCGACCAAGGGTTTTTGGTGGGAATCGAACCCACGACCCTCTGTTTCATAGGCTAGCACGCTACCAACTAGCCTACAGGGGCCCCCTCGAAGATATTTTGGTGTTCGAATTTAAGAATTTCTCCGGAAATCCTAAAAACGACCACTAGAATATGTAGTCGAAATTTTGGTCCGGAAAGTTTAGTGAATGCTCGTGTCCATGCTGGAGGAAGGCTAACACTTGCCCTGGGTAAGTAAATAAAAATAAAGTAAAAAAAAGTTTAATTCAGCATTGCCGAATATATTTATACCCTAAACAATATTAAAAGATAAAAAAAGGTTTAATATAAAGTAAAAACAAGTAAAAATGTTAAATTCGACCTTGCCAAATGTACTGATACCCTCCAAAATGTAAAAAAGTTTATTTTAAAAAAAAAAAAAAAAATTTTAAAAATGGATTAAAAAAATTTATTTGTACTTTTTTATATACCATCCGGTGATTAATTCTATTCACATGTATCAACCAGCAGCCGAATTAAAGCATTTTGTACTTTTACACTCAAAATAATAACTCTGTTAAATACTCTGTAAAATGACTGTAATCTGAATTCGACAGATATTTGACAAAGTTATCTGCCGAAATACAGATTTTGAGAATATACTTTGTATTTTCTTGTGACTGAAACAAAATTTTATTTGTTTGCTAAAATATAGATTTCAGAAAAATACATTGCTTTTTTCTCGTATTCAAATTACTAAATTTCATCTGTAATTTTATTTACCACCCCGTAATACAGTTTTCAAATAAAAATCTCTTCAAAAAACTTCCAAATATTTCAACCACTCTTTAAAAAGCGTCTTAAATTACACTAAAAGCTGGTAAATTTTACGAGGATGTCGTGTATAATTGGAGGTACTTGTAAATTTTACCAAAAAAGTTAATTTACAATTTGGAAGCTTTAAAGCGGGCAAATTTTCACGATGGCATTTACCAATTGTCAACACTACTTGCACATTAAGAAAGCATAAATTGCTCAGAAATTAAATAGTGACCATTGGGTAAAAGCCATATCAAGCGCATTTAAAATATATATAAGAAAGTCGAAGCATTCTTAAACGATTTCCCATTAATGTTATAAAAGTGTTTATTGGAATGACCCCGCTTAAATGTGGTACTTAAAATGAAAAGTTTATGAAAAAAAACCGTCAGAACATCTAGCGAGTTTATAAATAATTTCTACAAAGTTTAGCATTCGAGTGCAAAACATTTAGGCGGGCGCATTTAAATGATGGCACTTGCCTTTATTTTGTTTCAAGTTATTACTTATCCATGCTTCTTGGTAAAATTCTGGTCGCTTTAATCCACATTTTACAGATAATTCTGTAAATTTACAGTTTTTTTTTATCAAAATCATTTTACAGAGTTTTCTTTGTAAAATAACAAAAAATCTTGTTGGTTGGAAATCTATGGTATTTTGTGCTGGCTCAGTAGAATAAATCTGTATTTTAACAGAGTGATTATTTTCAGTGTAGGTTATGTTGAATATACCAACATTTTCGAGGTGTCCTTACATTTTCGTTCATAACTTTTGAACCGCTGAACCGATTTTGCTCAAATGCAATTAGTTCAAAAAAAAAAAAAATTCACTCAAAAAAATTTAGTAAGTTATTTTTTTTTTTTTCAAAACTTACTTAAAAAAATAAAATTTTTTTACACAAAATAAAAACTAATCAAAAGTGTTATTTTTTCACGTTAGAAAATTTACTTTCACTTAAAAGGGCATTGTGGAGGGTATTCATAGATTCGGCCAAGTCGAATTTAACTTTTCTATTTGTTATTTATGGTATGAATTGGCTGAAATTTACAAAATATATTTATTAAACAAAAATAATTTTCCTGATATAATTTTATGTACAATATGCAATTATATTGATAGTGTGTGGGTAAGATTAACCATTGTACAATCGTCAAGATTACCCACACACCTTCAATGTAATTGAAAATTGTACATAATATTGCTTCGTCTGTAGGTACCTTTATAGTCCTAAAAACTAGATATTTTGAACCTAGGATATTCTAAAAAAAAATATTTTTTTTTATTAAATCATATATTAAAATTTTTACGAGGTTATCTTTTTCCGTTTTGGAGTAAAAAATTCATAAAAAATTATTTTAAAAATTTTTTTTAAAATTCCACAAGTCCTGGACTCTATTAGGAATTCCGAAAATAATTTTGAAAAATTTTCAAGTCCCGGATACAAATATATTTTGGTAATTCTTTTTTTGTTCTGGATTTAAAAAATCATTAAAAATGCTTTTACTAACGACGATTTTTCATTTGTTTTGGGGTAAAATAAAACTTTGAAAAACTTTAGAAGTTCTTTGGAAAATTAAAGTTGGTAACAATTTATTATTTTTAAACATTTTTTGTACTTTTGTTAAAAAATAAAGAAGTTTAAATTTGTTTTTGGTCCTACCCCCTTTGTGGTCGTCTTAAAAAAAATTATGTCTAGATTGCATTATTTAAAAAAAATTGCATTATAATTAAAATTATTAAACAACTTTCCGAGTAAAATTGGGAAAGTTGTTAATCTTTTAATATCGACAATTAAAAGATTAAGTTGGATGGTGTCTGCGTGTGTATGTGTATGTTTGTCAGTAAGTTAGTTAAACAGATAAACGCAACTTACTGTGTGAACTTTTTGCCAAATAAATAAAACCCAAAAACCAACACCAATTTTCAAAAACGTTATAAAACGTATAACTTAAATTTTATTAAATTAAAAAAAAGGAAAAAGGTTTTTTTAATGAAGGGTTGCTGGCTGCTGATGATCTGGTTGCGTCGATATTCTAACTAGAATGGCGCCTTGGGGTTTTGACAGCTAGACATATTGTACTCGCTACCAAAAACCCAAGACCGCCATTCACAATAGAAGCGAGCAATCGTATCACAGCAGCCAGTAGGTCACAAACAGTTTCCTAGGGTTCCAGGTCGATGAGGTCTTCGTCGAGATCGTCTTCGAGTTCGTCGTCATCCATGGACTCGAGGGGGACCTCAACATGCCGGCCCCCTTGCACGGGTGCAACTAGTCTCGACTCGGAGAGAGTGGTCAACATTTGTTGCAACAGCTGGTGAGTCACTGCCTGCCCCTCTGACTGGCGCTGAAGTTGAAGAAGCAGGGCCTCTGACAGATGGTTCGCCACTGGCTGTGAGCTCGCAGGAACCACTGCCGATCGGTGTTGCCGGCGTAAACGCTGCTGCTGCCGACGTCGCTGCTGGCTAGATTGCCTTCGCACGGCCGAAGGGTCAACTCTGGCTGGTACAACTCGGCTAGAGGGTGGCATTTGCAGCCTGTCCTGCACAGAGCACCGCTGGCTTGTAGCTTGACCCGCCGCCTTTTCCTTCTTGCTAGAGGTGCGATTGGGGTGCAGCATGGTGTGGTGTAAGTCCCCGCAAATGGAACAGGAACCCATTGAAGTACAGCCCCCTGCCTGGTGCGACCGACTGAAGCACACGCTACAGTATCGATGCACTCGGACAACATATGCTCGCTGTTTCGTCGTGTAGCCCTTAAAGATTCTGCAGAACCGTAGCGGGTGATAGCGGAAGCAGAGCAGGCAGAGCTGAGGAGGATTTCCTGGGGCCATGTGAATCTGAAAGAAGAAATTAAAAAAAAAACAAAACAGATTGAATTAGTGACATTAAACACAACAGACTATTTTAATGTCAACACAAACAAACTACTCTACAGGCTACTTATCACAAACTGGAATCCAACAAAGTTTTACTATCGGCCTCGTGATAACCCCAGACTGAGTACGGATATCTGCCACTCGGACTCGCTTGTCTATTCCTTTATGAATGATTTCAACTCGGCCTAAGCGCCATTCATTGGGCGGGAGCAGCTCGTCCTTAACGATTACAAAGTCCCCCGGCTGTAATTCTCTTTGTGGTTGCTGCCATTTGTAGCGTTTGTGCAGTTCATGCAAATACTCCGTTTTCCACCTCTGTGCAAAGCGATGATGTAACGCTTTCAGCTTCTCCCATCGATTGAGTAGCGAAATGTTGCAGTCTTCCGCAGGCAATTCAGGCGAGACCATTAGTGGAGCGCCTCGGAGAAAATGACCGGGAGTCAAAACCTGAAAATCTCCTGGGTCCTCAGTCATCGGTGACAACGGACGAGAGTTGAGAAAGCCTTCAATTCGAACTAAAAGAGTAGAAAATTCTTCGAAATTAAATTTCTGGTTCCCTACCACCCTTCGGAAATGAAGCTTGAAGCTCTTGACTCCAGCCTCCCATAGGCCTCCCATGTGCGGGGCACTTGGCGGAATGAATTTCCACTCGAATCCGTGGACTGCGTACTTGTCAGAAATGTCAGCTGAAGCCTTCTTAAGGAAATCAGAATATTCCGTAAGTAACGCTTTACTGGCACCAACAAAGTTAGTACCGTTATCCGACATAATACGGTTCGGCAGTCCTCGTCTTCCCACAAACCGCGTAAACGTTGCTAGAAAAGCTTCGGAAGATAGACCCGAACATGCTTCGAGGTGAATTGCTCGCGTGGCAAAACACACAAAAACGCATGCATAACCCTTCACGTATGGCGAATTCCTTAGCGTTCCAGCCTTTATCTGGAACGGTCCTGCAAAATCCACACCCGTGAACGTAAACGGTAGCGAGAAAGACGAGCGTTCGGTCGGCAAGGCAGCCATTATCTGTGATAACACTCGTTTTCTATAGCGCGTGCAAATAAGACAGGCGTTCACACATTTCTTCACCGATCTCTTTAAATATGGAATGTAAAACTGAGAACGCACCATATTCATCATAAGAGAAACGTCAGCGTGCATAAGATTCTTATGCATAAAGTCGAGGAACATCTCACAAAAGTTTGAAGAGTTCGGAATGATAATCGGATATCGTTCATTAAAAGTCAAGGTTGCATTTGCCAACCGACCATTCACTCGGAGGAGTCCTTCAGAGTCAAGGATTGGATTCAGAGTAAGCAACGAGCTCCCTTTTGAGATAGGTCGAGAGTTCCGCAAGTCGTCTAGCTCACGGACATAATATGCCTCCTGCGTTAGCCTGATTAAGACTATTTTTGCAGCGTTTAATTCCTTATGCGACGGAGTCTCAGTCGGAATGTCGGGAGCTCCTCGACTCCTCCGCAACGCCAGTCGCATAAAACGAAACATGTACGCCACCGCCCTGAGAGCCCGGTATGACGTGAAGTGGTTAATTAAGTAAAATTGTTCCCCGGTTTCCCTATTCAGGCGAGATAGCTGATACCTTGAGGGAGGGAACGAATTGTCACCTACTGTAAGTTTTTCCGTATTTGGTTTCAAAGGAGGTGATGTCATAAGATGAACATTGGTCTTCCTCTTTTGTTCCAATAGAGCAGGGGCCGGCGGATCGAATCTTGGCCAATTGTCTTGAGAACCAAGAAGCCACATCGGTCCGAACCACCACAAAGGATTCTCTACAAGGTCCTGGGGCCTACAACCTCTAGTCCCGAGATCCGCTGGGTTATCTGTTGTCGGCACGTGCCTCCAGCGAGCGTTTCCAACATTTTGGAGAATTTCAGTCGTACGATTAGCCACATACGTTTTCCAAGTTGATGGATGCTTCTGAAGCCATGCTAAGACAATGGTGGAGTCTGTCCACATAAAAAGTGGGGCACCTTCAAAGGAAAGACTTGCCACAATGTGCCTGGTTAGCTTAGAAAGAAGCGCCGCACCACAAAGCTCTAACCGAGGAAGACTGAGTTTCTGTAGCGGAGCTACTTTACTCTTAGCCACCAATAAGTGTGAAGTTTTGCCTTTGGTACTATCCGATATGATATAGACCGCTGCGCAGTAAGCGAGCTCAGAGGCATCACAGAACCCGTGTATTTGAATCGTGTTTCCAGGATGGAAATTGACCCAACGGGGAATCTTAATGGACTCTATGTACCGGATATTTTCAATAAACCCGTTCCATTTTGCCAGTGTCGATGAATTCACATTTTCATCCCATCCGACACCGTCCTGCCACAGTTCTTGCAGTAGCATTTTTGCCTGAATGATTACAGGCGTTAGCCATCCTGCGGGGTCAAACAGTTTTGCAACCACCGAAAGGATTTTTCTTTTTGTTGTGGAGTTGACGACGTCGACAAGCTCGACTTTGTAAGTGAATGTATCACTCAGAGCATTCCACCGTATACCGAGGGTTTTCGTGGTACTTGCGTCGTCAAATTTTAAAAAATCTGATCTTAAGACATTTTCAGACGGAATCTGACTTAATAACTCGGGATGGTTTGCGGTAACCTTTTTCAAAGGAAAACCAGCTGAGTTGAGGGTCTCAATCAGCTGTTTTTGCGCTTCCACGGCCGAAGCTATTGAATGTCCACCTGATAAGATATCATCGACATAAGTTTCTCTTCTTAATATTTTAGACGATAATGGATTCTTCTCCTCAGTATCGTCGGCAAGCTGAAGAAGAGTACGAATGGCCAAATATGGTGCACAGTTAACACCGAACGTAACGGTTGCCAACTCATAATCCTTTATCGGACCATTAAGATCCCCACGAAATAAAATCCTCTGATAGGGTTTATCCAAATCATTAATCATAATTTGGCGATACATTTTTTCGATATCACCGTTAAATACATACTTGTAAGTTCGCCAATTCAGTATAATAGTCATAAGGTCTGACTGCAGTGTTGGTCCCGTGTGTAACACATCATTTAACGAAAACGTACTTTTCGTTCTTCGAGACCCATTAAAAACCACCCTAACTTTTGTTGACGAACTTTCTGGTCGGAACACTGCATGATGGGGTAGGTAATATGAGAAATACTTTTCATCCCTACATATCTCCGCAGAGTTTACACCCTGCATGTGGCCCAACTCCAAGTACTCGTTCAAAATCGCATTGTATGTATTCATGAGATCGGGTTTCCTTCCAAGACTCGACTCCATATGTAGATACTGTTTCCTTGCAATAAATCTTGATGATTCTAAGAAAACTGATACCGGAAACTCTGTCTTGAAAGGTAGTTTAACCACATATCTCCCATCATCCCGACGATAAGTCGTAGTTTTGTAGAGGTTTTCACAAAATTGATCAGCTTCGGAAAGCACTTTCGTTTGAGGCACTTCCTCTATCTCCCAAAATTTTTTCAATATAGTGCCAATGTCGTCATTTTCAACATTAACGTTATCCAAAGCCGTTAGCGAAATACTATGCAATTTCAACGGTCCGTAAATATACCACCCGTAGATTGAATTCTGTGCAATCAGGTTACCAAAAATATTTCTCCGAATTCCGTCACGCACAATATGTGGTAAAATGTCACTGCCTAAAAGCATATCGACTTGTGCGGAAACCAGAAAATTAGGATCCGCCAGTTCCAAGTCATGAATCTCCGAGAGATTCTTATTCGATATTGAACAACTTGGCATCAAACTTGTCAAATTTGGAACTATAATAAACTGTGACTTCAGCTTAAAATTATCATTCCTTGCGCACAAAGTTACGTCACAAATCTTCGTCGAATTTGCAACTACTGTGCCCCCCAACCCACAAATCTCAAAGTTGGCATTCTGAGTCTCTAAGCCAAGTCTCCTCGAGATTTTACTGGCCAAAAATGATCTTTTTGAGCCAGAATCAATCAGAGCCCGAACATTAAAAATTTCACCCGAATGCTGTATCTGTACCACCGCGGTTGGTAATAAAATATCATCGTGGTTTACGGACAAGTGAGCCTGGGTGTTCTGCACATGAGCAGCAGAGGCTGAGCCACATGGTGCTTGATCCTCTGTACTGTGCTCAGTTGTTTCATCCGAGACGTAATTAGAGTCAACATGAAGCGAATTAATTGTTTTTCCCTTGCCAGGTGTAATCTTCTGGGTTTGTGGTTTATTCTCCCTTTTCAAGTGAAGCAAACTATGGTGTTTGGCCTTACACAGAGAACATGTATAAATGCTCGCACAATTTTCGCTACTGTGCGATGTAGATAAACAGTTACCACAAAAATTATTAGTTTCAACATAATCTACTCTCTGCTGTACTGAAAATCTTTGGAACAAACCACAATTTCGCAAGTTATGCACCTTATTACAAAGGGGACAGTTATTAGACTGATTACCCTGCACCTTGGAACCAGAGTTGCTCTGAGGCCTTGGTTTGTACTGACTCTGACCAGAATGTGTTTTCTGACGCCTAACACTAGAAATTCTCTCCACTATTTGGTATCTCGTTAGTAAAAAATCTTTCATAGCTGCCCACGAAGGTATGTCAGTATGAGTAGTCTGTGATTCTTCCCAATGAGAAAGCGTTTCCTCTGGGAGCTTTTTATAACACAGATAAATCAATATTGGATCCCACTGACCAACCGGTACCTGATGGTTGGTAAGTATTGATAGACAATCACTCACAGTCGTCTGAAAATCATTCAGAACTTTACAACTTTCGGTTATGGCCGCTGGAATCTCAAATAACTTGTCCAATTGGTTAAAAACTAAAACCCTCCTGTTCTCATAACGTGACTTTAGAGCATCCCAGGCTAACAAATAGTTCTGATCAGTTAATGCAAACCTCTTCACTATATTCCCGGCCTCCCCTTTTGTCTTGTTACGTAAATGGTATAATTTCTGAGCCTGTGTAAGTCTTACATGGTTCCCATAAATGGCAGTGAACATGTCACGAAATGATGGCCATTCCTCATAACTTCCGTAGAAGTCTTGAGTATCGCAAGGCGGTACCTTGATACAAATTTCGGATGTATCAAATGTGGTGTTCACAGGGTACATGGCAGACGTGTTAAAAAAAGTAGAGTTTGAGGAGGCGCTAAAGCCCATATGACCCGCGGGGACTTCAGCTCTAGAAGCATTACTTGCCGGAATCCGATATTCCTTAAGTCTATCCTTCATGGAAGCTTTTGTCCTCTCATATTCATCCTTCACGGTTCCATACTTTATCCTAGCCTCTCCTTTCATGTCGACCGTAACCGCTTTATCATCAGTTGTCATTACCTCATCATAAGTAATTCTGAATTTCTGCCACTCTTCCTCTAAAGATTCAAGCTTAGTCTCAATTAGAGATTCGCTTAACTCGTTAATAGGAAATTGATCATATCTCCTACACGTGTCAATGAGACCATCAAAATTCAGATTAAATCTTGCTCCAATTGATGCACCCATTTTCCAATTAAATATTTCCACAAACTAACAAAAGTCGTAAACTAACTGCTATTTTTTAAAGGAAATATTTCCAAACTTTCTCTTTTTTTTCGAGTATTTTCGTTACTTGTGTACCCAGTAACAGCCTACACGAATTTGAAGCTAGCAGCGAACCTTTAAACGTTTCCCTTCACCACGGAGTAGTAATCGAAGAGAAAAAAAACAAAAGTTCACTAATTAGCAATTTCAAATCTAACAAACAATTGTGCAATTGCTAATAGTCTGCAATTTCGTTACACAAATTAGTTACGGAATAACTTTGTTCGTTATTGTACAAATCACTGTCACTTCCCACAAAATTTCATTCAATACTCACAAAAATTCAACAGAAAAAACTTTTCTTCAAAAGTGATAGTAATGTAAACGCAGGAAACTGTGTATATTTTGTATATACAGAGTATGATCCCTTTTCTTTTTATATTTTTTTTTCTTATAGTGCACACGAAAAAAAATTTATTTGCAAATTTCATTATTTTATAATCACTATCTTTCTCAACAACCAGAAAGAAACCCAATAAAATAAAATTTTTTAACAAAAAATAAATTCTCGTATTTTCCACACTAGTAGCAGTGTAAACGCACTAAAAAATCTGTACGTATTTATGTACAAACAAAAAACAAAAAAAAACTCGGTTATGTATATACAATAACAACACTAAATAAAACCTCCGCGTTTATCACTTTATAATTTTCTTCTGTGTTTTATCTATTTAAATATTATTTTTTTTTTTTTCAATTCACTAATAACAAGAATCAGCTTTGTTATTTTATTTATTATTTTTACCATTAAAATACAAAAAATTTATTAGTAGTTAATAAATAAATACACACACACACTGTATGCTGTAGCTGTCAGCAATAAACAAATATAAGCATAAAAGAGAATTAGTAATAACAAACAATGTTGCCACTTGTTTTCAATTTTTCCCCACTAGACCAGTGTTGTATGAAACCGTATTAGCAAAAAAAGTAACTTCTTTACAAAATGTTATTGTATTATGTTATTGTCAATTCTCCTTTACGCTTGTTTTTTACTTTTTTAAATTATATATTTTGTAGAAAAATATACAATGTTTATTTCACCAATTCAAGATTTAATTAACGAAGGACCATAAACAACTTTCCGAGTAAAATTGGGAAAGTTGTTAATCTTTTAATATCGACAATTAAAAGATTAAGTTGGATGGTGTCTGCGTGTGTATGTGTATGTTTGTCAGTAAGTTAGTTAAACAGATAAACGCAACTTACTGTGTGAACTTTTTGCCAAATAAATAAAACCCAAAAACCAACACCAATTTTCAAAAACGTTATAAAACGTATAACTTAAATTTTATTAAATTAAAAAAAAGGAAAAAGGTTTTTTTAATGAAGGGTTGCTGGCTGCTGATGATCTGGTTGCGTCGATATTCTAACTAGAATGGCGCCTTGGGGTTTTGACAGCTAGACATATTGTACTCGCTACCAAAAACCCAAGACCGCCATTCACAATAGAAGCGAGCAATCGTATCACAGCAGCCAGTAGGTCACAAACAGTTTCCTAGGGTTCCAGGTCGATGAGGTCTTCGTCGAGATCGTCTTCGAGTTCGTCGTCATCCATGGACTCGAAGGGGACCTCAACAATTATCTTATTAAAAAATTGCAGGTAACATTCCAAAATATTGAACCTCGAGATGGTCTTGTCGCAACAAATTTAATTTATGAAGACGCGAACGGTGGTGATGAAATTAATATTGAAAAAGGTAAGTTGGAACATATTCAAATAATAGAAAACAAAAACTACAAAATTATGCAAAGAAATATAATAAAAGTAATAAATAACGACGAAGCAATCCAAAGAAGTAATGATAACGAAGTTATAAATAACGACGAAACGATTCAAAGAAGTAATAATTATTTATTACAAAGAAGTAATAAATAATGGCGAAACGATCCAAAGTAATAATACAGAAGTAATAAATAACGACGAAACGATCCAAAGAAGTAATAAATAACGACAAAACGATCCAAAGAAGTAATAATGTTGAA
The DNA here is from genome assembly GCA_963921195.1 of Pegoplata infirma. Taxonomy (NCBI): domain Eukaryota; kingdom Metazoa; phylum Arthropoda; class Insecta; order Diptera; family Anthomyiidae; genus Pegoplata; species Pegoplata infirma. Next base: position 185,612,615 of record OY992540.1, read on the forward strand.
AGTGCAAACGGGAATCAAAATAAGGCTAAGAAAAAAAATTAAAATGAAAACGATATTGAGTCTGAGGATGAACGCTTCACAAACTATTTTGAAATTAGAAGTGATGATAATGAAGATGAAACCGAACATGCTAAAAACAATGCAGATGGGGAAAATGCAAATAAAGAAAAAATGCAGATAAAGAAAATAATGAAAATGATGATACAAATGGAGGTGAAGAAGGCATAACAGCTCGATATGTGACATCTTTTTTAAATGAAAGTAGCATAAATGATAAAAGTGAAATGAAGGATCGCCTCATCGTAATTTTAAAATAGCGTTTTTAAAAAACATTCGGGAAAAATATCTAATAGATATTATTCGAACAAAATTAAATAGAGATGTTTTATTGGTGGAGGATGGAAGCCGTGTTCCCGACGAAAGAAAACAATTTTCTAATTGCATTATAAAGGATGCCAAATTTTGTATTTCGGAGCTGCAAGAATTTCTAAAGGAATCACGTCGCAAATTCACTACAAAGGCTTCCCAAATCAAATTTGCGCAAGACATTTTCCGAATTGTTTACTTGAAAACAAATAACGCGTGTGATATAAATTTTAAATCTCTTAGCATTAATAAGTTGTCAATCACAGGTTATGCTTACTGCAATCAAATATATTGCAACACCTATGTATTTAAAGGTGATTTTGATGGAAATATAATTGTATTTCGTTCTAAGGAACGACTGACAGTACGAACAGAACAAGCACGGCACGGGGGACGGTTTCCAATTAGAATGAGTTTTGCCACCTTTAAAAAATAGAACAGGTTTTATTTCACACCGGCACCTGCCACCGGTTTTATCTGTCAAATCGTATGGAAAAAGTCGTGCCGGGCTTGTTCTGTTTTTCGCTGATACATATACAGCAAAATCCTAAAGGCTACCAATGTCGAGGCATGCAAAGAATAGTGGCAATGGAAGAGCTATCATATTAAAGCGCTCTTGAGTATAACCAACAGGGAGTAAAAGACCAGTCAGAAGAACTTCAAATTGTTGGAAGAGATCAAGGGATAAAATCTCTGGGGAATTTGAGACAGATAAAATCATTATACATAAAGGATTATTTAGCAAAAAAAATCAGATTTTTAAGGGTTTTTGCTTTAGTGACATTTTTAACAAAATACTCTTTTGTATTAACTGCGAAATGTTTCTACTACACAAAAATTACTTAAATCTAAAAAAATTTCATTCTTTATACAATTGAACATTTTTGCAATAGAAAATGCATTATTCTATTTTTAAAATTTAAATGCATATTTGCTTATATTTTTTTTATTTTTGACTACTTTTGAGGTAAAAGTGATATTAAGATCAGGGATGCCAACTTAGTGCTTTTCGCGCTAGATCTAGTGCTTTCTGATGTGTCAAAACGCGAAAATTTTTGACCTAGTGCCAAATTAGAAAAACGCACTAACTTGGTGCTCTTAAAATTTTCAGTTGGTGCTTTTAGTGCTTTTTAAAAATAATTTTTATAGACTCCAAACAAAGTATGGCGGCATACTTAGTTTGTTATTTCGAGTGTTACGCATCGAAATATTAGTATTTATGATCGATTCAAAGACTTTTGAATGTCCGTCTGTCTATGGAATATGGAACGAATATATTATGGTCAATGACCATTAGTCGTATTAAGTTCGGAAAAAAGGGCAAAATCGGACTAAGGGGAAAATGTTTTCCCTTAAAGAACTAAACCAACCTCTAAAAAACGGCATTCTTTGTAGTTTTTTTTTTTTTGTATTTAGGTTTAATATTTGAATTCTGTTCTGGGTGAAATGCAAAGACTAAATTTGGCTTTTGAAGAGGAAAATGCAGACCATGTTAAACTGTACAACGTTTTATATGGGTTACTCATAAGTTTAACCAACAAAGTTATCAAAAATTTTGTTTGAATAAAATTAATGGCCCGTACCATAGAAAAATAAAAAGTCTATTTTAACAAAAGTTTTATTTTAAATTTCAAATTTCTCATACAATTTTTGAAGTCGATTTTAAAAAACAATTTGAATGGAAATAAAATTAAAAGTGGGTTTTAAATTTATTTTTTTTCTATGGTAAGGCTGATTATGTGTTGTACTTTTTTTATTTATAAATATATTTAAAAAAACTGTCCAGTGGGGGTGTTCTGTAATTTATGCGAAAAGTTTTCGCATCGAAAAGTATGAAACAAAAAATTCCATCATTTCTCGATTCTGGAAAAAAGTTGTTTCTGTATATCAATGCGAAAACGGCAGCATTTTATTGGAATATTTAAAATCAGTTGTCAAAAAGGTAAATAAGGCGAGAAAATAATAAAAATCACAACAAAAAAAAAACGCAATTTCACATTTTTTTTAAACAACACTCGTAATATTGGCAAACAAAAATTAAATAATAAATTAATTTATGAACATGATGTGTAGTATATCATTAATAATATTAGTTGATAGTATTTTCTTGAAAAAAATATTGTTTTTTATTTATTATAGCTCAAAAGTTGTTTAATTTACGAAATATCGCACCATTTTTAAATGTGACTGATTTTGACACTTTAACTTCAAAAGTTTTCGATCAAGTGGTTTACAGAAACATTTTTTCTTGCATCTTTCCAATAATTTTGAAAAAGTCATATTTGACAGAAAGTTTCCGCATCACAAAATTACAGAAACAGTCGAATGCGAAAAGTTAGGTTTTGTGCCGATTCACGATGTTTCTGTTTCGTGTTTCATGTGAGAAATCTTTCGATTCGAGAGTTATAGTGCTTTTTTACCCTTTTTTCAAGAAATTTACGCGTTTTTACCCGTTTATAAAATTTTTGTGCGCGTTTTGCTCTCAAATAGTTGGCATCTCTGATTAAGATGTAATTTATTGAAATTTATTGTGATTCTCTACACCTAGAAAAGTTTTACAGAAACTATTTACGGTTATTCAAAAAGTTTTTAGTTTAAGTTGTTTTAAACGTTTTATCGTTTGTTTTTTAAAAAAACTAAATTATTGAAAGATTTATACAGTTGTTAAAACAATAAACCACAAGATTTACGGAAAAATATTTTTATCAGTTAAATTATTTATAATTTTTAACTGATTATTCCGTATAATTTTACAGAAGTACGGTTTTTGTAGTTTATTATTAAAAAAATAATGTTTTTGCTCCACAAAATAAAAAATTGTAAACAGTTGAAATAACTGAAACATCATTTGTATTTACGGAATGTCTAGTCATTTATTAACGTTTAAAAATAACTGAAAAAGTATGTTGTTTCAAGTAAAATATAAGTTGTATTTACTATCATCGATCATCAATCACTATTTTCATCGAGTCCGAAATATTTATAAATACCAACGAAAAACACCGAAATTGTTATATTAATTCAACGAATGCTGCTTATATCATCAAGTAATCATCTTAAGTTCATCGCGATCACCTACTAAAATAAAAAAAACAAAGTTAAGAGCTGGTTACTTATCAATAATTTTTATGAGTATAAATTTTAATTTTGCAAATATAGCAAGGACTATATTTTTTTTTTGACAAGTTACCAGCTTTGCGATTTAACTTTATTGTTTTTTGTTTTAAACTTATAAAATAGGCTTGTTTTTTTGCCGACCGGATTAAGATTAACTTTATTTAGTTAAAAAATGGGTGAAATCAAGTCCAAAAACTTATGTTTTTATTATGTTAATAGGATAAAGATTCAGAAAACTATTTTTTTTAGTTATTTGGCCAGATTATACCATTTTTTTTAATAGTAAAGTTAATCCTAATCTTAATCCAACGCAATGAAAAGCCTGATATAAAATTCAACGAAGGTAGGATTTAAATTTATCATTTTAAATAAAATGTCAAAAAATTTGAAATTTTTACTATCCATTTCATGATAAACCGTGATTTTGGAAAGATTTATTTCAGATTTGTTTTTTAACTCTTCTGAAATTTATATTATTTAAACAAACTCCGTTGGTTCAACACACTCTAAAGCGTATTCAGACTTGTTCATGGCCCAAGTAGCCTAAATTCTCCTCGCGCAGATGTCTAGCGACCTTGCCGAATGGTGAAACTGCGTTTTAATGGTGTCCATTATGGTAACAGGTTGATTTTCTGGAAACGGTAGTGTTCTGTTAACTAACGCATTAAAAAATTATTTTTTTTCTGACAAGGGTTCAAAAAATGTCAATGTGTAAACTTCCAATTTGAGTATTTTAACAAACTGTTAAAAATATATGTTTTGAAGCTATCATCAGATTCCAGGAGATCTTTAATTATAATAATTTTGATCACATTGAAATTTTATGTATTTTTATCAAAATTCTTACAAGAACATTAAGGCGTGTATACACTCTCAATATTTTTAAATAATTTTTTTAATCAAAGTCAATATTTAAATATGAAATTTTTTAAATATTTTAGTAATAAGGTATTCTGATTAGGCTGGGTCGTATTCCAACAAAGTGCTCAGATCAACTATTTATAGTGAAAAAAAGTTGGTACAAGTAAATACAAGCAATTTAAAACCATAATGAGCAAAATCGGTCCATGGCTTCCGTTCTCGCATCGCGGGTCAAAATTGCGTTTTTTGAAAAAATTGACATAATTAAAAAAAAAAAAATTAAATATTTAAAAAATTATTAAAAAAAAAAAAAAATTTTTTTTTGTATCGCATTAATTCAAAGATATTTAGAAAAATGTTGTTTGTTTTTTTCGGATATCGACAACCCACCCAAACGTGAGGCCAAAAAAAAACTCACATTTTTAACATGGAGCTCAAAACTACTTTTTCACTATTTTAAAAATTTAGTGAAACAAAATTTTTAAATATATTAGTTTATCCACTTGATATCATTGAATACATCTCAGGGATTGTAGAAAAAAATTCTTAATTAAATTAGTGGAGCGATTTGAATTTAGCGGATTTCCAGAACATGTGTTTTTATCGACATTTTTGACTAATTTGTAGTTGTTAGCAACATTTTACTTAAATTAACCAACTTTTTTTTGTTCAAATGCTTGTTTTGGACCATAGTAACTCTGCTTTGAAATAATAGGCTTTTTGGACAACGTTAACCCTTACCGGCACGGGGTTAAAAAATTCCTCCAATGAAATTTTTGAAAATTCCTCACTCTAAAATCGTGTATATGTTTAAATAATGAACAATTACAAATTTATACAAAGCTTTCTTGAAGGACATCTTTAACACTTGTTGAACGAACGCCCAAAAAACAGCTGTTTTTTTTGCTCATAGTCAAAATGGACTTTTTTGACATATTAAATAATATGTTTTTCACTTTTAGCTTTACACAGTAAAAACAACGAAGACGTAATGAAATTTCGGATGCCATTTTTTTTATTTTATTTAGTTTTTAACACTTTCCGCTTAAGTGCGCTTACTTTAAAACGTTAATTTAAATGCGATCGTTTAAATGCATTCCCCGCTCAGACGTTTCAATCGCAGATGTACATATCTTTCATTTTATAAGCATAGTCAAAATGGACTTTTTAACATACTAAATAAGTTTTTCACTCTAAACGTTTTATAGTAAGCGCACTTAAGCGGAAAATGCTTAAAACTAAATAAAATAAAAAAAATGGCATCCGAAATTTCATTACGTCTTCGTCGTTTTTACTGTGTAAAGCTAAAAGTAAAAACATATAATTTAATATGTCAAAAAAGTCCATTTGACTATGAGCAAAAAAACAGCTGTTTGAAATTTTTTCGGCGTTCGTTCAACAAGGGTTAAAGATGTCCTTTAAGAAAACTTTGTATAAAAGGCGTATTTTGTTGGCATAATTATCAGTGTTCTACCTTACAAAGTTCACATTAGTGTTAACGCTTAAAATTTTAGAAGTTAAAAATTAACTTGCATTCATTGTGAATGATTATGTTATTGTTAATGACTCTCTTTGGTATTAATAAAAAAGATAAATGTTTTTGTGTTGCTTTCAAGCTAAATTGCATTTAATTAACTAATTTTATCGATATTTCATCGAAAATGTGTAATATTTTACAAAACTATTCCAAACGACACTAAATTAAATTAAGAAATTTATGGAAGTTAACGTTTCGTTTTTTTCGTATTTACGCATGTTAACAATCTAAGTTTGCCAACAAAAAAGGCCTAAATTTGTAATTGTTCATTATTTAAACACATACACGATTTCAGAGTGAGGAATTTTCGAAAATTTCATTGGAGGAATTTTTAACCTCGTGCCGACAAGGGTTAACGTTGTCCAAAAAGCCTATTATTTCAAAGCAGAGTTACTATGGTCCAAAACAACCATTTGAACAAAAAAAGTTGATTAATTTAAGTAAAATGTTGCTAACTACAAATTAGTCAAAAATGTCGATAAAAACACATGTTCTGGAAATCCGCTAAATTCAAATCGCTCCACACACCAACTGGACGAAGGAATTTAACTAAGAATTTTTTTCTACAATCCCTGAGATGTATTCAATGATATCAAGTGGATAAACTAATATATTTAAAAATTTTGTTTCACTAAATTTTTAAAATAGTAAAAAAGTAGTTTTGAGCTCCATGATAAAAATGTGAGTTTTTTTTGGCCTCACGTTTGGGTAACCCACCGATATCCGAAAAAAAACAAACAACATTTTTCTAAATATCTTTGAATTAATGCGATACAAAATTTTTTTTTTTTATACCCTCCACTCTAGTGATAGAGGGTATATATAAGTTTGTCATTCCGTTTGTAACACATCGAAATATTGGTCTAGGACCCCATAAAGTATATATATTCATGATCCTCGATCGATTTTAAGTCGATCTAGCGATGTCCGTCCGTCCGTCCGTACGTCCGTCCGTCTGTCTGTCTGTCCGTCCGTAGAAAACACGCTAACTTTTGAAAGGCTTTACAGAGGCTGCTGAAGTTTGGCATATATGTTTGTCATTCGGCTGGTCAGGTTGGTATTGCATTTCAGCCAAATCGGTCCAGTGGTTCAAAAGTTATGAGTAAAAAGGTAAGGGTACCTCAAAATTTTTTGGGTATTTCACACAACAAAAATGGTATAACTTGACATCTGTTCAATGAATATGAACGAAACTTGGTATATGTTGTTATTTTGTCATTTCTAACCCACACACAAAATGTGGGCGGAAGTGGACAATGGGGCGTGGCACCTGTAGTGTTGCCCAAAATTTTTAAAACGCTTTATCTCAAGTAATAGTAAATATATTTGAGCAAAATTTAATATTGGTACATATTTTATTGTTCTCTACGTTTTTCTGATCATTTTGGTATTAAATATGGCAAAATCGGTCAAGGAGTTAAGAAGTTATATGAGTTTTAATAAATTCCACGTGGTTTAATTTTTTTGTTATTTGATTGCATTTGTATTATCGTTGTTATTGTAGTGTAGTCAAAAAAAAAACCCCGCTATTTTTTTTGTTTTTGTATGTCAATATATTGAGGTGAGTTTCAATATAAACAACGCCATTTTATTGTTGATGTTGTTGCAGTTTTTGTCATACAGTAAAGATGATGATGGTTGTTGTTGTTTAACTTATAACTAAAAATGAGTTACCCAACTAAAAAAGGCAAATTTAATCGTCACTGTGAAAACCCTAATTATTTTTATTCTATGTATGCCTTGGTTAATATTGTGGAGGGTATTCATAGATTCGGCCAAGTCGAATTTAAATTTTCTACTTGTTTTTTAATAATTTTTTTTTAAATATTTAATTTTTTTTTTAAATTATGTCCATTTTTCAAAAACCGCAATTTTGACCCGCGATGCGAGAACGGAAGCCATGGACCGATTTTGTTCATTTTGGTTTTAAATTGCTTGTATTTACTTGTACCAACTTTTTTTTCACTATTAATAGTTGATCTGAGCACTTTGTTGGAATACGACCCAGCCTAATTCTGATGTCTGTCACTTCTGTTTTTGTTATATATTACTACTTAAATTTAAAATGTAAAAAAAGATAAACCTATGAATAAAGATATAAATTTATTAACTATCATGTTGTTTTATTTTACTGTTTCGTTTATGTGTTTTATGTGATGTATTTTAATTTTATTAGATATATCTGACACATAATTTTTTTTCAGGTCATAATTTTGATATTCCACACCCACGAGAGCCATACATATCTTCAAATATTTACAGATATTTAAAAGTTTGTCACTTTAAGGATTGTACCAGCACATCTCAAGAGGATAATATACGAATTTTTGAAATTCCGAAAGAGAAAATGAATCGTTGACAATTTGCCGAGTGGAGCAAAAATATATGCATTTTAGAATTTGCGAAAAACACTTTGCCAAAAATATGATAGGCAAAACAAAGTTACGCAATAATGCTTGCCCTCAACTATATTATGGATGTGACGAAAACGAAACGAAAAATGTTATTAACAATTTATGTCGTTTCAAGGAAATGGAGAAAAAAGTGGAACAAGAGAGGTTGGCAGAAAAAGAAAATTACGAAAAAACTATAAGTACATTGAGGTCGAATCTAGAAAATTTACAAAAATCTACAATAAAAATGTGACAAAATAGAATACCAATACAAGCTGGTACTTTCAAGGATGCAATACCATTATCAAGAATGATTTGCAATCCAAATTTAAAACGCTACACTGAGGATGAGAAGATTTTCGCACAAAACTTACACTACAAGTCGTCACGAGGCTATGAGCATTTACGGAAAGATTTAAACCTTCCACTGCCATCGAAATCCACCTTATTGGAAAATAATGTCATTTGTAGAGCCAGGCTTAAGTCAAGAAATGTTAATGACTTTGAAGCTTATGGCAAATGATGTGGATAGTGTAGGAAGAACTTGCGTAGTATTAATGGATGAAATATCCGGAAGACATGAGCTCAAATATAACATTCGACTTGATCGCATTGATGGATTTGTTGACTACGGAAATGGAAATAGAACCGCTGATTTAGCCAATAAATATAATTTCTGTATGATAAAGGGGCTATTTCATAAGTGGAAAGTTTCCATTAGCTATAATGCCTGCAATAGCCAAATATCTGGAGATCAACTAGCAATCGAAGTAAGACATATTATAAAAAAAAAAACTTAGTGAGATTGGTCTTAATGTGGTATTCGTAGTCGGCGAACAAGGCCCAAACAATTTGAAAGTCTTCAAACTTTTAAAAGAAATACAAACCGATAGTCATTTTATTGCACTCAAAATAATTACTCTGTAAAGTGACTGTAATCTCAATTCGACGGATATTTGACAAAGTTATCTGCTAAAATACAGATTTTAGGAAAATACCAGGGTTTAAAAGCTTGGACATGTCTTTTTTTCTTGTCTGATGGCTATTCCAAAAATATACCAATCCATTTTTTTTATAACATTAAGCTAAATGAAAATAGCAAGATATTTTAGCAGCTTAAGTGTTTGTTTGGACAACGAATGGCTTTTTTTATTTTATGTATATCCAAAAAAAGCAAAACAAAGTCTATTTTTTTTTATGTCTAAATATATTTAGCTTGTGTGTTTATTCTGCTTTGGACGCTGCTTTTGGATTCTGCTTTTGGACGCTATTTTTGGATTCTGCTTTTGGACGATATTTTTGGATGCTGCTGTTAGACAAATATTTAGATTATTTTATATAAAATGGAATGAAGAATAAATAACTCAGCATTAAAAATCTTTTTTAATGATTTGTATATTTTTAAGTGTAAATGAATTTGTTAATACAAATGTAATGAAATTTGTAAAAATTATTAGAAGTTATGATTTGTTTTGTATTTAATTTAATATAAAATTAAATTTAATTAAGATAAGACAATTGTTGTTGTAAATTTAAGTATGTACAATTTTTGTTGGCGGTGCGGGCGGGGGTGGTTTTACTAAACTGTATAATATTTCGTTAAATGCTTTAAACATAATTGATGTTGAGAAAGGAATTTCACAGTTAAAATTGAAATAAATTTATGATGTACACCAAAACCTCAATATGCGGCCAATTGTTTTAATTAGCATTTTTTTGTGTAAAATTCACCATAATTTTAGAGGTACCTTTACATTTTCACGAAATATATAACATATTATATATACTTTATGGGGTCTTAAACCAATATTTCAATGTGTTACATACGGAATGACAAACTTATATATACGCTCTATCACCAGAGTGGAGGGTATAAAAACAATCACTCCACCCTTATGAAGACCAGTGAAAAGTCATGAAGCAATAGATAAACTGGCTAATAAAAAAACTCATTCATTATATAATATTTTTTCAATCCGCGCAACGCCGGGTTCAAAAAAGCTAGTATTTAATAAATAACTTGAATAGTGGGTCCCGCGTGAATCATGCGGCACTCACGTTAACAACGCCAACCATCTTTAAAGAACAACTAGTGTATCATAACGGCGGGCGCATATAAGCGGGAATATTTTTTTGTATTATGTAAGTTTGATTTTATGTTTTTAACACCTTGAAATATCAGTCTAGGACCCCATAAAGTATATATATATTTATGATCCTCGATGGATTTTAAGTTGTTCTCGCGATGTCTGTATGTAGAAAACAATCCAACTATTGAAAGACAGCTTGGATGCATATGAGGTTTGTCATATATATTTATAATTTTCTAGTTGGTAATGCATTACCATTGTAGGAATAAAAGGAACAACTATATTTATATATATAGTACAACCTCGCTTAACGCAATAGAAACTTACTCAGTTGCGATAACTGACAAGGGAAGTCTCCCTGGTGTCACCCTCTGATCTTCATGAAATTTGGATATGTTGTTAAGAACGAAAATTAATTCGACACGTATTTTTTTTTAGCGGCCCAAACTCATTTTTAGGGGGGGTCGATTTGTATGGGGGGAAATTGACCTTTTTCAGTTTTTTACGATTTACGCCTATTTAAACAAAATTAATATAGGCATGTGTGGTATCAGATTAAAGGTATTAAAAATACCTATCTCGTGGTGCTAACAACGGGCCAAAGAAGTTAATATTTTTCGACTTATTAACAAAAATGTCCTAAAATTTTGGTATTTTACTCAATATGACAAAAAGTTGTGCATATTTGGACACGTTCTTAGCACACGTAGATAGGTTTTCCAAAGACCTTTCATTTGGTATGTAACATGACTAGGTTTCTTTGCATAATATAGGAGATAAACGAAAAAAACTGAAAAATGGCCTTGTCTTCCCCCCTCCTTTTTACCCGCTAAATATGAATTTGGGCCGCTAAAAAAAAATACGTGTCCCTTTATTTTTTCTGATCTACAAAATAAAACCAATTCCATAAAGATCCGCGGGTGACACTAGGGAGACTTCCCTTGTGAGTCACAATTTTTAGGGTCATACTTTTCTTTTATGGTTTAAATTGAAAAAAAAAAAAAAAATTTTAACGCACATTTAAATCATTTGTTTAAAAAAAAAAATCACTATTTTTCTTTAAAATAGCAAAAAACCCTATTAATAAATAAAAAACAACACGGAAATTTTGAGAATTCTTTGTCTAGCGGTAAATACAAAACTAATTTTAAACGCAATAGTTTTAGGCATCAGTAACATTAAGCAGCGATTTCAGTGGTTCAAAGCTTGTGAGCAAAACTGTGAATTTCTTATTGGTTTCATTTTAAATTTAATGGTAAAAACATGCTAAATACTCTTTTGTAAACATTAGTATGTAACAAAAATATTAAACAAAGTTTGTTCCTCACTTTTACTTTTTATCAATTGATTTTTTTTAATTAATTAATTAATAAATTTTATCAATTGATAATACTTTCTCTAAAGAAAAAAAAAAATACCATAGAATCTAAGCCATTTTCTGTAGTAAAAGTGTCTAAGAAATATGGGGCATTCTTTTATTAGAAAAAAATCTGAGATTCTTAGAAATTTGATTTATAGAAATTTGGTTATATAAAAATGTTTTAGATAGCAAAATGTCATAAATTCGCTTTAAACCACAATATAAATTAATTTTATTTTTTTCGATTTTTCGTTAGCGCATAAAAAATTTAAATAAAATAAAACGTAAATACAAAATTTGCATAACTTTAGTTTTACTTGAACGAACCACAGTGTTCTAATTAAAACAATTGGCCGCATATTGAGGTTTTGGTGTACATCATAAATTTATTTCAATTTTAACTGTGAATTTCCTTTCTTAACATCAATTATGTTTAAAGCATTTAACGAAATATTATACAGTTTAGTAAAACCTCCCCCGCCCGTACCGCCAAAAAAAATTGTACATACCCGAGTAAAAATAATTTAATATGATCTTATATACTTTTATATAGTCATATTATTTCATATATGATCATGTATGACACTATGTATTGCGAGATAAATTTATATAATAAATTTTGATGTGCGATTATTTTAAGATATCGCCATACATAACTATGTGTTGTAACATCTGGTCCCATGTATAATTCCAAATTTCTAAGTGTTATATATAAAATTTTATATGCCTCCATTATTTTTTAATTTTTTTAAGTTTTTTCCAAGCACATGTTTTTATCGCGAACATTTTTAAAGTGTTTTATATAAAATTTTATATGACACCATATTTTTTTATTTTTCTGAGTTTTTTCCAAGCACAACTTTTTGATCACGAAAATTTTCTAAGTGTTTTATATAAAATTTTATATGACTCCATTTTTTAAATTTTTCTAAGTTTTTTTCAAGGAAATTTTTTTTATCGCAAATATTTTCTAAGTGTTTTATATAAAATTTTATATAACTCCATTTTTTCAAATTTTTCTAAGTTTTTTCCAAGGACAAATTTTTTTGAAAATATTTTCTAAGTGTTTTATATAAAATTTAACACGACTCCATTTTTTGAAATTTTTCTAAGTTTTTTTCAAAGAACAACTTATTTTTATTATTTTAATTTTTCAACTTTTTATTTAAAACTAAAAAAAAAAACATCCGATTTATAAAATTGTATAAATTTTAATATAATTGGATATAATTTTATATCATTGGATTAGACCAAAACTCGTATCAAAGTCGATATAAAGTTATATAAACTGATATTATTAGATATTATTCGATCAAATCTTATGAAACCATTTTTCGTATAAGATTATATCAAAATATACACGAACCCATATTAAATTATATATTGTGTCATCCCGAGTAAAAAAGTTCATATATATTCATATAAAATTATATAAAGCCATCATATATAATCATATATAGTTTAATGCGAAAAATGAGTCGATAAAACGATATAAAAACTTATCAAATTTGATCAAATCTGATCAAATTTGATATAATTTTAATATAATTTTATATAGTTATATGCGAAAATTGGACCCTTTTTTGTATAAAATTGATGCAATTATATATAATTAAATATATTTATATATAAGAAAAAAATGTTTTCCCCCAAAACGCAAAAAATTGACAAAAAAAAATTTGTTTCCAGGACTTAAAAATTTTTAAAAATATTTTTAGGACTTTGAAAATTTAAAAAAAAAAAACATCTCAACTTAGAAAAATTTTCAAAAGTAATATTGAATTATATGTAAAGGACTTAGATTTTTTTTTAAATTTTACTCATATAAGATAACATATAATTTAAAAACAGTTGCATAAAGTTTTATATAAAATTTCTTCAAATATTTTGTTTTATCAAATTATATAAAAAAGAAGACAGAATTTTAAAGTTCATATGTAATTATATAAACGAACTTTAAATCATATGTTATTATATAAAAGTCCATATTTTCTGTTATATAATTTTATATAAGAAACAAATTAGAAGTGCAAATATATAAAATCACATATGATGCAACAAAAAATACATATAGTTTTACAAAATAATATATGTATATATAAAACTATATATAATTATATAGGAACTTTTTTACTCGGGATATCAATTTTTTTACTCGGGTACTTAAATTTACAACAACAATTGTCTTATCTTAATTAAATTTAATTTTATATTAAATTAAATACAAAACAAATCATAACTTCTAATAATTTTTACAAATTTCATTACATTTGTATTAACAAATTCATTTACACTTAAAAATATACAAATCATTAAAAAAGATTTTCAATGCTGAGTTATTTATTCTTCATTCCATTTTATATAAAATAATCTAAATATTTGTCTAACAGCAGCATCCAAAAATATCGTCCAAAAGCAGAATCCAAAAGTAGCGTCCAAAAGCAGAATCCAAAAATAGCGTCCAAAAGCAGAATCCAAAAATAGCGTCCAAATCAGAATCCAAAAGCAGAATAAACACACAACCCGAGTAAAAAAGATCATATATAATTATATATAGTTTTATATATACATATATTATTTTGTAAAACTATATGTATTTTTTGTTGCATCATATGTGATTTTATATATTTGCACTTCTAATTTGTTTCTTATATAAAATTATATAACAGAAAATATTGACTTTTATATAATAACATATGATTTAAAGTTCGTTTATATAATTACATATGAACTTTAAAATTCTGTCTTCTTTTTTATATAATTTGATAAAACAAAATATTTGAAGAAAGTTTATATAAAACTTTATGCAACTAACAAGGGAAGTCTCCCTGGTGTCACCCTCCGATCTTCGTGAAATTTGGATATGTTGTTAAGAACGAAAATTAATTCGACACGTATTTTTTTTTAGCGGCCCAAACTCATTTTTAGGGGAGGTCGATTTGTATGGGGGGAAATTGACCTTTTTTAGTTTTTTACGCTTTACGCCTATTTTAACAAAATTAATATAGGCATGTGTGATATCAGATTAAAGGTATTTAAAATACCTATCTCGTGGTGCTAACAACGGGCCAAAGAAGTTAATATTTTTCGACTTATTAACAAAAATGTCCTAAAATTTTGGCATTTTACTCAATATGACGAAAAGTTGTGCATGTTTGGACACGTTCTTAGCACACGTAGATATGTTTTTCAAAGACCTTTCATTTGGTATGTAACATGACTAGGTTTCTTTGTATAGTATAGGAGATAAACGAGAAAAACTGAAAAATGGCCTTGTCTTCCCCCCTCCTTTTTACCCCCTAAATATGAATTTGGGCCGCTAAGAAAAAATACGTGTCCCTTTATTTTTTCTGATCTACAAAATAAAACCAATTCCATAAAGATCCGCGGGTGACACTAGGGAGACTTCCCTTGTAAGTCCTTTACATATAATTTAATATAACTTTTGATAATTTTTCTAAGTCCAAAAATTTTACGACTGATGCAAAATTGAAAAAAAAAAATACAAAAAATTTTCTAAGTCCAGATGTTTTTTTTTTTTTTTAAATTTTCGAAGTCGTAAAAATATTTTTGAAAATTTTTAAGTCCTGTAGTGCGATTCAGTAACTTTTTTAACGAAATTATCGATATCGTTAACTTACGAGACTTGTCGGTTGTTTTAACGAATATGTGATTCTATAAATTTTTAAGTTATCGACAAGAATTAACGACAAAAATAGTTAATTTGAAATTTGTTTATTTTGAAATTGTATTGAGAACCGAAAATTTTCGTTAACTTTAACATCAAAAAAAATGTTATTGATAAGTTAACGATTTTCAATAACGACAAAATTCGGTAGAAAAAAGTTATAGAATTGCTTTCAAAGACAATTGTCGATAATTAACGATTTTTGACAATATAACTACCGATTTTTGTCGTTAAAAAGTTAGTGAATTGCGCTACTGGAAACAAATTTTTTTGTCAATTTTTTGCGTTTTGGGGGAAAACATTTTTTTCTTATATATAAATATATTTAATTATATATAATTGCATCAATTTTATACAAAAAAGGGTCCAATTTTCGCATATAACTATATAAAATTATATTAAAATTATATCAAATTTGATCAGATTTGATCAAATTTGATAAGTTTTTATATCGTTTTACCCGAGTAAAAAAAAGTTATATGACACAATATTTAATTATATATGAACAGATATGCTTTTATGTAATTCCATATTAATTTTGATCCGAAAATTGGCGGATCGAATATTATACGATTATATCAAGTTCTATTATTTTTGATAAAATAATATCAAATTTGATTAAGTTTGATCCCAAAAATGGGTCTATCTAATTGTATTAAATCATATCTTATTTGTTAAAATTAGATAAATTTTTATATTATTAGATGAAATGTGGTAAAATATTTTGGAATTTTAAACGTGAAATTAGAAATTATTTTATCAGATTGGATACATTATCAATTAGAAGAGTTTTTATTGCATTCTTTGGAATTTTTTCGGGACTTACAAGGGAAGTCTCCCTGGTGTCACCCTCCGATCTTCATGAAATTTGGATATGTTGTTAAGAACGAAAATTAATTCGACACGTATTTTTTTTTAGCGGCCCAAACTCATTTTTAGGGGGGGTCGATTTGTATGGGGGGAAATTGACCTTTTTCAGTTTTTTACGTTTTACGCCTACTTAAACAAAATTAATATAGGCATGTGTGGTATCAGATTAAAGGTATTTAAAATACCTATCTCGTGGTGCTAACATCGGGCCACAGAAGTTAATATTTTTCGACTTATTAACAAAAGTGTCCAAAAATTTTGGTATTTTACTCAATATGACGAAAAGTTGTGCATGTTTGGACACGTTCATAGCACACGTAGATAGGTTTTCCAAAGACCTTTCATTTGGTATGTAACATGACTGGGTTTCTTTACATAATATAAGAGATAAACGAAAAAAACTGAAAAATGGACTTGTCTTCCCCCCTCCTTTTTACCCCCTAAATATGAATTTGGGCCGCTAAAAAAAAATACGTGTCCCTTTATTTTTTCTGATCTACAAAATAAAACCAATTCCATAAAGATCCGCGGGTGACACTAGGGAGACTTCCCTTGTTAGCAAATTATAAAAAATTTGCCAATTTTTTTTCTAAAATCATTTTTAAGGGATTAAAAAATTCCAAAAATGTTTGTGTCTTAGAAAATTTAAAAACATTTTTTCGGAACTTAAAAATTTTTCAAAAAAATAAAATTTCTCCTAAAAACATTTTCAATAATTTTTTTACTCCAAAAAAATTGCCAAAAAATTTTGTGTCCGGGAATTTGGAAAATTTTCATAAAATTTTTTAGGACTTGAAAATTTTTTAATTTTTTTTTTTATTTTCCGGGACTTGAAAATTTTTTTCGGGATATAATTATAAATAAAATCATATATCTTTTTATCTGCCATATCAAAAAATCCCCGACCTTATATGTCATATCTAATTTCATATAGATCGGTATATAAATAGATATGAATATGTATGTTATCATATTAAAAAATAAGGAAAAATACAATGCTATATATAAACTTATATGTCCATATCAAAGTTCATGCATAACCATACATAAATATAAATAATTATATATTAGAACATATGGTTATATCAAATCTTTTTTACTCGGGTATCGACTCATTTTTCGCATTAAACTATATATGATTATATATGATGGCTTTATATAATTTTATATGAATATATATGATCTTTTTTACTCGGGAAGCTAAATATATTTAGACATAAAAAAAAAATAGACTTTGTTTTGCTTTTTTTGGATACCCGAGTAAAAAGGAATTTATATAAATGTATATTATTTTATATGTTTTCATAAAACCATATACAACTATATGAGTCAAAGTATAAAATTATATCCCGAGTAAAAAAGTTCCTATATAATTGTATATAATTTTATAAACATCATATATGATTACCCGAGTAAAAAAAAGTTATATGACGCAATATTTAATTTTATATGAACAGATATGCTTTTATGTAAATCCATATTAATTTTGATCCGAAAATTGGCGGATCAAATACTATACGATTATATCAAATTCTATTATTTTTGATAAAATAATATCAAATTTGATTAAGTTTGATCCCAAAAATGGGTCTATCTAATTGTATTAAATCATATCTTATCTGTTAAAATTGGATAAATTTTTATATAATTGGATGAAATCAGGTAAAATTTTTTGGAATTTTAAACGTAAAATTAGAAATTATTTTATCAGATTGGATACATTACACTGTGTCACAAATTTTCAACAAAGTCGTGACCAAATGAATCTGACACCTAATCTTTATGTAAATCCGAACGCTGAATCCGAATATGAAGTCAGAACGGTCAAAAGTAGAACAGTTTTCGAGATATTTACGAGAAAAGCGAGAAAATTACCGTTATTTGCACTTTTCAACTTATTTTTTTAAAACCAAACAATAAAATTTGTTTACAATTTTATCACTTAGAACGTTGGCTTATTTCAATACGAACATTTTGTGCCCAAAAGGATCCAGATCGGTGACAAAGTTACAGTAGATTAATTGAATTATCCCACTTTTCGATTTTTTTTTTTTAAACACAAGTAAATATACAGAGCTAAATGTTAGTAATGAAAAGTGGGTTAATTCACTAAATCTTCTGTAGCTTTGTCATTTTTGCACCAATCTGGGTCTTGTTGGGCGCAAAATGTTCGTATTGAAATAAAATAATGTCCTATGTAATAAAAAATTACAATTTTTAATTGTTTGGTTTAAAAAAAATAACTTGAAAAGAGCAAAATTGCAAAAAAATCATCAAATTTTTCATGAAGTTTGAACTTTTGTCGACTGTAACTCTGTCATTTCTTTACTAATCTTCATAAGCGACCCATGGTTATTTTAGTAATTTTATTATCTTTCATTAAAAAAAAAGAAATACATAAATCGACGAATAGTTTTGAAGATATTTGCATTTAAGTGACATCATCTTTTTTAAAAACACAAATAACACTTATTTTCAAATATCTCGAAAACTGTTCTACTTTTGACCATTCTGACTTCATATTCGGATTCAGTGGACAATTGTACATAATGTTTAGGTGTCAGATACATTTGGTCAAAAAACTGTCACGTAGTGTTATCAATTAGAAGAGTTTTTATTGCATTCTTCGGAATTTTTTTTATTAAAAATTTGTCAATTTTGTTTTCAAAAATCATTCCAAAAAATGTTTGTGTCTTAGAAAATTTAAAAACATTTTTTTGGAACTTAAAAATTTTTTAAAAACATAAAATTTCTCCTAAAAACATTTTCAATAATTTTTTACTTCAAAAAAAATTGCCAAAAAAATTTTGTGTGTGGGACTTAGAAAATTTTGAAATTTTTTTTCGGGATATAATTATAAATAAAATCATATATTTTTTTATCTGCCATATCTAAAAATTCCCGATCATATAAGTCATATCTAATTTCATATAGATCGGTATATAAATAGATATGAATATGTATGTTATCATATTAAAAAATAAGGAAAAATACAATGCTATATATAAACTTATATGCCCATTTCAAAGTTCATGCATAACCATATATAAATTTAAATAATTATATATTAGCATATATGATTATATCATATCTTTTTTACTCGGGTAAATAGAATTATATAGAATTTGATGCGAAAAATGAGTCGATAAAACTATATAAAATTTGATCAATGTTTCATATATTTTGATAAATTTTTTATATAATTTTATGCGAAATTTGGACCCCTATTTTTATATAATAATAGCAAAATTATATAATTAGATATAATTATATAAAAATATATAAAATTGTATAAAACTGCATAAAACTATATAAAGTTACATAAAATTATATATAATTATATATAATTAAAGCAAAATTTTATGATTTATATAAAACTTGATATAATTTTATATAACTTTATAAAATTATATATTGTTTTATATAATTTTATATAGTTGTATATAATTATATCTGATTATATAAATTTGCTTTTGTTATATAAAAATAGGGGTCCAAATTTCGCATAAAATTATATAAAAAATTTATCAAAACACAAGTAACATTGATAAAATTTTATATGGTTTTATCGACTCATTTTTCGCATCAAATTCTATATAATTCTATTTAATCATATATGATGTTTATAAAATTATATACAATTATATAGGAACTTTTTTACTCGGGATCTCACTTTTAAATTTTCCAGTTTTTTTAAATGATGTCATATAAAATCATATCTAACAAGTAAGAAAGTTATAGTCGGTCAAGACCGACCATATAATACCCTACACCAGAGTTTCCCGGAAAATAGGTCACAAGTTCAAACATGGACCAATTAGATCTGCATTTTGTCAACTCTTTAATAACTGTAAAAAACATACACAAATCAAAATTGGGTGAAATAGGCTTATTTTTGTTGATAATAAACCTCTTTAACTGAATATCGGGCGAAGCTTATACATGGGGCCTGAGTCCAAAAATGGTCCGATGATAATCAGATTTGATAATGTTATTAAAGTACGCGGTTAATATACACAAACAGAATTTTAATTAAATATTTTCTATTTTCATGAAATTTGGGACATTAATGTGAAAATCGGGAAGGTGGTTTGTATGGGGGCTACAAGAAGAATTGGTCCGATTTCTTTGAAATTCGGAATGATGATTTGTGAAGACATAACATGTTTACCTTCCAATTTTCAAAACGATACCTTCTATAATACGGTTATTAGAGTCATTTGAGCCAAAACTAAAGAGGACCTTTGTATGGGGGCTATGTCTAAATATGGACCGATTTTTTCCAATTTCAATAGGCTTCGTCCTTGGGCCAAGAGAGACTTAAGTTTTAAATTTCAAGTCAATTGATTAAAAATTGCGACCTGTATCGTGTTTACACCGTTTACATGGACAGACAGACAGACGGACGGACGGACGGACAGACGGACGGACGGACGGACATCGCTAAATCGACTCAAAAAGTGATACTGAGTCGATCGGTATACTTAAAGGTGGGTCTAGGACCAATATTTCAGGTAGTTACAAACATCAGCACAAACTCATTATACCCTGTACCACAGTGTGGTGTAGGGTATAATTATATTGTTCATAATATATTAATATAAATGGTAGATGTAATCATACGTTGCACATAAAACTTAATCCGATTTCATACATTATTATACGTGACTTTATATCTAATTATGTATAGGACTTTACTAAACAAAAAATCCAGTATCAATTTATGTATAATTATATATGACTAATATAATACCATTTAAAACTATATATGGTTCCATACTAAAAAAATTTCCAACAAAAATAATAGATATAATTATTAGGGTGGATCGAATTTGGCTTTTGGTCGAATTTCGTTCCGGCTCACCGACACATGTGTTGGAATAGACCTAAAAACAATGTAGTTAAATTTTCATGCAGATCGGTGGTCATCTTCCGCTGCGGAAATGACGTTGAAAATCCGCGATTTCTTAAAAAATAGTATTTATGTCAAAAAATTGCCAAAATTACAAAAATCACTTAATCTTCTTTTTTATTTCAGTCAATCTTTTCAATTCGATCATGTTTTCTTAGAAAAAAATTTCAGCTTAATAGGACATTGCTAACCCCTCCAAAATGGTTGCCGAAAATGACCCATTCATTTTGCCCTAAACTCAAAACCACCAAATTAAAAAAAAAAAATTTTTTTTGATTTTAAGTTGCACAATCTAAAGTTTTTATTGCATTTATTTCAAGTATATATAAGTTCGTTTGACAAAAATTTTTTTTGAAAAAATACGAGATTCTTAAACAGCGCGTGCAACGGTCTGTTTCCAGGACATATTTGGAAAATTGCACTTTTTTTACAACTCAACATTTTTAGTTAAAAACTTTTCATTTAACACTAGATATATTATAAATTATAAAACTTAATATGGAAATGTTGGATTTTAAGAAATTCTTTAACCCTAAACAGCTTTGGGCCCTAAATGACCCATGATGAACAAATGCATCTAGCATTAAACCGCTTTTGGCGGGCGACTAACCATTGGGAACATATTTTTTCCATTAAAAATAGGAGGGTGAGTAAAGATGGGAGCGTGAGTGGAGATGAGAGCGTGAGCGATTTTGAGCAACTCACGCTCACGAAGAAAAAAAAATTTCGCGCAGGAAATCTTTTAAGTTTGCATACATTTTACGCAGGATCACGTGATTGCAACATATTAAACTCGTTCACGCTATAATCACGCTTACGAAAACTCAACATAACTATATTTTGACGTGTTTTATTTTTCTGTCACCATAAAAAATCATGCAATCTCTCGAAATTTCACTCACGCTTACGAGTGAATCACGTGAAATTTGTGTCACGTGTGCATTTATACAAATTATATTTTTAATACAAAATAAAAAGTGATCCATATATATTTTTTAAACAAGTTTAAATATTATTTCTCATTTAAATGCTCCCACCCCGAAAGCATTATCCCCTTAAATGCCAGAATATAGCAAGTAAATAGTCTATTGAAATTATTCAGCAATATTCTTATTTAAATGTGAATTACTTTTTTTGTCAGATATAAATAAATGGTTAATGGTGGGTACGAAAAATGCTTTAAGGGTGGGTGCATTTAAGCGGGATACTATTTGAATGATATTTGAACTTTTTTGTTTCATTTGCATTAAAAATATTATTTTTAAAATTGCACTGTTAAACGTGAGTAAAATTTCGTGAGTTTGCATGATTTTTATGGTGACGGAAAAATGAAACACGTCAAAATTTAGCTTGAGTGAGATTAACATGTGACACTCATGTAATCCTGCGTAAAATGTATTCAAAATTAAAAAATTTATTGCGTGAGAAATTTTTTTTTTTCGTAAGCGTGAGTTGGTCGAATTCACTCACGCTCCCATCTCTACTCACGCTCCCATTTTTAATTGAAAAATATGTTTCCAATGGTTAGTCGACCGCCAAAAGCGGTTTATTGCTAAATGCATGTTCATCATGGGTCTTTTAGGGCCCAAAGCTGTTTAGGGTTAAATAATTTCTTAAAATCCAACATTTCTATATTAGGTTTTATAATTTATAATAAATCTGGTGTAAAATGAAAAGTTCTTAACTAAAAATGTTGAGTTTAAAAAAAAAGTGCAATTTTCCCAAAATGTCCTGGAAACAGACCGTTACACGCGCTGTTTAAGAATCTCGTATTTTTTCAAAAAAAAATTTTGTCAAACGAACTTATATATACTTGAAATAAATGCAATAAAAACATTAGATTGTGCAACTTAAAATAAAAAAAAAAATTCTTTTTTAAATTTGGTGGTTTTGAGTTTAGGGCAAAATGAATGGGTCATTTTCGGCAACCGTTTTAGAGGGGTTAACAATGTCCTAGTAAGCTGAAATTTTTTTCTAAGAAAATATGATCGAATTGAAAAGATTGACTGAAATAAAAAAGAAGATTAAGTGATTTTTGTAATTTTGGCAATTTTTTGAAATAAATACTATTTTTTAAGAAATCGCGGATTTTCAACGTCATTTCGGCAGCGGAAGATGACCACCGATCTGCATGAAAATTTAACCACATTGTTTTTAGGTCCATTCCAACACATCTGTCGGTGAGCCGGAACGAAATTCGCCAAAAAGCCAAATTCGATCCATCCTAATAATTATATGTGTCTTAAACGATAACATATCTGTGTTTGTATGGTACTATATATACGAAAATTTCGTCTAAACTCAATATATATTTATAAATGGTCGCACATGTAATGGAATATATATTTTGATATAATCATGTATAAAAAAAATATTTTTTTGACCAAACAACTTGCCATATATAATTATATATGCCAGTATTTCAAAATTAATTTTTGTGTGTCAACATATATGGTTATACAAAACTTTTTATTGTATCATATAAGATTACATATGATTTTTGGGAACCCGAGTTCGATTCCCGGCCCAGTCGAGAAAAAAAAGTTTTTTTTTTATTTTTTTTAAATACCCGAGTAAACATTTTTGTATGGAGCAATATATGTTCTTATATTATTCCAGATCTGTTGATAGATCCGAGATTTGAAAGATCAGCACTGATCCGAAAAATGGATCGCTAAGATTAGATCAGTTTTAACCGGACGGATACAATTTGATCCGAAAAGTGGGTTTATCAAATTAGATCAGTTTTAATCGGTGGGATACAATTTCATCCGAAAAATGGTTGGATCTTATTGGACCAAGACAAAAAAAAAAAAATAGTTTTTTTTAGCTGGATAAAAAAAGATAAAATTTCATACGAAAGAAAAAAAAATTTACAAAAAACATTAGATAAAATTTTATCCGAAAAAAAAAATCTGTTTTTATAAAATTTTATCCGAAAAAAAAAATCTATTTTTAGAACTATATATAATTTAATCCGAACAATATAATCTATTTTTAGAACTGATAAAGTTTTATCCAAACAATTTTTTTCAATATCTATATAAATAAAAATCAATTGTCGTTCGTTGGTAACAGCATCAAATGAGAACGGCTGGACCGATTTGGACAATTTTTTTTTTGAAATGTTCGTCATAGTCCAACTTAGGTTTTTACGTAAAGAAAAATTGACCACGCCCACTTTTACGCCCACTTTTTTCGATTTATCTAAAATCGGATAACGGCTGCACCGATTTGGGTAATTTTTTATTTAAATGTTTGTAGTTATCCAATTTAAGGTTTAACTGAAAGAAAAATCGACCACGGCCTCTTTTACGCCCATTTTTTCAATTTATCTAAAATCTGAGAATGGCTGGACCGATTTGACTAATTTGTTTTTAAATGAATTATCATCATATTCCAATTTTGGTTTTTAGGAAAAAAGAAATAGACCACGCCCACTTTGCCTAATTTTTGTTAAAAATGTTCGTCGTAATTCAACTAAGGTTTTTACACTTTTTTCTATGTATCGAAATTACTACAACGGCTAGACCGATTTGATTATAGTCCGCAAACAAAAAAAAGATTTGGTTATAGTCCGATACACATATTTTAAATCATGGAATGGCTGGATCAATTTTTCTAATTTTGTTTTTAATGTTCGTCATAGTCCAAATAAGGTTTTTCGGAAAGAACAAATTTCCATTTCTACTCCCACTTTTGAATGGATGGACCGAGTTGGATAAATTCAAATAAGGTTTTTATTGTTAGAAAAGTTGTCCACCAACTCTTTTTTTCGATATGTATAAAATTTGCTCTATAGAAAAATAAAATATAGAATAATATAATATAAATAAAAATCAAATGTAGTTCGTTGGTAATCGCATCACTTGAGAACTGACCGATTTTAATATTTTTTTTTAAAGGTTCGTCTTATTTTTTTTTTAATATTCGTCTTAGATTTTTTCGGAAAACAAATTAGCCACGCCCACTTTTACGCCTACTTTTTCGATTATTTTTTTTAATGTTCGTCATAGTCCAACTTCAGTTTAAACGGAAATAAAAATTTTTCACTTCCACTTTTATTTCGATATATCTAACATAGAAGAATGGAAGGGCCGATTTGGCTACTATTAGTATTTGTTGACGTTCGTAATAGTACAACTAAGGTTTTTACGAAAAGAAAAATTGTCGACTCCCAATTTTTTCCATACATCTCAAATCGGAGAACGACTGGCCTGATTTGGTAAATTTTTCAATAATGATCATTATAGTCTAAGCAAGGATTTGACGGAAATGATTATTGTCCTCCCCCACTTCAAAGCCACATTTCCCAAAATTTTAAAATTTGCTACACTTGAGAACGCCTGGAGCGATTTTGCTATTTTTTTTGTTTTAAATGTTCGTAATAGTCCATATAATTATTCGGAAAGAAAAATTGTCCTCGCCCACTTTTTTTTGATATATCTAAAATTCATTATTACTCTAAATCGATCTATTAAAAATATTTTTTAATAGATTCCGCATAAACTTGGTAAAAAAAGATTTAAATCCTTGGGTATTGTAAACATATGTACAAGTTTAACTTACCACACAAATTTTAACGCCCACTTTTGCGAAAATATGTTGACTACTAATGACCTGACCGTGTTTTGATGTTGATTATAGTTTTAATTAGGTTTTTAAGGAAATATAAATGAGAAAGTGTCCTGGAAAAATGAAAAATTCGGGATAACTATAAAGGTCTGTTTGAACTCAAGACAATAGCTCACGATAATAACGAAGGATACGCGTAATTCATTTTTGTGTTGTAAATTTGTACAGTTCGCAAAATCGAATACTTGGTCACATTTTTTAAGTTCCTTAAATATAATTTGAAGATGATTATCTTCCTAATCGGGTCTTTAAAACCACGCTCACAATTTTTTTAAGCCAAGAAATTCATTACATTTTTTGTAGGGCTATATATTTGAAGCGAAACGAAATATAACACCGATCTTATATTTGGGCCAGCAACGCGGACCGGGCCAGCTAGTTAAGATATAAATATATATAATTAAAATTTATTTAAAAAAAAAAAAAAAACTTCGAGCGGCGGGGGAATCGAACAGCTACCAACTGTTTTGTAATCGCAATCTCTACCCTCTGACCCAGCGGACGTTGTTAATAAATGACAACTTTAAAAGACTTTTAAAAAAACTTAGAAAATTTTTGAAAATAGTTTATCATATATAATTATATCAAGTTTAACTTATATATAATTAAATCCAGTTTATCTTATCGTGTATATGATTGCATCAAATTATATTTGATTTGAATTTGAACAAAATTTTAAAAAAGACTTAGAAAATTTTTGCTAAAATTTGTGATTTTTTTTTTTTTAGTTTATTTGCTGAGCTAATAGGGGATTTAATACTGAGTTCAACAACATGATTTTCATCTTCCAATGCTCTTAACTTTCCAAGTTACAAAGCTTTAAAGTAAAAACGGTTTTTGGCTTATGAGCTTAACATTTTTCATTGGATACAAATTTTCTTTCTGCCGTTGTATATTTAATAAAAATACCTTTAAAATGGTATAAAACATGTATAAACTTTTTTACTCACCAACGGCCAAATAATGAGTTTTAGGTTTTTTTCGGAAGTTTTTTCAGACAAAAATAATTTTATCTGAAAATATTGCTAACATAAGTTCGAACCAAATACACTTTTAATTATTGGCAACAAATAAAGCTTTGATTTGAGCTTGATCTGAGGACTTTAGCTCTCTTAAAACCAGAGATATTGATGGTTAAACATTAAAGTTTTAAAATATTTTTTTCTTCGGATTAAATAATATATAATTATATCAAAATATAATTATTTTTGAAATATTTTTGTTAAAATTCAGGGATTTTATTTTTTTTTAAATTTGAAAAACGAAAACGCATTAAAAAATCATTTAGATTAAAAAAAAATTAAAAAAAAAATAATTTTTTTCTTGACTTAGTCGGGAATCGAACTCAGGGTCCTCAAGAATTATATATTATCATATATGATGCAATATAGAAAGTTATATTACTATATATAAATAATATTTATTTCTAAATATTATCATAAAAAATAAATTAATCAATATTTTTAAGTTTAGTAAAAAATTAAAGCTTCTAAAACATATTTTCTTTAAAAAAAAAATTAAAAAAAACAACTTTTTTTCTTATCTCAGCCGGGGATCGAACCCAGGGTCCCTAGGAACCATATATTAACTTATATGATGTAATATATAAAATTATATAACTTTAAATAAATAATATTTATTTTTCGATTTTATCATAAAAATTTAATTATTCAATATTTTTAAGTTTAGAAAAAACAAAAAGCTTTAAAACATATTTTCTTTTTTAAAAAATTAAAAAAAAAAAAGTTTTTTTCTGGGTTGAGCCGGGAATTGAACTCGGGGTCCCCAAGCATCATATATTATCTTATATGATCTTATATAAAGTTACACACAACTATTTAAGTAATATGTATTTTTTAAACATTTAACTTTTAAAATCCAATATGCATTTTTTTAAGTTTTAAAATACAATGGATTAAAAATTTATAGAATTTATATACATTTTTTTTGACTGATTTTAGGTGCTTTGAGAATCATATATAATTATACAAGCTCTCTTGTATACTTAAATAAAAATATATATGATGCAACATTAAAAAAAAATATTGAAATACTGTCATATAAAAGTATGCATAATTATATATAAAATATTGTGAAAGAAAAAAATATTTTTTACCTTATACAATTGTATAACATTTTATATGGCGTTACATGTGCCACCATTTAAAATTATATATAGAGTTTAAAAAAAAAAATTGTATTTATATGGTACCTTACAAAACTATATACGGTATCTCATAAGCCATTTATAATTATATCTTTGATAATATTAAAAAAATAAATGTTTGATGCCATGTATAGTTTTATATAACTGTATATAGAGTTATATGTGCGACCATATATAATTATATTTGAAAAATTTTTTTTTCGTTTTTTAAGATGGAACCATATATAGTTTTAAATGGTTTCTTGTAAGTCATATATAATTTTAAATGGTTTCTTGTAAGTTATATATAATTATATATATAATGATATTGGATTTTTTTTAAATATGCTCGTATACGTTATTTGATATTAAGTCACATATAAATATGTATGCAATCAGATTAAGTTATATGTGTCACATATGATTATGTCTCCCACATGTATTTATATATTAATATGGTTATCATTGGATGTAATTTTATATAACTCCATTTAAAAAATTTGGAAAAACTCAATGCGAGATATAATTATGTACTTTGTTTGATATGAAAACATATTATTTCATATGGCTATATATACATACATCAAATAATGTAAAATTATGTATATGTATTCATTTTTACTCGGGTAGGTAATTTATAAAGTTTTAATTTAAGCTTAATGGCGTCCAGATTGAGCAAATAATAAATGTGCTACGAGGGTCGATCTGGAAAATAAAGTTACTTATAGACATTTTTTAAAAATATTTCTAAATCAATTTTTTCCAAGTTCAAACATTAAAAATTTAAAAAAATGTCCAATAGATTTTATTCAGTGATCACATAATTTTCGAACAACCAAGAACAAACAGTGAAATTTTTTTAGTACAGTGGAAAAAATCCACACTTTTTTACCTACAATTCTTTTGATCACCAGTTTTTTGTAAACAAAGAAAAGATGTTATTGTTTATTAATTTTGGTACACCTAAATGTATACACTCAGAAAAAAAACTAACTAAAAAATGGGAAAATTAACTAAATCCAAGGAAAATTGATAATGATTTAGCTCCATTGCCATGTATTCCTACTTTTTAGTCCATATTTTTCTTAAAAATTAGGACCAATTTGAACTAGAAAGTGGGAAAAAATTTCCCATTTTTTAGTTAAAAAACATTTTTGATGAGCACATTTTTCCTAAAAATTAGTTAATTTCATATTTTTGTTGGTTTATTTATAGAATAGCATGTGAATACACACAGAATTCTCATTATGTACAGTTTTTATTTAAAATATAAAAAAACGTTCGTTTCTTATGGTCAAGTAATAAATTTCATTAGTTTTTTAAAGTTAAATTACAACAAAGACTTTGTCTTTAACGTTTGTTCCCAACACATACATGTGTAGAAAAAAATGTAAACATTAAATTTATTACTTGTTATACAAGACCAAACTCTCTTTTTCATATACTACAAATAATAAACAAAATGTGAACTACAAGCAAGCATGAAAAAAAAAAATAAATCAACTAAACAATTTCATGTTATGAAAAATTTACTAAACTTGTGGAAAAAACTTCCACAAATTAAAGAAGATAAATATGATGAACAATTGGTAGGAAATTACGTCCTAAAACTGAATTTTTTGAACTAAATTTTGTTTTTAGAAATATGTCTTAAAAATAAAGACTTTTTTTCAATTATTTAGGGAAAATTTCTTTGGCGGTAAGAATTTCTTCCATGTATTAGGGAATTCCATTTAAGGAAAATTGTGGCCTATTTAACAGTCCATGAACTAAAATTTTTTCCTAAAAGTTGGGAAAATTTCCAAAATTTTAGTTAAATTTAACTAAATTGTGGGAAAATTTATAAACTATTTTGAAGAAAATTTTTTCAAAGTTTAAGTTAATGGTTTTTTTTGAGTGTAGTAATGAAATATTAAAATAATTAAAAATTTTCTTTGTTTACAAAAAATTGGTGGTCAAAAGAATTGGAGGTCAAAAAATGTGGATTTTTCAACTGTACTTAAAAATGAAAAAAATGTTTGTTCACTGAATAAAATCTATTGGACCTTTTTTTAAATTTTCAATGTTTTAACTTGGAAAAAATCGACTTCCCGAGTAAAAATAATCATATATAACTTGATGCAAACATAATAAATCATATATGATTATGCATCGCTTGAGATATTTTCTAAATTTTTTAAATGCAGTCATATGTAGTTATATATAATTTAATCATGATTCGGATTAAAAGGTGTACGGTTGATATAATTATATAAAATTACATGAGGGTCAATACAAAATTTGATTTTCTGTATAATTTGACATAAAATTATATATAGCTTATTCTGTTCCACCCGAGTAAAAAAGATTATATATAATTTTACTTATTTTTATATAAACATATATTATTTCATAAATTTATACGTAAATTGTTTTGCTATCATATAAGATTATATATATTTACACTTCGTATCTTTTTCTTATATAAAATTATATAAAAGAAAATGTTAAGTTATACATAATAACATATGATTAGAGTGAGTTTATATAATTACATATGAAATATTAAAATTTGTCTGTTTGTTTTATATAATTTAATATAACAAAATATTTGAAGACATTTTATATAAAACTTTATGCAATTTTTTTCTGAATCATATGTAATCTTATATGAGTAAAATTAAAAAAGAAAATATAAGTCCTTTATATTTAATTTGATACAACTTTTGAAAATTTTTCTAAGTCCATGAAATTTTTTTTTTTTAAGTTCCAAAACTAAACCTTAAACATTTTTTTTTTTTAAATTTTATATGTTATTATATATAATGCAAAATTAATAAAAAAAAATCTAAGTTCTTTATATATAATTTAATATAAATTTTTTTTTGGGATTTTTTTTTATAAAAAAAATTTTTTTTTTTGGATTTTTTTTTATTTAAAATTGCATAAATTTTTCTAAAAAAGGGGCCAATTTTCGCATCAAATCATATAAAATTATATTAAAATCACATCAAATTATATCAAATTTAATTCAACTTTATATGGTTTTATCGACTCATTTTTCGCATCAAATTCTATATGAATATATATGATGTCTTTATACAATTAAATATAAACATATATAATCTTTTTTACTCGGGCATATAAAACTATGTATGTTTCCAATTAACCAAAAAGTTTTTTAGGAAAAGTATAAGAAACTTTTTAAAATGTTCCTAAACATTTCCTTGTTAGGGTTATGTATATCACCTATCTGGTTCGAAGCGTACCCAAACATTTTTTTGTTTTAGAAAATTATATGTTTGGTGAATGTATCGTTGACCTGTGGTGTATCTCAACCCAATCCAAAAAACACCAGGATTTTATATGTTTTTATGCAATTAGATATAATTACATCAACCAATATATGGAAATGTCTGGTCAAAACTCGGATGAAATCAAATCATTTTGTATACAAGTTGATCTTTTTTAATGCAAAAACATCCACCATTATTCCGCTAAAATTGCGTATAAATATATATTGTGTTACATATCATTATATATTGCATCATGTAAAAATTTTTACTCGGGTTGGAAATATTTTTAAAAAGTGTTCTAAAAAATGTCTATAAAAATTATCATTTTCCAGATCGACCCCCGTAGCACCTTTATTATTTACTCAATCTAAAATTAATTAAATTAAATTTTTTGTGTGTAAAGATGACAAAAAATTGCATAAATCCAATTTTAATAATATAAATAAATTCAGTTAAATTTAAGTTGAACATATTCTTTTGAGAGTAGCATGTCGGCCAATATTTTATGTTTTCAACGATTTTTAAATATAAATATGTACTTTGTATTTTTTTTTTTTAATTTTTTTACCATAAATCAGCTCAGATCTTTTTTTCTTTTCATTTTTTTCTAATTTTTTGTTTTATTGTTAAATTTAATTTTCTTAAATAAGACATATTGCAGATAATATAACTACAACTAATATTTATTTGTTTCTAAAATAAAAATCATATAATTATATGATTTCCTTTAATTATAATAACTATTAAAAACATATTATTAAATAATTGTTTTCTATTTTCTTTTTATTTCTTCTTATATTGTGTGAACACTTAAACACTTACCTAGTGTATTTACACAAATTTTGTAATCTTTAATATATTGAACATTCACACCCAGAATGCTACGTTCCAATCTGGTGGCAATATCTAATTTAAGACATATCATTTTATTTTTAATATTAGATTTAATATTATTCCGAATTGTGTGGCTAGATGTTTCTAGCACAGACACAATATTTCTGGAATTTAAATTTGTGTTGAAAGCTCTTTCGTACGGTTCTATTAAAGGTTTGAAGAATTGTTTGTCATCAAACATTCGGAATGGCATATTTTTAACCGCCACCAAACCTACACAGCATTTTAAAAAAGTGTCCTTTTCAATGTCAATTTTAACCGATACAGTTTTAGCTTTTTTTGGCTTTGGACTTTCATTTTTTTCAGTATTATTTTCATTAACTTTTTCAATTTCTATATTATGTTTTAATTTATAATGTCGATAAATATTATATTTATTTTTTCCACTAAGCTTTTGCCCACATTGGACGCATTCAATTTTGTTAATATCTTAAAATAATTATTCATTTTTTCATATAACTTTCCGCTTTACACAACTAATACCATTGATTAATACACATGTACTGATTGTTTTTGTTCTTTCCGCATTAACAAATATCCAAAGAACAACGTTAAACGTTTTCGGGGATTCCCCTTTTTTACGTGTTGCACTATATGTGGGCTTTGTTTGTGTATATGTAAATCAGCGACAGGCAAAAGCACTACAAAACTAATAGTAAAATAATAAACTTCTTATAAAGACCTGAAAAATTCGAGTTTTGGTCAGTAACAGAAATGTGAGAAGGTGGATCCTTAAGATTTTTTGATGGTGAACACAGAACTGCTTTTAGCAACTCCGTAACAAGTCACGTTTGGTGGTAATTTAGGGCAGTAGGTCAAAATGTCCGTCCGTCCGGCTGTATAAGACACGATGAAGTCAAAATTAAAAGAGATAGACTCCTGATGTTAGGCACGAATATGTCTTATGGTCATAGGAAGGTTATCTTAACAAATGGGAAAAATCGGTCAAGGGGGGAAAAAGTTGCCCCTTGAAGAATCAACAAATAACGTATTTTTTACATTTTATTTTGTATTTTTGTTAAAAAAATAAAACTTTTTTGTAAAAGAAGATGTATAAAGTCATGTACCTGCACCTAGGAAATAAGAATATGCTTTTATTCGGCCCGCCCCATTTTGTGGGCGCGGATTTATTCAAATAATGATAAAAATTTGTTACTTCAGTGGAAAAAGCACAATGAATATATTGGTAATGTTTATCGCGAGAGGGAAGGTCTCCCCTTACGGCCGCCGCTTGAGACCACCAAGACGTCCGTTTCAAAAAACATTTTTATATATTTTTTTTTTTTTTTTACATACATATGCAGGGCATAAAATATTCTGCACAACCGAATTTAACACTCTTGTTCGTTATTTCTGAAAGCTGCATCTCATAGTCCCGGTATTCAGATTTTAAACCCATCATATATAGCCTATTTACAAGTTTTTACCCTAAGATATTAAATAGTGGAAGACAATATCTTTTTTAAATTCAAAATTTGATTTTATTATTAGTTTTATACAATGGGTTGAAAGCTTTAAAATGGCATTACTCTGGAACGGTAAGAGCGAATTCAAAAATTATTGTTTCTAAATTATAAAGAATTAATTTATCTTTTAAACTGCATTATTACTTTTTTTAACTTTCATAGAAATTTTAAAAGTTACAAAGCATTATTTTCAAAATTTATGGAAAATTTACGAAAAAATCTAATGTAGGGTACCCAAATGAGCAAAAGTGTTGCCAAAACTTATAGTTTATGCACACACAAATAAAGTTTGAACAATTTTCATTAAAAATATTACCTCAGTAGTGAAGAAACTCGTTGTTATTAACGATTTTATAAACAAAATTAAGAAAAGGGTCGGCAATGCGGTTTTTCAGCAAAAAATCGATTTGCGCGACCTTAACACCTTTTCCGAAAAATCTGAAAAAAATCTCAAAAATACTTTACCCTATAAGCTTTCAAATTATGCTTGAGCCCGGACAACTTTTTTTTTTTGGGACACCCTAATATACATACATCAAATAATGTAAAATTATATGTATTCATTTTTACTCGGGTAGAAAACACTTTTTTATTGCATTTAATTTTTTTAGAACTAAAAAATTTTCATTTTTGGAATTTTTGCAATCATTTTAAAAAAATTATTTTTCTTTTATACAGTTATATATAACTATATTTGATTTTTTATAAAATTATCTATAATTTTTGGGAACCCGAGTTCGATTCCAGAAAAAAATATATTTTTTTTATTTTTTTTAAATAGAAAACACTTTTTTATTGCATTTATTTTTTTTAGAACTAAAAATTTTTCTTTTTTTGAATTTTTGCAATCATTTTTAAAAAATTATATTGCTGTTATATAGTTATATATAACTATATTTAATTTATTATAAAATTATCTATCATTTTTGGGAACCCGAGTTCGATTCCAGAAAAAAATATATTTTTTTATTTTTTTTTTAAATGGAAAACACTTTTTTATTGCATTTGTTTTTTTAGAACTTAAAAAATTTTTGCAATCATTTTTAAAAATTTATATTGCATTTATATAGTTAATAATAGCTATATTTGGTTTAAATTATCAAATTATCAATGATTTTTGGAACCCGATCTCAAATCTAATTCTGATTTCCTGATTCCATGAAAAATTTCAAATTTATAAGCCAAAGTCTTATTTCACTTTGGAAGCCTATGACTTGGAAATAAGGCATACCGCTACATTAAAATTATTGTTTAAGCTTACCATGGAAGCCCCTAATAGCGCTGTACGTCATTCCAATTTTTTTTTTTTGCAAATTTTATCAAAAATTTTCTAAGTCTTTTTGAAAATTGTGTACAAGTGAATAACATATTTAATTGGATATAATCATATATTACTATATGTTAGATCAGTTTGATATAATTAGATACGATCAATTTATTTAAAACTAAGTCTTTTAAAGTTGTTATTTGCTAACAACGTCCGCTGGTCTAGAGGGTAGAGATTGCGATTACAAAACGGAAGACTTGTGGTTCTAATCCCCGTCCGTTCGAAGTTTTTTTTTTTTATTTATTTTCAGTTTGACATTATTATATCTAAAAATAAATCTAAAAACAGAAACATTTTTTGGATAAAAATGTATCCAATAATTTTTTTATAAAATCAAGATATCAGATATTATAAGATAACTTTGGCGCGGCCAAATTTCGGATGAAATTACATTATATAATATCCAATTTAATATAAAATCATGATATTGAATATTTCAAGATAACTTTGGCGCGGCCAATTTCCGGATGAAATTACATCATATTATATCATATTTAATACAAAATCATGATAATAGATAATTTGGGATAACTTTGGCGCGGCCAATTTCCGGATGAAATCACATACAATCAAATATTAAACTGTAACTTCATATATTATATGATGTTATGAGATAACTTTGGCGCGGCCAATTTTCGGATGAAATTTAGCAAAATCAGATCCAATAAATTATATATAATTTTATAAGATAACATGTTTTACCATACAATTTTTTTTTTACTCGGGTATACATAAAATAAAAAAAGCCATTCGTTGTCCAAACATTCATCAGAGCTACTATTGGATAAGATAATGTGTACAGCCGGCTGCTGTTAGAAAGCTTGTTGACTATTAAAGTGTGATGACAATTTTTAGATATCATTAATGAAAATTATGAAATATTTGTCTGTTTTTGGATAATATTAGCAGCTTTTTTAAAATCTGGAAAATACTTTGTATTTTCTTGTGAGCGAAAAACAAAATTTTATCTGTAGTTTAATTTTTAGTTTGTTAAAATATAGATTTTCGAAAAATACTTAGTTTTTTCTGGTAACCAAAAAATTTTTTCTGGTAACCATCTGCAATTTTACTTATTGCTTTGTAATTCAGTTTTCAAATAAAAATCTCTTCAAAAAACTTCCAAATATTGAAATCCCTCTTTAAAAAGCGTCTTAAATTACAAATAAAGCTGGTAAATTTTACGAGGATGTCGTGTAAAATTGGAGGTACTCGCAGAGGTACTCACAAAAATAAAATTTACAGTTTGGAAGCATTAAAGCGGGGAAATCTACACGATGGCATCTGCCAATTGTCAACAATACTGAAAATGAGAAGTTGATTAGAAATCACCGTTGTGTAAAAGCCATATCAACCGCATTAAAAAATATTTTAATTTTATAAAAGTGTTTATTATAATGTCCCTGCACAAATGTTGCACTGAAAATGAGAAGTATATGAAAAAAAACCTGAGAATATCTAGCGAGTTTATAAATAATTTCTACAAAATTAAAAATTCGCGTGCGTAACATTTAAGCGGGCTCATTGAAATGATAGCAATTTCCTTTATTTTGTGTCAAGTTATTACTTATCCATGCTTCTTTACATTACAGTCGAACAATATGAATTCTTTTAGTTGCCACTTACAATTAGAAAGTGAATTTAAACAAGAAATTAAAATGTAACGTTTCGCGTGCGCACCATTAAAGTGGGAAACGCATTTAATCAGGATCATTTATTTTTTTTTTTTTTACGTTTATGAAAGTTGTAAAAGAAAACGCAATTTTCACATTTAAATAGCCCCTGCTCAAATCGTCATTTATTAATTTATAGAAACCTCGGTGAACATCTACCGCTTAAACGCATCACTAAATATGTGAGTTTTAATAATTTAAAATATACGTAATACGCAAAGAATAATTTTGATGGCTTGTCAGACTGTTAATGTTTTTGAAGCAGAGACGTTCTGGAGTTCATGCACTCAAAGTTAAACAAAATTAAAAATGCCGTTGAAATGACAACTTTAAGAAGTTTTTTTATTATAAATATGTATGTTGTTATATTTGTTCCCAATTATTTCATGTTTTAAGTTTGAAATCAAATAAATTTGACAAAAAAATAGTAAGTTTTCAGAAATTTTGTAAAAAAACTTCTGGTTTCATATCAACATTTTACAGATTATTCTGTAAACTTACAGTTTTTTAATCGAAATAGTTTTACAGAGTTTTTACAAACATATGAGGCATTCCACACCAAATGTCCAGCGAAAAAAAAACATGTGTACCGTAAACTTCTGAATAGGTAGTATGGATAGCCCTATATGGAACTTAGAAAATTGCGATTTTGGTTTTTCAATTTTTCAAAAACTGGGCTTAGGAGGCGTGGTCAAATATTGGAAAAATGGTCAAATTTGTGGCGAGTTGCCTTGATTAAATATTTATCACATTAAAACGGAATGCACCACAATCTCAAAAATTTACAGTCTGATATAGTTTTGTATGGACTATCGATTAAAATTTTTTTTTTTGGAAAATTTTCAGAACCCGTTCTGAAATTTTCCATTTTCTAAAAAAGTCAATTTATCCAAAATCCGGCCACTTTTTTTTCTTTTTTATTTATTTTTTTAAAAGTTTAGATGTTTGTCCATCCACACAAAAAAAATCAGAAACACGTTCATCTTTTTTTTCGAGAAAATCGCATTTGAACTTTAAATTTCATAACAATTTTGTTATTTGCTTGTATTTTCTTGTGTCAACAGAGCGTATGACGAATATTTATGCAATTAATATTACTCATTCGCAACTTTAACCCTAGGAGGTTCAACCAGGTCTGAGCAGACCTTTTGCGTAATAAACTGTGTATAAATCTATTGTTTTTCGTTTTAGAGACGAATCCGTTTATGACTTCCTAGAAGCGGGTCTTGAAAACAAACTTAGCTCAACATCAAACTGCTTATATGTTTCTATGAGGTTTTATTCGTGTTTAGAAAAAAATAGTCATAAACGTACAAACTAGGTCTGTGCAGACCTATGAATTTGAATGAATGGTAAGGCATGTTATTGAAATTAGTTTTGTCTTTTGTGCTCGTAAAATGTGTAAGGGGACAGTACAAACACATTGACATTCAATTTTATGAAATTCGCGTACGTTTTCACTTACTTGGCTAGGTTCAAATGTTGGTCCAAAACCAAACAAAAATATAGGTCTGCGCAGACATAGTTTCATGCTTGCAAAGGTCTAGTCAGACCTATAAGTTATTTGAATGGTGTGGCATGCGATTGAATTTTTTTTTTGAGTTTTTTATGCTAAGAATGTGTTTGCAGAACGTACAAACATATTTACACACACTTTTAGGATTTCTGCTTATGTAAACCCCTACAAATCACAATAGGTCTGCGCAGACCTAGTTGTTACGTTTGTGACTTTTTTTTCCCTGATCATCCTAGGGTTAAAACAAAGAAATACAAGCAAATAACAAAATTGTTATGAAATTTAAAGTTCAAATGCGATTTTCTCGAAAAAAACAGATGAACGTGTTTCTGATTTTTTTTGTGTGGATGAACAAACATCTAAACTTTTAAAAAAATAAATAAAAAAGAAAAAAAAAGTTGCCGGATTTTTGATAAATTGACTTTT
The DNA here is from genome assembly GCA_963921195.1 of Pegoplata infirma. Lineage (NCBI taxonomy): Eukaryota > Metazoa > Arthropoda > Insecta > Diptera > Anthomyiidae > Pegoplata > Pegoplata infirma. Next base: position 185,651,164 of record OY992540.1, read on the forward strand.
TTAGAAAATGGAAAATTTCAGAACGGGTTCTGAAAATTTTCCAAAAAAAAAATTTTAATCGATAGCCCATACAAAACTATATAAGAACGTAAATTTTTGACGTTGTGGTGCATTCCGTTTTAATGTGATAAATATTTAATCAAGGCAACTCGCCACAAATTTTACCATTTTTCCAATATTTGACCACGCCTCCTAAGCCCAGTTTTTGAAAATTTGAAAAACCAAAAACGCAATTTTCTTAGCTACATATAGGGCTATCCAAAAAACCTATTCAGAAATTTACGGGACACATGTTTTTCTGTAGCGGGACATTTGGTGTGGAATGCCTCATATGTAAATTTACTAAGTATTTCTCTGTAAAATTGTGATCTCATTTAACTAATATTTTACTAGAAACTATGTAATTTTACAGTTTTTTAACTGTACAAACCATTTTACAGAGTTTTCTTCGTAAAATAACAAAAATGCTTGCTGGTTGGAAATCTATGGTATTTTCTGCTGGCTCAGCAGAGTATCTCTGTAATTTAACAGAGTGATTATTTCGAGTGTGATGATAATGGATTTAAGGTATTTCTAGCTCATGATCCCCCTCATCTAATAAAGGGCATAAGAAATGCTCTAGTGACAATCAATTTTATAATAAAAGATGGTGGTTGCGCAAGTTGGAATGTATTAAGGGAGTTCAAGGAAATCGACCATAACAAATATGGTAGTAGATTGTGTCCCAAAATTAAAGATACACACTTCGATCCATTCGGAATGTTAAAAATGAGAGTTTTTCTTGCAACACAGATATTTAGTGGAACCGTTGCAAAGAGCTTAAGAACGTGTAAGGATGAATTTCAAAATGCCACTGATAAAGGTAATGTTGAAGCTACAGCCTTATTGCTCGATGAACTCAATACCGGATTTGATTGCTTAAATGCAAAAACATTTACATCGCGAAGTCCTGATAAACTTCGCATAACCCGTACAAATAAACAAATTCAGAAGGTTTTACATTTTCGAGATTACTTAAAACGAATTACCCCAGTAAAATCTAAAACCAAGTCGATTAAAAATATGATAAGATTTATCGAAACTATTGTGAAATTTTCGAAATATGTATTTGAAAATTACCCCAACATTAATGCCATTTTGTTTGGTAATATATCACAAGATGATCTGGAAAATTTTTTTGCCACCCTACGAGGAGGATTTGGAAATAATACTTGTCGCTCGTTTAGAGAAATTGGCTATAAGTTTGGTGCCATACTTTCGATGAAAGTTTTTAAATTGTCACGTACACAAAAAAAAAATTGTGAAAATGACAGCGGTGACTTTGTCATAAATTTAAACTGGTTCAAGGCATTCTTAAAAAAAACTTGATATGGAGATTAGGGTGGATCGAATTTGTCTTTTTGGCGAATTTCGTTCCGGCTCACCGACAGATGTGTTGGAATAGACCTAAAAACTATGTGGTTAAATTTTCATGCAGATCGGTGGTGATCTTACGCTGCCGAAATGACGTTGAAAATCCGCGATTTCTTAAAAAATAGTATTTATTTTAAAAAATTGCCAAAATTATAAAAATCACTTAATCTTTTTTTTATTTCAGTCAATCTTTTCAATTCGATCATATTATCTTAGAAAAAAATTTCAGCTTAATAGGACATTGTTAACCCCTCTAAAACGGTTGCCGAAAATGACCTATACATTTTGCCCTGAACTCAAAACCACCAAATTTAAAAAAAAAAAATTTGATTTTAAGTTGCACAATCTAAAGTTTTTATTGCATTTTTTTTTTTTCATGTATATATAAGTTCGTTTGACAAAAATTTTTTTTGAAAAAATACGATATTCTTAAACAGCGCGTGTAACGGTCTGTTTCCAGGACATTTTGGAAAAATTGCACTTTTTTTTAAAAATCAAAATTTTTAGTTAAAAACTTTTCATTTTGCACTAGATTTATTATAAATTATAAAACTTAATATAGAAATGTTGGATTTTAAGAAATCTTTAACCCTACACAGCTTTGGGCCCAAAATGACCCATGATGAACAAATGCAATAAACCGCTTTTGGCGGGCGAATAGCCATTGGGAACATATTTTTTCAATTAAAAATGGGAGTGTCAGTAAAGATGGGAGCGTGAGTAGAGATGGGAGCGTGAGCGAATTCGACCAACTCAAGCTCACGAAGAAAAAAATGCTCACGCAAGAAATTTTTGAATTTTGGATACATTTTACGCAGGGTTACATGAGTGTCACATTTTAATCTCACTCAAGCTGAATTTTGACGTGTTTCATTTTTCTGTCACCACAAAAAACCATGCAAACTCACGAAATTTTATTCACGTTTAACACTGTAATTTTAAAACTTATAATTTTAATGCAAATGAAACAAAAAAAGTTCAAATAGCATTCAAATAGTATTCCCGCTTAAATGCACCCACCCTTAAAGCTTTTTCCGTACCCAACATTAACCATTTATTTATATCTGACACAAAAAGTAATTCACATTTAAACAAGAATATTGCTGAATAATTTCAATAGAATATTTACTTGCTGCATTCTGGCATTTAAGGGGATAATGCTTTCGGGGTGGGTGCATTTAAACGGGAAATAATATATAAACTTGTTTCAATAAAATATATGGATCACTTTTTTATTTTGCATTAAAAATATATTTTGTACACGTACAAATTTGTACACGTGGCACAAATTTCACGGGATTCACTCGTAAACGTGAGTAAAATTTCGTGAGATTGCATGATTTTTTATGGTGACAGAAAAATAAAACACGTCAAAATATAGTTATGTTGAGTTTTCGTGAGCGTGATTACAACGTAAACGAGTTTAATATGTTTCGCTCACGTGATCCTGCGTAAAATGTATGCAAACTTAAAAAATTTCCTGCTTGAAATTTTTTTTTTTCTTCTTGAGCGTGAGTTGGTCAAATTCACTCAGGCTCTCATCTCTACTCACGCTCCCATTTTTAACTAAAAAAATATGTTCCTAATGGTTAGTCGCCCGCAAAATCGCGGATTGTCAATCTCATTTCGGCAGCGGAAGATGACCACCGATCTGCATGAAATTTTAACCACATTGTTTTTAGGTCTAGTCCAACACATCTGTCGGTGAGCCAGAACGAAATTCGCCAAATAGCCAAATTCGATCCACCCTAATCAGCATTTACGGAAAGATTTAAACCTTACATTGCCATCGAAATCAACCTTACATAGTTGGAAAATAATGTCCTTTGTATGGCAGATGATATGAATAGTGTAGGAAGAACTTGCGTACTATTAATGGATGAAATATCCGGAAGACATGAGCTCAAATATAACATTCGACTTGATCGCATTGATGGATTTGTTGACTAGGGAAATGGAAATAGAACCGCTGACTTAGCCAATAAATATAATTTCTGTATTATAAAAGGGCTATTTAAAAAATGGAAAGTTCCCATTAGCTATAATGCCTGCAATAGCCAAATATCTGGAGATAAACAAGCAATCGAAGTAAGACATGTTATAAAAAAAACTTCGTGAGACTGGCCTTAATGTGGTATTCGTAGTCGGCTGTCAAGGCCCAAACAATTTGATGATAATGGATTTAACGAATTTCTAGCTCATGATCCCCCTCATCTAATAAGGAGCATAATAAATGCTCTAGTGACAACCGATTTTATAATAAAAGATGGTGGTTACGCAAGTTGGAATGTATTAAGGGAGTTCAAGGAAATCGACCATAACAAATATGGTAGTAGATTGTGTCCCAAAATTAAAGATATACACCTCGATCCATTCGGAATGTTAAAAAATTAGAGTTTTTCTTGCAACACAGATATTTAGTGGAACCGTTGCAAAGAGCTTAAAAACGTGTAAGGATGAATTTCAAAATGCCACTAATAAAGCTAATGTTGAAGCTACAGCCTTATTGCTCGAGGAACTCAATACCGGGTTTGATTGCTTAAAATCAAAAACATTTATGTACGTCCCGAAGTCCTGATAAACTTCCCATAACCCGTACAAATAAACAAATTGAGAAGCTTTTAAATTTCGAGATTACTTAAAACGAATTACCCCAGTAAAATCTAAAACCAAGTGGATTAAAAATATGATAAGATTTATCGAAACTAATGTGGAATTTTCGGAATATGTATTTGAAAATTACCCCAACATTAATGCCATTTTGGTTGGTAAAATATCACAAGATGATCTGGAAAATTTTTGCCACCCTACGAGGAGGATTTGGAAATAACACTTGTCCCTCGTTTAGAGAAATTGGCTATAAGTTTGGTGCCATATTTTCGATGAAAGTTTTAAAACTGTCACGTGCAAAAAAAAAATGTGAAAATGACAGCGGTGACTTTGTCATAAATTTAAACTGGTTCAATGCATTCCAAAAAAAAATCGATATGGAGATGAAAGCCGAAATCAGTAAAATGAATGATGATAATATCGACATCATTTAAAAATTTATTTGAATTTGAAAATGAAGAACCTACTGCTGACGAATGTTTGAATTTATTCCAACAATTACCAGAAACTGGTAATAGTGATGTTGATTTAATAGAATTCTTACCAGAACCTACTGGTATAGAACTAAATCCAGAAGATGATGATTATATTGCCTTAACGGATTATTAACCTTCATCTACTGATGAAGAACTAAGTCCACAAGAAATGGACTGCATATATAATACAATTGTTGAAGACGAAAAAGAACAAGGTGCAATAGCTGCAGCTAAAGCCAACCGTTATCTAGTAGGTTATGCAATTAAATCGCAATTTAAACGATTTATTAAGTGCCAAAATTGTGAAACAAATCTTAAAAAAACCAAATGAATTAAGCAAGCGAAGATTTTATTCGTTTAAAAAACTATACGGACAATTTTGTTGTAGTCAATCCAAGTGATGGATTTTATGCTGCCGCTTCAGCCCATATTAACACCATTGGGGAGTTCTTTAAAACACGAAAGCACGAGCTAAATATTAAAGCAAAAATAATGGATCTTAGCCATGAGCAAAATTCTGCCCACCATCCACACGTTTTCGATAAAAAAGATCCTTGCTATGAACACCGCATGCTGATTTTAGGACATATCACAATGGTCTTCTTAAAAAGAAAGCTTGGTGGTATCTTGAAGATAAGTTAAAAGAAGACAAACATGCTGCTCTTGTCGTGCTGCCCAAAAACTAAAAGATCAACAAAAACAGCTCAAGCATTTAAACACACAACAGTGTGCATTAAAACCTTTACCAACTACACCAAACTGTCAACTTAAACGGACGGTTTACCAAAAAAAAATGTAATCAAAAATATTATCGTCAAAAGTATTTTTTTTTTGTTTTGGAAAATAGCGCATTAGTGTAATACATTTTTACACGGGTTTTCTTTTTCAGTTTTATTACAATTATGCAATGGAAGCATATTTAAGGCAAAATTAATCTGTTGCAGATTTATCTACAAACCCTAAGGGTAGCCTTTTATTTAATAACCATAGCTAGCTCAAAAACAATTACAATATATATGTATATGGGGCATTCCATGTCAAATCGGACACTTTGAAAAGATTTTTTTTAGATTTTCCCAATTTGTTTACTGTTTTTAGACCCTTCGAAAACTCTTTTGTGGTAAATTTTCAGATTTTTTTGATGACCCGTTCAAAAGATACAGATTTTTTAAAAATTGGTAGTTTGCTCCTTTACTCAAACTTCTTTTACTCATAACTTTTTCAATAATGGTCCAAATTTCAATTTTTTTTTCAAAATTTTTGTTTTTTTACGTACTTTTTAAAAAAAAAAATCCCAAAAAATTCTTAAAAGCGCTCTAGTAGGCGATTTTTAAGTTTTAAAATTAAAAATTAAGCCAAATGCCAAATTTCTCATTTTCAGTTCCACATTTGAGCGGGGTCATTCTAATAAACACTTTTATAAAATTAAGGGGAAATCGTTTAAGGCCTAGGCACTTGAACGCTACTGTAGCAGTGCTGTAGCGTGACGGGCTGTTGTATTTTTCAAGCACTTACTGATTCCGTTTCAACGTGTCATATTAATTTACAAATTTTATTTTGAAAAGTGGTTATTTGTGATTTTTTTTAATTTATATTTACAGAAAAACATTTTTTTTCGTTTATTTATATTTATTTGTCAATTTTGCCACACAAATGGAAAAATTTAACACAAAATAAAAAATAAAATCAGCTCCACGTAAAACGTACGGAAAATCAATATTTATTAGATTCGGCCGCTACAGCACCGTCACGTATTCGTTTAAGTACCTATTTCTATGTATTTTAATACAAGCTAACGTATCAGCTGACACGTCTCCGAACCGTATTCGCTCAAGTAATTATGCCTTTAAGAATGTCTTGACATTCCTGTATATTTTTTAATGCGCTTCATATGGCATTTACACAACGGTCACTTTTTGGTTTCTAATTAACTTCTCATTTTTAGTAGTGTTGAAAATTGGGAAATGCCATCGTGTAAATTCCCCCGCTTTAATGCTTCCAAATTGTGAATTTACTATTTTTCATTTTTGTGAAAATTTCGAGTTTTTTACGAGTACCTCCAATTTTACACGACATCCTCGTAAATTTTACCAGGTTTTATTGTAATTTAAGACGCTTTTTAAAGAAGGGTTGAAACGTTTGGAAGTTTTCGTAAGAGATTTTTATTTTTAAACTGTATTACAGAGCACCAATAAAATTACAGATGAAATTTAGTATTTTGGTTACCAGAAAAAACAAAGTATTTTTCTAAAATCTATATTTTAACAAAAACTCTGTTTATTATCTGTAAAAGAAAGATTACAAAGCATAAAGTAAAATTACAGATAACATTTTGTTTTTCGGTTACAAGAAAATACAAAGTATTTTTTAAAAATTTGTATTTCGAAAAATAACTTTGTCAAATATCTGTCGAATTGGGATTACAGTCATTTTACAGAGTATTTAACAGAGTAATTATTTTGAGTGTACAGACGACGCAATGTTATTAGTGTCCGACCGAATATTCGGATTCGGCCAATAACCACTATTCGGCTTCGGTCGCATTTTTATTTCCTCAAAATTATATATTTCCAGACAACATTTTTATACATTTGGGTATTTCGCGAAGTCAAGTTTTCATTTTTTTTCTATATATACTATATAATTTTTTTCGGCATTCGGCTTCATTTAAGTTTCCCGCTCGAAAATTTACATTCAAAATTTTTTTTTACAAAAATGTACAAAAAAAAAGTTTTGTTTTTGCTGAAAATAAAATCATCGTGTAGCGCAATTCACTTACTTTTTAATGACAAAAATCGGTAGTTATATTGCCAAAAATTCTTTAACATTTTTCTACCGAATTTTTTCGTTATAGAGGTGTTTATACGTTTAAATGAATACTACTACTACTTTTGTCGTTAATTAAAAAATTTTTTGAAGCACATATTCGTTAAAACAACCGACAATTATCGTTAGTTAACGATATCGATGATATCCCAGCAAAAACTTCGCTTACGAAGTAATTAACTCAAGGGGTTAGCAAAAATATGAGTAACTAGTTACCTCCCAATTTCAATGTTAATTACTTTAACACGGTGATGTCAATGGAGGTAACCACATTTTGCCTTTTTTGGCGTAATATAATGATAATGGTAAATAGTAGTATTTAAAGCCATTACCACATAAGCAAGGCAGGAAGGGGTACCCATTACCAAGTTTTTGCTAGGACCTTAAAAAGTCAAAAAATATACGTCGGGTAATGATAATTTTGCTAAGAATGTCAAAAAAATATAAAAATTTTGAACCTAGAATTTACATTTCCAGAACAAAATATTAAAAGTGCTGCCAAATATATTAGTTTTTGGTCGAATATCGCAGTTTTAATTTTTTTTTTTGTGATTTTTAGTTATTTTTTGTGGGAAAAAAGTTGCAAATTTTTTTGTATTGTTTATTGTATTTCAGGATTGTTTATTTTTAATGTTTTAATTAATTGTTTATCTATACTTAAACTGTTTTTAATAAAAAGTTGTTAAAATTTTAATGTTTTTTATTATTTATATTAACAATGAAATTTTCCGGGAATAAATTATTTTTTTCCCGTTTCCCGGGAAATTCAAAAGTCCGGGAATTCCCAAACACTAATTCGGTCGCACACTATTACTGTACGCAATAAGCACTGTTGCCAACTATTTTTCACAAAAAACCTTTAAATTTCACTAAAATTTCACTTGATTGACAAAAAAGAAAAATTTAAAAAAAAAACCTCCAAATTATTTTTTTAAAAACACGCAAGAAACCGCCGAAAAACTTTTAGCGAGAAAATGTAAAATTCTTCCGCTAAATTACAAAAAAAGTGCTGAAAACTGACAAATTTGGCGTTTTCGAATGAAAAAATAAAGATTATATACACTACATTTATGTATGCCATGTGTGCACTGTGGGCCAGCATCCCTGAATTTTGGCCATAAATAGACCGCTTAACCTATATGTCAAAAAAGTATTGCATATGGGTGTTAAAGGATCGCTGATCACGATTCTGGGAAAAAAAAATCAAAATTCAAAATGGCGGATCCAAAATGGCGGACATGATTTTTTAATTCTTTGTTTATTGTGTTTAATATAATCATTATCGATGTATTTGGGGTCGATAATAACGAATATGAGCTCAGACTTTTAAAATTCAAAATGGCGGATCCAATATGGCGACAAATTTAAATTTAAGATTTTTTATGTGTTGTCTCTTTTGGCCAAAAACTTCGATTTTAATGGTTTTTCGGATGTTAAAACTGATTTTGGAATTAAAGATTTGAAGTTCAAAATGGCGGATCCAATATGGCGAATATGCTTTTGTAATTCTTAGCTAATTGTACTTAAATTAGTAATTTTTGATGTATTTAGGGTCAGTAATTACGAATACGAGCTCCGATTTTTTAAATTCAAAATGGCGGATCCAATATGGCGTCAAATAAAATATTAAGTTTTTTTTCTATGTTGTCTGATTTTGATGGTTTTTGAAATACCAAATCTGATTTTAGAATCAAATATTCAAAATAGCGGATCCAATATGCCGGACAAGATATTTAAATTATTGATTAATGTTTCAAAATATCACTAGGAAATGATTGCACAACACGAATACCAACTCAGATTTTTTGAAATCAAAATGGCGGATCCAAAATTAAGGACATAGCTTTTTAAAAAATGTATAATGTTTAAATTTTTAAGTTTTTATAAATCCCTCTTTTTGCTTTTATCAGAAGATTTTAATAAAATATTTCTCTTTTAAATGCGTCAAAAAGTTCATATATTCAGTGGCTCATTTAAGAGAGAACTTTTTATTTCCAATAAGCATTTGCCATCCTAAATGTAGAAATAATGCTACAAGCTTACAATTTCGTAAAAAATATTAAAAATTCTATTGCCAGAATATGCCCGCTTAAATGCGTTACCAGCTTTAATTTTTAGCACTACAGATGGACGCTGGTCACGTGAATTACTCGTGATCGAAAGTGAGCGTGATTAAAATTGTTTGTTAGTGAGTGAGACCATTTTTTTGCGTGAGTGATTCGTAGTGAGTGCAATTTTTTTGAGTGATTCAAAACTATTTAATTGTATTGATAGAGTTTTTACAATTTTATTCGTGTTTTAAAGGTTTAGCGTGAGTTACGAGTGAGCGTGAGTCACACGTGAGTGGTGTTTTGTTTACTCACGTAAATAGTGAGTAAATGTGAGAAAAAAACGATTGAGCAAATTATGTTTTTTTGCGTGAGCGTGAGTCAACGTGAGTCAAAATTCACTCACGTGCCCATCACCAGTTATCACGCCAATGTTGTCAAAGTGAGACATTTTTTATTAGAAATCAATAGAAACAAAAATATCAAAAAATTTTGAAGTTCTATTTTAGTGCATTTCTAAACGTCATATTTTGGTTTATTACCTCTAGATCAAAAGTTTATGAACGGTCGCACAGGGTCGCAAAAATGTGAATAGAATACATTGTCAGAGACAGATCGTAGTTCGAGGTTTGTCAATATCGTTTGGACTTTTTTGGACTTTGGTGTTGAAAAAAGGCGGATTTCAACAAAAGTATGAATTTCCATTATTTATTTTAAAAAAAATATGCCTATCAGGCCGTTCATGAATCCACATCGAAATTGGATTGGAAACGAAATTTAAATCCGTTTCCAATTTTCGAAGCGTTCATGAAACCGTGACGAAAGTGCTTTGTTCGAAAAAAAAGTATCTATTTCGTTCGAACTTAGCGGAGACACATTTTGTTGTTGTAAATAAATGTATTTACAAAATACGACTCTGTTTTTGCAATTGCAGAAAAAAAACATGTTACTCACATTTTTTCATTTAACTTTTGTTTTTAAATTTTTTTAATAATTTATTTCCAACTATTCTTACAAATCCCCGAAGCAAAATGTTAACGAAAATTTTCCAACTGTCAAACCAACTGATTGGAATTCATGAACGCACATTTTCGTTTTCGAACGGAAATTTTCTCATTTTTTCTTTGATTGGAATTGGATTGGATTCATAAACACACACAGCTGATTTCCGTGAAAAAGTGTTGTCAAACCAATCCGCATTGGTTTCATAAACGACCCGTATAGCTTACTTTTTGGCAGTTTTTATCATGTGTTCAACAAACATGTATGTCTTTAGGAGAACTTCACCGAAAATTTGAAAAATATTGTGTTGAAGTACAAAAAAAAATTATTTGTTTCATAAATAAAAAATATAAAAAAAATCACAAACTTTGACTTTAACCTCATGCAAAAAAAAAACTTTAAGGTATAATAAAAAGATATTAAAGATGGACAAAATTCAAGATGTCGACATTCCGAAAAAATATTTGTAAATACGTGTTGCCTTACAGACCTTATTGGCCAAAAAATGGAAATCCTGGCCCACAGTGGTGTGGGAAAACGTAATAAATATTGTGTATAACATTGCGTCGTCTGTAGGTACTTTTACAATTTTTTTTTGTTAAAACTTACGCAAATTTTTGCTTAAAGTCGATATAAGGAAGAATAAGACAACTTCGTCAAATTATGGATGTCTTTTATAGGTTTGCCTTTAATTAACAATTCGTTTGCTTTTTCTTTCGCTTCTTCGATAGTTAACCTCTGTTTGGTTTTGTCTTTAACAGCAATTTTTCTACCATCAAACATGTGGTCAAAATCTGCAGGTGTCAACACATCCACGGGGTTAGAACCCGAAGCCAGTGTTTCGGATGTGTTGAAAACCGAATTCAATTGTTTGGAAACCGAAACCAAGCGGTCTGTTCTTGTTTTTTTTTCTTTTTTTGGAAATCGCTGGTCCAAGAGCTTGACGTAAATAATGTTTACTTATGTATATGTACTGTACTTAAGACAGACCTGTTTATGCGACGCTTCTAAATTAAGTAAATCATCACATGCCATTTTAAAACCTGTGCACTATCTTTTAGTTTTCTTTCTAAATCATCAAAAACTCAGAAATCATACTTAATTATACTAAATTAAAGAATACCCGAGTAAAAAAGTTTATATACAGGGTGATTCAGTCACGACCCGCCGAATTTTACCAGCGTATTGCTATGCTCATTTTATGAAAATATATCCATTACGACTATCCCCCGAAAATGCAAGTGTGCGAAATGGCAGCGGTTTGAAAATTTTCGGATTGGTGGTCGGAGGGTTAATAGGGCTAAATTGATAACTTCTGAACCAGGGGTCCGATTTTTATACCCTCCACTCTAGTGATAGAGGGTATATATAAGTTTGTCATTCCGTTTGTAACACCTCGAAATATTGGTCTAGGACCCCATAAAGTATATATATTCATGATCTCGATCGATTTTAAGACGATCTAGCGATGTCCGTCCGTCCGTCCGTCCGTCTGTCCGTCTGTCTGTCTGTCTGTTGAAAACACGCTAACTTTTGAAAGACTTAACGGAGGCTCCTGAAGTTTGGCATATATGTTGAGCATTTACCTGGTCAGGTTGGTATTGCAATCCAGCGAAATCGGTCCAGCGGTTTAAAAGTTATGAGCAAAAGACTGAATTTCGGCAAGGGTTTTTCGTGAATTTTTGAGATAAAAAGCACTATAACTTTCCAAAAGAAATTCTGAGGATGCTGAAGCTTGGCATATATATTTTGCGTTCTTCCAGCCACGTTCGTGTTGAATTTTAGCCAAATCGGTTCAAAAGTTATTAGCAAAACCGTGAATTTCAGATTAGCTTCACCTAAAATTCACGTGTTGAAAACCCGTTAAACCTGTTTTAAAAACATTGGTAAGTCACAAAAATATTTTACAACGTATTTTTGTCACTCAAAAATAGTTTTATACCAAAACAAAAAAAATACACTTGAAAAAAATTTTACACTCAAAAAAAATTTTACACTCAAAAAAAAATTAGTAAATTATTTTTTTTTTTTTTCAAAAATTACTAAAAAAAATTTTTTTTAAACAAAATAAAATATTTCTAATCAAAACTGTTATTTTTTTCACGTTAGAAAATTTATTATCACTTAAAATGGGCATTTTGGAGGGTATTCATAGATTCGTTCAAGTCGAATTTAACTTTTCTACTTGTTTGTTTTTGGGCTTGTTGGTAGGTTCATTGGGAGACCTTTAAGAATCAATAACAACAAAATTAAAATAAAGTGAAATCGTCGAGATACATAGCTTTAAAAAAAAGACATAAGAATTTGCACAGAACGTCAATTTGCTCAGCCAGATGGCAGGTAACTTATGTTTTTTTTTCTCTTAAAAAAACATAACATACCTCTTACCTTTCCAAAATGTCCTAAAAGAAGCCCAGAGGTCTTACCGTTCCAAAGTTATGACCAGGGAAACCAAAAATATGCTCTAAAAAACACGTTTTATGCGCTTAAAAAATGCCCTTAAAATCGGAAAATATGCTCTAAAAACAATAAAAATATGCTCTTAAAAAAATTATGCCCCCTTTTTTAAGGTATTTTTTTTACAATTTTTTAGAGAATAGACCCAAAAAATACCGTTATGTGGGGTAGTTAGAGAGTTAATATAGGTTAATGAAGCAAGAACAGGCCAAAGCGTAATCAATCGTCAGAACCCCGTTATTTTGGAAAAGAAAAAAAACTAACATTTCAATCCACTTACAAAATTAAACAAAAAAAAAACATCCCACAAAAATTTAAAAATAATAAAAAAATTGGTAAAAAAAATTCTCCAAAAATTAAAAAATGCTCTAAAAACTTAAAAAAATGCTCTTAAAAGTGAAAATATGCTCTAAAAAATGAAAATATGCTCTAAAAATATGCTCTTATGTTAACATATGCTCTTAAACCTAAAATATGCTCTTAAGGCTAAAATATGCAAAAAAAAATGCTCTAACAAATCGATGCCAGATTTCTTAAAATCTTCTGAAACGGATAAATACCTTAACCATTTATCAATACAACGCGCAGGAAAAAACATGATACTGCATATTTTTGGTTTCCCTGGTTATGACCATTTAATTTTAAAAAATGTCGTTTTGTGTGGGAGCCCCCTTAGAAATTGGAGATAGGGTATTAGTTTGTTCCAAAGAAATGTTAAGACGTAAAAATTAATGGGGGTCGGCCTTATAAAGGACCCCTCTATGACGCACCATTGGAGCAGTAGAAATGATTTTAAGATTGGAAAATTACAATAAAATTTTTTCAAAAAATTTAAAAAAATAGTAATAATCGTTATCCCACGATCCTCCTGGGCAAAAAAATTGTAAAATGGATAGTAGTTTTACACCAAAAAATTTCCAAAAAATCGAAGAGTACAAACATTTTCAAAAATGAGATTTAAATTTTCAAACTTAAAAATCGCATACTAGAGCGCTTTTAAGAATTTTTTGGGATTTTTTTTTTTAAATAGTAGGTAAAAAAAAAATTGAAATTTGGACCATTATTGAAGAAGTTATTAGTAAAAGAAGTTTGAGCAAAGGAACAAAATAGCAATTTTTAAAAATTCGATATCTTTTGAACGGGTCATCAAAAAAATCTGAAAATATACCACGAAGGAGTTTTCAAAGGTTACTAAAAACTGTAAGAAAATTGGGAAAATCTAAAAAAAAAAATTTCAAAGTGTCCGATTTGACATGGAATGCCCCATGTACATTAAGGTGGAAGTACATGGCAACAACTTGATTTGCGTCCGGTTGTCAAAAAGTTAAAACTGTATAAATTAATGAAGCAAGTTACAATACAAAAGTTCAAAACGCATAGAACTCAAAAAATTTTAAAATTATTCACCTCTCTTTGCGTTTTGTACATATTTGACATTTAATATTTGAAAATTCAAATTTGTTAAAAATCAAAAAAAAACCGATTATTAGAAATAAATATACAGATTATTAAAAATAAATATAAACAAATATGAATGAGGAAAATCTAATAGAAGAAGTTCGCAAGCACCCAGTGATCTACGCCAAAGGTTCATTGGAATACAGAAATAAAAAAAAACGAGCAGAGGCTTGGGCAAATATAAGCGAAATTTTGCAAGTAGATGGTAACTACCAGTTATTTTTTGTAGTCTTATGAATGTTATAAGTTTATACAATTTTTTTAAATGTTCTTTTACAGAGGAATTGTGTCAAAAGAGATGGCGCAGTATTAGGGACCGATTCTGGAGAGATAGAGGGACGAATGGAATGTTTTTCCAACTTAAACTTTATTAAATTAAAGAGGGTATCAAAAGATAGGGGCGTCATCCTAGTTGAAATTTTAAATTTTTCCGGATCATTGTTTTTCAAAAAGATGTAAGTTGTTGCAAAAAACCCAGACTCGTCTCTTTGCACAGAAAATAATATTGAGAAAAACAATTTGAGTAATCACTTGTTTAAATTTTTAAAACAAATTTGAGTAATTTTTTAATTAACGCAATTAAAAATTTACTCAAAAGTTGAAAATAAAATTTGAGAAAATAATAATTTAATACAAATTTAATATTTTTTTATTTTTTTTTTTTTATTATCTTGCTGTTTTGAATTCTCATTTAGTTTATAGTCTTTTGTATATGTATATGATAGTTTGAAATCATCTTTACAAAATTTTTCGTTGTCTTGGAGACATAAGTATATTTGGTAAAGTTTGAAAAAGCATTTTTTTTTTGAAAAAAATTCGAAACTTTTTAAAAAAATAAACTGATACATTTTGAGTAAATTTTTACTTGACACAATTAAAAAGTTACTTAAAAATATTGAAAAAATTTAAGTAAAGTTTTAATTTTGTGAACTAATAATTTACTCAAATTTTTATTAAGCATTTAATATTTTTTTATTAAAAGTTTACTCAATACTATTAAATCGGTTACTGGTGCAAAATTGAGTAATTTTTTACTCAATAGTATTAAAAATTTACTCAAATTTTTTTCTGTGTGCAAATACAACTCTCTCGTCCAAAATTTTCTCTTTTTTTAGTGTTCGGTACATCAGGTAGACTTCCATTACTACGACTGCGTTACAAAGAATGTCTTTTAAAATCGGGTCCATTTGTTGTTTATTTTATTTAAAATTTTTTGGTTCAAATTAAAAAAAAAATGGTTTATTTTTTACTTTTCAAACAAATGTCAGTTTTGCCGCATTGAAATGGTTTGCTATGTAACTTGAAAATTTTAACGCATAGAAAGCAAAACGAGGTGAAAACGTATCGGACGCAACGCACCCCTATGTACCAGAGCCTACGCATTTACTCGAGTAGCTCGAGTAATCGAGTAGCTCGTTACTCGAGCAGCTCGAGTAGCTCGTCAATTACTCGAGCAGCTCGAGTAGCTCGAGCTACTCGAGTAGCTCGAGTAGTAAAACACACATTTATTTATATTTAAACTCCTGTAAAACAAAAACTATTATAGCTATTGTCAAAATTTTTCCATTTTTGGAATGCTATGCTTCCAAAGAATATACATAATAAATATCAAATTAATAGGATTATCGTAGTGGCTTTGCTAAACTACTACTCGAAAAAGATCGGCGAGTTTTCATACAAATGTATGAAAATCCGCCCTCCTTTAAACTTTAATATCAAATTATGAGAATATTTTCAAAAAAACATGTTATTATTTTTTACCAATTATGATCGCATATACGATAAGAATACTTCCTCGAAATTTCAACTCATTTCTACAAAAAATGTGGCATTGGCGATCTACTACTCGAAAAAGATCGGACGCTTTCCATACAAATTTATGAAAATCAGTAGAATTTATTTCTTTGAGTAGTAAAACACACAGTTTTTATCTTTGAGCTCCTGTAAAACAAAAACTATTATACCGATTTTTACAATTTTTACATTTTTGAAATGGTATGGTTCCAAAGAATAAACATGATAAATATCAAGTTAATAGGATTATCATAGTGGCTTTGCCACGCTACTACTCGAAATAGATCGGCGAGTTTCTATACAAATGTATGAAAATCCGACCTCCTGTGAACTTTAATGTCAAATTGTGACAAAATTTTCAAGAAAAGATGAAATAATTTTTTACCAATTATGATCGCATACATGATAAGAATACTTCATCGAAATTCCAACTCATTTCTACCAAAAATGTGGTATTGGCGAACTACTACTCGAAAAATATCTTTAATGTCAATTTGTAAAAATGTTTTCACGAAAACATAAAGTAATTTTTTTGCCAAATATGATCGCATAAATGATAAGAATACTTTCTCAAAATTTAAACTCATTTCTACAAAAAATGTGGCATTGTCGACCTACTACTCGAAAAAGATCGGCCGCTTTACATTCATAGAGTAGATAACTTCAGTAAAATTTAAACAAAAAAAATTGAAATAAAACAAATATTTGGAAAATCCATGGCAGTAAAATTGCTGAGACCACGTGCACTAAAAGGTAAAATGAAAAAAAAAAAAATGTACGGTACATTATAAATGGGAAATTTTAGGTAATAAAAGAATTTGGGTTAAAAAATTCACAACAGGTAAATTATGTCAAAATTAAAATAATGATTTAAGAAGTGATATTATCATTGCAATTATAATATGTAAAAAAATAAACTTAGTGGTCTAAAAAGATTTTCACAAATGAAATTAAACTTCAAACAAGTGCTGGTTTTCAAACATTTGTATAAAAAGCGGTTTATCTGTTTCGAGTAGTAGTTCGCCAATGCCAAATTTTTGGTAGAAATGAGTTGAAATTTCGAGGAAGTATTCTTATCGTATATGCGATCATAATTGGTAAAAAATAATGCATGGTTTTTTGAAAATAATTTCATAATTTAACATTTAAATAGGAATAAGGGCAGATTTTCATACATTATTATGGACAGCGGCCGATCTTTTTCGAGTAGTAGTTCGCCAATGCCACATTTCTTGTAGAAATGAATTAAAATTTTGAGGAGGAATTCTCATCATATATACGATCATAATTGGCAAAAAATAACGTTATGTTTTCTTGAAAACATTTTCATAAAGTGAGTCAAAATTCAAAAGTAGGCTGATTTTAATACAGTTGTATGGAAATGGGCCGATCTTTTTCGAGTAGTAGTTCGCCAATGACACATTTTTGGTAAAAATGAGTTGAAATTTTGAGGAAGTATTCTTATCATATATGCGATCATAATTGACAAAAAATAATTTTATGTTATTTTGATTTTTTTTTACAAATTGAGATTAAAGTTCAAAGGCGGTCGGATTTTCATACATTTGTATAGAAACTCGCCGATCTTTTTCGAGTAGTAGTGTGGCAAAGCCACTATGATAATCCTATTAATTTGATATTTATTATTTTTATTCTTTGAAACCATACCATTTCAAAAATGTAAAAACTTTAAAAATCGGTATAATAGTTTTTGTTTTACAGGAGTTCAAAGATAAAAACTGTGTGTTTTTCTACTCAAAGAACTAAATTCTACTAATTTTCATAAATTTGTATGGAAAGCGTCCGATCTTTTTCGAGTAGTAGATCGCCAATGCCACATTTTTTGTAGAAATGAGTTGAAAATTCGAGGAAGTATTCTAATCGTATATGCGATCATAATTGGTAAAAAATAATGACATGTTTTTTTGAAAATATTCTCATAATTTGATATTAAAGTTTAAAGGAGGGCGGATTTTCATACAATTGTATGAAAACTCGCCGATCTTTTTCGAGTAGTAGTTTAGCAAAGCCACTACGATAATCCTATTAATTTGATATTTATTATGTATATTCTTTGGAAGCATAGCATTCCAAAAATGTAAAAATTTTGAAAATAGCTATAATAGTTTTTGTTTTACAGGAGTTTAAATATAAAAAATGTGTGTTTTACTACTCGAGCTGCTCGAGTAATTGACGAGCTACTCGAGCTGCTCGAGTAGCTCGAGTACTCGACTACTCGAGTAATAGGGAGCTCTGCTATGTACTTCCACCTTTAGAGTTCGTTTGGTGACTATGTCACTTCATCTGTTTATCGGATATCATTTTTTTTAAGGATTTAGGAGAGCTAAAAAGAATGCCCGTACTGTTTTGGAAAAATTTTCACTCGTTGGGGTGCACTGTGGGCCAGGATTTCCATTTTTTGGCCAATAAGGTCTGTAAGGCAACACATATTTAAAAATATTTTTTCGGAATGTCGACATCTTGAATTTTGTCCACCTTTAATATATTTTTATTATAGCTTAAAGTTTTTTTTTTGCATGAGGTTAAAGTCAATGTTTAAGATTTTTTTTTATATTTTTTATTTATGAAACAAATAATTTTTTTTTGTACTTCGACACAATATTTTTTCAAATTTTCGGTGAAGTTCTCCTAAAGGCATACCTGTTTGTTCAACACATGATATAAACTGCCAAAAAGTAAGCTATAAGCATATTTTTTTTAAAATAAATTATGGAAATTCATACTTTTGTTGAAATCCGCCTTTTTTCAACACCAAAGTCCAAGAAAGTCCAAACGATATTGACAAACCTCGAACTACGATCTGTCTCTGACAATGTATTCTATTCACATTTTTGCGACCCTGTGCGACCGTTCATAAACTTTTGATCTAGAGGCAATAAACCAAAATATGACGTTTAGTTATGCCCTAAAATGGAACTTCAACATTTTTCGATATTTTTGTTTCTATTTATTTCTAATAAAAATTGCCTCACTTTGACATTGGCGTGATAACTGCTGATGGGCACGTGAGTGAATTTTGACTCACGTTGACTCACGCTCACGAAAAAAAAAACATAATTTACTCAACCGTTTTTTTTCTCACACTTACTCACTACTACGTGAGTAAACAAAACACCACTCACGTGTGACTCACGCTCACTCGTAACTCACGCTAAACATTTAAAACGCGAAAAAAATTGTAATAACTGAATCAATACAATTAAATAGTTTTGACTCACGCAAAAAAAATTGCACTCACTACGAATCACTCACGCAAAAAATTGTATCACTCACTTATCACTCACGAACAAAAAATTTTAATCACGCTCACTTTCGATCACGAGTAATTCACGTGACCAGCGTTCATCTCTAGTGCTAAACATTAAAGCTGGTAACGCATTTAAGCGGGCATATTTTGGCAATAGCATTTTTAATGTTTTTTACGAAATTGTAAGCTTGTAGCATTATTTGTACATTTAGGATGGCAAATGCTTATTGGAAATAAAAAAGTTCTCTCCTAAATGAGCCACTGAATATATGAACTTTTTGACGCATTTAAAAGAGAAATATTTTATTAAAATCTTCTGATAAAAGCAAAAAGAGGGATTTATAAAAACTTAGAAATTTAAACATTGTACATTTTTTTAAAAAGCTATGTCCTAAATTTTGGATCCGCCATTTTGATTTTAAAAAATCTGAGTTCGTATTCGTGTTGTGCAATCATTTCCTAGTGATATTTTGGAACATTAATCAATAATTTAAATATCTTGTCCGCCATATTGGATCCGCTATTTTGAATATTTGATTCTTAAATCAGATTTGGCATTCCAAAAACCATCAAAATCAGACAACATAGAAAAAAACTTAATATTTTATTTGACGCCATATTGGATCCGCCATTTTGAATTTTAAAAATCGGAGCTCATATTCGTAATTACTGACCCTAAATACATTAAAAATTACTAATTTAAGTACAATTAGCTAAGAATTACAAAAGCATATTCGGCATATTGGATCCGCCATTTTGAATTTCAAATCTTTAATTCCAAAATCAGTTTTAACATCCGAAAAACCATTAAAATCGAAGTTTTTGGCCAAAAGAGACAACATATAAAAAATTTTAAATTTAAATTTGTCGCCATCTTGGATCCGTCATTTTGAATTTTAAAAGTCTGAGCTCATATTCGTTATTATCGACCCCAAATACATCGATAATGATTATATTAAACACAATAAACAAAGAGTTAAAAAATCATGTCCGCCATTTTGGATCCGCCATTTTGAATTTTGAAATTTTTTTTTCCAGAATCGTGATCAGCGATCCTTTAACACCCATATGCAATACTTTTTTGACATATAGGTTAAGCGGTCTATTTATGGCCAAAATTCAGGGATGCTGGCCCACAGTGGGGTGGTTCAAAGCATCTGAAACGCGGATTTTGAGCTGATTTTTCTGCAGCGAAAAAAATGGCTGAATATATTGCAAATCTGATTTCACCAGTTGATTCTACAGCAAAAATTAATACAATAGCAGTTTTTTGAACTCTTAAAAAAAGCTCCTATAACCCACAGTAGGGGGCGGAAAAATCGATTTGTTTTTTTAAAATTTAAATTAATTTTTTAATCATGGACCATGAAAAGGCAGTTTTTGCTAAGAAAATTGGTACATAAAGCACCTTTCTATCGCAACCCATAAAAGAGTTATAAGCAGGGCAAGGACGTTCATGTACTAAAAATCGCGTTTTAAGCGCTAAAAATATGTATCAACAATTTAAAAATATGCGGTAAAAATATGCATTTACAAATTGATTTATTTGAATATTTATTCATAAAAAATCGTACAACATAAAATTCATTCCCATTGTAAAAATATTTATATGTACGTGTAAATTAAAGTGGAGGAAAATTATTTTTTTTTTTCGAATTACGACAACGTCGTGGTCGGAAAGTTGCCTTTTAGGGTCGGTACACTCAAAATAATTACTCTGTTAAATACTCTGTAAAATGACTGTAATCCCAATTCGACAGATATTTGACAAAGTTATTTTTCGAAATACAAATTTTAAGAAAATACTTTGTATTTTCTTGTAACCGAAAAACAAAATGTTATCTGTAATTTTACTTTATGCTTTGTAATCTCTCTTTTACAGATAATAAACAGAGTTTTTGTTAAAATATAGATTTTAGAAAAATACTTTGTTTTTTCTGGTAACCAAAATACTAAATTTCATCTGTAATTTTATTGGTGCTCTGTAATACATTTTTAAAATAAAAATCTCTTACGAAAACTTCCAAACGTTTCAACCCTTCTTTAAAAAGCGTCTTAAATTACAATAAATTTACGAGGATGTCGTATAAAATTGGAGGTACTCGTAAAAAAACTCAAAATTTTCACAAAAATGAAAAATAGTAAATTCACAATTTGGAAGCATTAAAGCGGGGGAATTTACACGATGGCATTTCCCAATTTTCAACACTACTAAAAATGAGAAGTTAATTAGAAACCAAAAAGTGACCGTTCTGTAAATGCCATATGAAGCGCATTAAAAAAATATACAGGAATGTCAAGACATTCTTAAACTTGAGCGAATACGGTTCGGAGACGTGTCAGCTGATACGTTAGCTTGTATTAAAATAAATAGAAATAGGTACTTAAACGAATACGTGACGGTGCTGTAGCGGCCGAATCTAATAAATTTTGATTTTCCGCACGTTTTACGTGGAGCTGATTTTATTTTTTATTTTGTGTTGAAATTTTTTCATTTGTGTGGCAGAATTGACAAATAAATATAAATAAACGAAAAAAAAAAATGTTTTTCTGTAAATATAAATTAAAAAAAATAACAAATAAACACTTTTTAAAATAAAATTTGTAAATTAATATGACACGTTGAAACGGAATCAGAAAGTGCTTGAAAAATACAACAGCCCGTCACGCTACAGCACTGCTACAGTAACGCTCAAGTGCCTAGGCCTTAAACGATTTCCCCTTAATTTTATAAAAGTGTTTATTAGAATGACCCCGCTCAAATGTAGAACTAAAAATGAGAAATTTATGAAAAAAAAAACGTGATAACATTTAGCGAGTTTATAAATAATTTCTACAAATTTAAACATTCTTGTGCGAAACATTAGAGCGGGCGCATTTAAATGATGGCATTTGGCTTAATTTTGTGTTAAGTTATTACTTATCCATGCTTCTTGCACATTACAGTCGAAGAAAATGAATAAGAATTCTTTTAGTGTGCAATTACAATTCTGGCGTTGGCCTTGAATTTTGCTCGTTCCCATACATTTTGTATGTAGAACAAAATTCAAAGCCAACGCTAGCGTTTCAAAGCCAGAATAGAATCAATTCTATTTTCTTGGCTTTGCTCTCTCGTGAGAATTTTTTTCTTGCTTTGGCGTTGCCAGTCTTTTACAAAAAAAGGGTTGATTTTGTGATGTGTTTCATATCTTGTTTATGTATTATGTATTCATATCTTGTTTATGTATTATCTGTGTATTAGAAAATTAGAAGAAAAGTACATACATATAAAAGAAAGTGAAAATATAATTTACTGCCAATTATTATAAAAAAAAACAAATATCAAAAAAATATCATTAAAAAAACCAAAGGAGTTTTATGTTTCACCGAAAAAAAATAATTTTCAGGAAAAATTTATTTTTCTTCCACCAAATAATTATATTTCTGTTCTTCTTTGTGTGTGTGTATACAAACAAACGCCAGAACAAAATTCAAAGCCAAAGCCTTTGTTTAAATCAAACGCCCTTTCTTTACACAAAATTCAAAGCCAACGCCAGAATTGTAATTGCACACTTAGTTGCCACTTAAAAAGTGGATTTTAACAAGAAATCAAAATATAACGTTTTGAGTGCGCACCATTAAAGTGGGAAATGCATTTAATCACGCTCATTTCAATTTTAGTTTTTTCTCAAAGTTTATGAAAGTACCAATAGGAAACACAATTATAAATAGCCCCTGCTTAAATCGTCATTTATTAATTTATAAAAACCTCGGTGAACATTTACCGCTTAAATGCGCCACTAAATATTTGAGCTTTAATAATTTAAAATATTCGTAATGCGCAAAGAATAATTTTAATGGCTTGGTAGACTGTTAATGTTTTTGAAGCAGAGAAGTTCATGCACGCAAAGTTAAACAAAATTAACAACGCCGTTGGAATGACAACTTCAAGAAGTTTTTTTTTATTATAAATATGTATGTTGTTATTTTTGTTACCTATTATTTCTTGTGTTCCAGTTTGAAATCAAATATATTTAACAAAATTTAACAAAAAAAAAATTTCAGAAGTTTTTGAAAAACTTCTGGTCACATACCAACATTGTACAGATAATTCTGTAAATTTACAGTTTTTTGACGAAATAATTTTTCAAAGTTATTGCAAAAATAAGTAAAATTACAGGGTATTTTCCTGTAAAATTGTGATCCCATTTAACTAAAATTTTTCTAGAAACTACATATGGGGCATTCCATGTGAAATCGGACACTTTGAAATTTTTTTTTTTTTTTAGATTTTCCCAAATTATTTACAGTTTTTAGTACCCTTCGAAACCCTCTTCGTGGCAAATTTTCAGATTTTTTTGATGACCCGTTCAAAAGATATCGAATTTTTAAAAATTGGTAGTTTGTTCCTTTACTCAAACTTCTTTTACTCATAACTTCTTCAATAATGGTCCAAATTTAAATTTTTTTTTTTTTAAAAATTTTGTTTTTTTGCGTACTTTTAAAAAAATTCTTAAAAGCGCTCTAGTATGCGATTTTTAAGTTTTTAAATTTAAATATCCTTTTTGAAAATGTTTGTACTCTTCGATTTTTTTGAAATTTTTTTGTGAAAAACTTCTATCGATTCTACAAATTTTTTGCCCAGGAGGATCGTGGATAACGATTATTACTATTTTTTTAAATTTTTTGAAAAAAATTTATTGTAATTTTTCAATCTTAAAATCAATTTTACTGCTCCAATGGTGCGTCATAGAGGGGTCATTTATAAGACCGTCCCCCATTAATTTTTATGTCTTAACATTTCTTTGGAACAAACTAATACCCTATCTCCAATTTCTAAGGGGGCTCCCACACAAAACGACATTTTTCAAAATTTGCTCCAACCGCTCTAACTGCCCTAATAGTACCCTTAGAGTAGGGTTGCCATCCGTCCTCTTTTCCCCGGACACCGTCCTCTTTTTTAGGGCGTCCGGGGCAGTCCTACTTCTTTTTTAGAAAGTGTCCGGGGTTGTCCTACTTTTTGCACTTCACCCCATAATTTTTTTTTATTACTTCTTAAGGTTTGAATTATTGGCATCGCTGTTTCTTCGCTTACCAGCAGTAATGTCAACTTTTTGAGAGCAAAACGCCAACAAAAATAAAAAACAACACTTAAAAACTCGTATATTTCGAGGAAAAAGCAATTTATGTAGTGCGAAAATAACTACTTTGGCATTACTTATTTTCAGCTGTTGTGTGTCTTAAAGTTTGCTCTCCGAAAAAAGATTTGTGTATCAAAAATTTTCATTTCAAAATGTTCTAAATAATTTTATGCAAATTCCTTTTCAATTTACAAAAATTGTATTTTAGAAATTCCCAATTGTATTTCAAAAGTTTCCATTTGTAATTTAAAATTTTCTAAATGCTTTTTAAAACTTACATTTCATAAATTTCCAATTGTATTTCAAAAAATAAATGGAAATATATTTAAAAATTTTCTAAATGCGTTTCTGAAAATTCCAATTAAGTATATATCAAAAATTTCCATTTGTATTTCGAAATTTTTCAAATGCTTTTCAGAAAATTTTGATATACAAATGAAATTTTATGAAAAGCATTTACATAATTTTTAAATCAAAATGTAAATTTTTGAAATACAATTAAAATATCTAAATTTATTAAAATTCAAAAGTAATTTTCTTAAAATTATTTAGAACATTTTTAAATGAAAATGGAAATTTTTGAAAAACAAATTGGAATTTTCTGAAAAGCATTAAAAAAATTTTTGAAATACAAATACAAAACTCTGATATGCATACATTGATAATCTTTGACTTATATTTAGAAATTTTTTAAATATAACTTGAAATTGTTGAATTATAAATAGACATAATTGAATTGATATTTCAAAAATATTGAAATATAATTGGAAATATATTTTTTTAGTGGAAAAAATTTGTTTCTTAATAAAAATTATTTTTTTTGCATATTGTATTGCATTGTTGAATTTTATTAAATTAATTTATTTAAAAAAATGTCCTCTTTTTTGGGTCAAATGTCCTCCTTTTTTGAGGTTGGCGTCCTCTTTTTCTCAAAATTCAAATGGCAACCCTACCTTAGAGCAACAAAATGTATGACCGACCCACAATATTTTTTTAGTCCAAACATTTTCTCTGAACACACCTACCCGCTATCTCTAATTGTTAAGGCGGTCCCCAACAATTTTTTTTATTTTTTGTAAATTAGTTTTATTTAATCAGCTTCTACCGGTCCAATGGTGCGTCCGAGAGGGCTCATTAGTGGGACCGACCCCCATTTATTTTTACCCTACAACATTTTTTTAAAATATACCTACGCCCTATCTCCACTCCCTAAGAAGGCTCCCATACGAAATTACATTTTTATAAAATTTGCTCCAACTGTTATTTGTATGGGAGCCTACTTAGGGAGTGGAGATAAGGCGTAGGTATGTTTTAAAAAAAATTTGTAGGGTAAAAATAAATGGGGATCGGTCTCAATAATTACCCCTCTCGGATGCACTATTGGACCGGTAGAAGCTGATTAAATAAAACAAATTTACAAAAAATAAAAAAAATTGTATGGGGACCGCCTTAACAGTTAAAGATAGAGGGTAGGTGTGTTCAGAGAAAATTTTTGGACTAAAAAAATATTGTGGGTCGGTCATACATTTTGTTGCTCTAAGGTAGGGTTACCATTTGCATTTTGAGAAAAAGAGGACGTCAACCTCAAAAAACGAGGATATTTGACCCAAAAAAGAGGACAGTTTTTTTTAAATAAATTAATTTGAAAAAAGTCAACAACGCAATACAATATGCAAAAAAAAAAATATTTTTTTTTAAGAAAACTATTTTTTCCACTAAAAAAATATAATTCCAATTATATTTCAATATTTTGGGTATATCCATTCAATTATATTTTTAAAATATCTATTTATAATTCAAAAATTTCCAGTTATATTTAAAAAAATTTTAAATATGAGTCAAAAATTTTCAATGTATATCAGAGTTTTCTATTTGTATTTTAAAATTTTCTAAATACTTTTCAGAAAATTCCATTTGTTTTTCAAAAATTTTCATTTCATTTTAAAATTTTCTAAATAATTTTAAGAAAATTATTTTTGAATTTAAATAAGTTCAGATATTTTAATTGTAATTCAAAAATTTCCATTTTGATTTAAAAATTATGTAACTGCTTTTCAATTTTTTTTTTTTTGTATATCAAAAATTTTTTTTAGTATATCAAAATTTTCTGAAATATTTTGAAATACAAATTTGACATATACTTAATCAGAATTTTCTGAAAAGCATTTAGAAAATTTTTAAATATAAATGGAAATATTTTGAGTAGGTTTATTCTAGCTCGAGGTCATTATTTCCTTTACTAATTAAAACTATGATATTCTCATAGAATAATTTTCAAGAAAATTATTTTTCTGTTTTAAATTTATTTATGTTGGTAGTTTTCACAAGACTTAATGGACGTGTCGATAAAGTCTTGCAAAAAACGACTAACATAAACAAATTTAAAACAGAAAAATAGTTTTCTTGAAAATTATTCTATGAGAATATCATGGTTTTAATTGGTAAAGGAAATAATGACCTCGAGCTAGAATAAACCAACTCAAAATATAATATTTTAAAGGTCGATTAAAACAATTTTTATTTTTTAATAAAAATTAATCAGAATTTATAAATGGAAATTTTTAAAATAAAATTTGAAATTTATGAAATGGAATTTTTAAAAAGCATTTAGAAAATTTTAAAATACAAATTTGAAATACAATTGGGAATTTGTGAAATACAATTTTTGGAAATTCAAATATAATTAGCTTAAAATCATTTAGAAAATTTTGAAATGGAAATTTTTGATATACAAATTTTTTTCTTCTTCTTCTTTTCTCGGAGAGCCAACTTTACGACACACCAGCTGATAATAACGTAGTAATTTTCGCTCTACATAAAGTGCTTTTTTACTCGAAATATACGAGTTTTTAGGTGTTTTTTATTTCTGTGCTCGTTGTGCTCTCAAAAAATTGGCAGTACTGCTGGTAAGTGAAAATACAGCGATGCCAATAATTCGAACGTTAAATAATACAAAAAAAAATTATGAGGAAAAAAGGAGGACAACCCCGGACACTTTCTAAAAAAGAAGTAGGACTGCACCGGACGCCCAAGAAAAGAGGACGGTGTCCGGGGAAAAGAGGACGGATGGCAACCCTACTCTAAGGGCACTATTAGGGCAGTTAGAGCGGTTGGAGCAAATTTTAAAAAAATTCGTTTTGTGTGGGAGCCCCCTTAGAAATTGGAAATAGGGTATTAGTTTGTTTCAAAGAAATGTTAAGACGTAAAAATTAATTGGGGTCGGTCTTATAAACGACCCCTCTATGACGCACCATTCGAGCAGTAGAAATGATTTTAAGATTAGAAAATTACAATAACATTTTTTTTTGGAGCAAATTTAAAAAAAATTTCGTTTTGTGTGGGAGCTCCCTTAGAAATTGGAGATAAGGTATTAGCACAGACTAAATACAGACTCGACAGTAGAGTTTTATAAGAAAAAATGGGGAAAAACTAAGCGATTTTAGGAGAAAACACAGCGGTTTTTAGTTCGTTTTACGCTAACATGGCAACACTTTCTACGACTTAGGAGTGAATGAAACAACAAAAACCGATCTGGCATCCATTTTTCTAATGGCGCGTTATATTAGCTTTCTCTTTCTAACCTAATTCGTAGAATAATTTGAAAACATTAACCATATGGTTCAAGACTACTTTTTTGACATCTGTCACTTATGTCGAGTCTGTATTAGTCTGTGGTATTAGTTTGTTCCACAATAAAATTTTTTCAAAAAATCATCAAAAAAATCTAAAAATTTACCACAAAAGAGTTTTCGAAGGGTACTAAAAACAGTAAACAAATTGGGAAAATCTAAAAAAAAATCTTTTCAAAGTGTCCGATTTGACATGGAATGCCCCATATACGTATATATTGTAATTGTTTTTGAGCTAGCTATGGTTATTAAATAAAAGGCTACCCTGAGGGTTTGTAGATAAATCTGCAACAGATTAATTTTGCCTTAAATATGCTTCCATTGCATAATTGTACTAAAACTGAAAAAGAAAACCCGTGTAAAAATGTATTACACTAATGCGCTATTTTCCAAAACAAAAAAAAAATACTTTTGACGATAATATTTTTGATTACATTTTTTTTGGTAAACCGTTCGTTTAAGTTGACAGTTTGGTGTAGTTGGTAAAGGTTTTAATGCACACTGTTGTGTGTTTAAATGCTTGAGCTGTTTTTGTTGATCTTTTAGTTTTTGGGCAGTACGACGTTCAAGAGCAGCCTGTTTGTCTTCTTTTAACTTGTCTTCAAGATACCACCGAGCTTTCTTTTTAAGAAGCACCATTGTGATATGTCCTAAAATCAGCATGCGGTATTCATACCAAGGATCTTTTTTATCGAAAACATGTGGATGGTTGGCAGAATTTTGCTCATTGCTAAGATCCATTATTTTTGCTTTAATATTTAGCTCGTGCTTTCTTGTTTTAAAGAACTCCCCAATGGTGTTAATATGGGCTGAGGCGGCAGCATAGAATTCATCACTTGGATTGACTAAAACTAAATTGTCCGTATAGTTTTTTTTAACGAATTAAATCTTTGCTTCGCTTGCTTAATTCATTTAGTTTTTTAAGATTTGTTTCATAATTTTAGCACTTAATAAATCGTTTAAATTGCGATTTAATTGCATAACCTACTAGATAACGGTTGGCTTCAGCTGCAGCTATTGCACCCTGTTCTTTTTCGTCTTCAACAATTGTATCATATATGCAGTCCATTTCTTCTGGACTTAATCCGTTAAGGCAATATAATCATCATCTTCTGGATTTAGTTCTATACCAGTAGGTTCTGGTAAGAATTCTATTAAATCAACATCACTATTACCAGTTTCTGGTAATTGTTGGAATAAATTCAAACATTCGTCAGCAGTAGGTTCTTCATTTTCAAATTCAAATAAATTTTGAATGACGGCGATATTATCATCATTCATTTTACTGATTTCGGCTTTCATCTCCATATCGAGTTTTTTTTTTTGGAATGCCTTGAACCAGTTTAATTTATGACAAGGTCACCGCTGTCATTTTCACATTTTTTTTTTGTACGTGACAGTTTTAAAACTTTCATCGAAAGTATGGCACCAAACTTATAGCCAGTTTCTCTAAACGAGGGACAAGTGTTATTTCCAAATCCTCCTCGTAGGGTGGCAAAAATTTTCCAGATCATCTTGTGATATTTTACCAACCAAAATGGCATTAATGTTGGGGTAATTTTCAAATACATATTCCGAAAATTCCACATTAGTTTCGATAAATCTTATCATATTTTTAATCCACTTGGTTTTAGATTTTACTGGGGTAATTCGTTTTAAGTAATCTCGAAATTTAAAAGCTTCTCAATTTGTTTATTTTTACGGGTTATGGGAAGTTTATCAGGACTTCGCGACGTACATAAATGTTTTTGATTTTAAGCAATCAAACCCGGTATTGAGTT
This sequence comes from Pegoplata infirma, assembly GCA_963921195.1. Classification (NCBI taxonomy): domain Eukaryota; kingdom Metazoa; phylum Arthropoda; class Insecta; order Diptera; family Anthomyiidae; genus Pegoplata; species Pegoplata infirma. The sequence continues at coordinate 185,681,046 of OY992540.1, forward strand.
CCTCGAGCAATAAGGCTGTAGCTTCAACATTAGCTTTATTACTGGCATTTTGAAATTCATCCTTACACGTTCTTAAGCTCTTTGCAACGGTTCCACTAAATATCTGTGTTGCAAGAAAAACTCTAATTTTTTAACATTCCGAATCGATCGAGGTGTATATCTTTAATTTTGGGACACAATCTACTACCATATTTGTTATGGTCGATTTCCTTGAACTCCCTTAATACATTCACTTGCGCAACCACCATCGTTTATTATAAAAATCGGTTGTCACTAGCGCATTTATTATGCTCTCTATTAGATGAGGGGGATCATGAGCTAGAAATACCTTAAATCCATTATCATCAATAAAATGGCTATCGGTTTGTATTTCTTTTAAAAGTTTGAAGGCTTTCAAATTGTTTGGGCCTTGACAGCCGACTACGAATACGACATTAAGGTCAGTCTCACGAAGTTTTTTTTATAACATGTCTTACTTCGATTGCTTGTTTATCTCCAGATATTTGGCTATTGCAGGCATTATAGCTAATGGGAACTTTCCATTTTTTAAATAGCTTTTATAATACAGAAATTATATTTATTGGCTAAGTCAGCGGTTCTATTTCCTTTTCCCTAGTCAACAAATCCATCAATGCCATCAAGTCGAATGTTATATTTGAGCTCATGTCTTCCGGATATTTCATCCATTAATAGTACGCAAGTTCTTCCAACACTATTCATATCATCTGCCATACAAAGGACATTATTTTCCAACTATGTAAGGTGGATTTCGATGGCAATGTAAGGTTTAAATCTTTCCGTAAATGCTGATTAGGGTGGATCGAATTTGGCTTTTTGGCAAATTTCGTTCTGGCTCACCGACAGATGTGTTGGAATAGACCTAAAAACAATGTGGTTAAAATTTCATGCAGATCGGTGGCCATCTTCCGCTGCCGAAATGAGATTGAAAATCCGCGATTTTGCGGGCGACTAACCATTAGGAACATATTTTTTAAGTTAAAAATGGGAGAGTGAGTAGAGATGAGAGCCTGAGTGAATTTGACCAACTCACGCTCAAGAAGAAAAAAAAAATTTCACGCAGGAAATTTTTTAAGTTTGCATACATTTTACGCAGGATCACGTGAGCGAAACATATTAAACTAGTTTACGTTGTAATCACGCTCACGAAAACTCAACATAACTATTATATTTTGACGTGTTTTATTTTTCTGTCACCATAAAAAATCATGCAATCTCACGAAATTTCACTCACGTTTACGAGTGAATCCCGTGAAATTTGTGCCACGTGTGCATTTGTACAAAATATATTTTTAATGCAAAATAAAAAAGTGATCCATATATTTTATTGAAACAAGTTTATATATTATTTCCCGTTTAAATGCACCCACCCCGAAAGCATTATCCCCTTAAATGCCAGAATGCAGCAAGTAAATATTCTATTGAAATTATTCAGCAATATTCTTGTTTAAATGTGAATTACTTTTTGTGTCAGATATAAATAAATGGTTAATGGTGGGTACGGAAAAAGCTTTAAGGGTGGGTGCATTTAAGCGGAAATACTATTTGAACTTTTTTTGTTTCATTTGCATTAAAAATATAAGTTTTAAAATTACAGTGTTAAACGTGAATAAAATTTCGTGAGTTTGCATGATTTTTTGTGGTGACAGAAAAATGAAACACGTCTAAATTCAGCATGAGTGAGATTAAAATGTGACACTCATGTAACCCTGCGTAAAATGTATCCAAAATTCAAAAATTTCTTGCGTGAGCATTTTTTTTTCTTCGCGAGCTTGAGTTGGTCGAATTCGCTCACGCTCCCATCTCTACTCACGCTCCCATCTTTACTGACACTCCCATTTTTAATTGAAAAAATATGTTCCCAATGGCTATTCGCCCGCCAAAAGCGGTTTATTGCATCATGGGTCATTTAGGGCCCAAAGCTGTGTAGGGTTAAAGATTTCTTAAAATCCAACATTTCTATATTAAGTTTTATAATTTATAATAAATCAAGTGCAAAATGAAAAGTTTTTAACTAAAAATGTTGATTTTTAAAAAAAGTGCAATTTTTCCAAAATGTCCTGGAAACAGACCGTTACACGCGCTGTTTAAGAATATCGTATTTTTTCAAAAAAATTTTTTGTCAAACGAACTTATATATACTTGAAAAAATGCAATAAAACTTTAGATTGTGCAACTTAAAATAAAAATTTTTTTTTTAAATATGGTGGTTTTGAGTTAAGGGCAAAATGTATGGATCATTTTCGGCAACCATTTTAAAGGAGTTAACAATGTCCTATTAAGCTGAAATTTTTTTCTAAGATAATATGATCGAATTGAAAAGATTGACTGAAATAAAAAAAAAAAGATTAAGTGATTTTTATAATTTTGGCAATTTTTTAAAATAAATACTATTTTTTAAGAAATCGCGGATTTTCAACGTCATTTCGGCAGCGGAAGATCACCACTAGACTTGTGCTTAATCGTTCAATTGAGTGAGCGCTCATTTTCGTTCATTTCAGATAAAAGACCTAGTTCGTTCATCTAGTTCAATTGCTCTTTCGGCTTTTTCGTTCAATAGTTCGTGAACGAATCTTTTTGATCATATCTATTGGTCGTTCATCTAGTTCAAATCGGTCAATTTTGGTTTTCGTTCAACAGTTCGTGATCGAATCATTTCGATCATGTCTTTTGTTTTAGTTTTCTTTTAAAAAATACAAAAATGTTGAATAAAAACATTAATTAAAAAAAAATATATATATACATAATTTTTGTAAAAAAAAACATAGATGATGAGAAAGCGTGCTTAAAGAGGAGAAAAAACTAACGCGTTATGACAAAATTATAAAAAAAAAATTAAACGACCGAACTGAAAGATCAAAATGAAGTAATGACCAATTGAGCTGAATGAACGAAAAGAACTAAAAGAGCTGAAATGAACGAACTAGATAAACCGGTCAGTTAAGTGAATAGTTCAATTGAACTAGTTCGTTCGTGAACGACACAACTCTAATCACCACCGATCTGCATGAAAATTTAACCACATAGTTTTTAGGTCTATTCCAACACATCTGTCGGTGAGCCGGAACGAAATTCGCTAAAAAGGCAAATTCGATCCACCCTAATCTCCATATCAAGTTTTTTAAGAAATTCTTGAACCAATTTAAATTTATGACAAAGTCACCGCTCTCATTTTCACAATTTTTTTTTGTGTACGTGACAATTTAAAAACTTCATCGAAAGTAGGGCACCAAACTTATAGCCAATTTCTCTAAACGAGGGACAAGTATTATATCCAAATCCTCCTCGTAGGGCGGCAAAAAAATTTTCCAGATCATCTTGTGATATATTACCAAACAAAATGGCATTAATGTTGGGGTAATTTTCAAATACATATTTCGAATAAATCACAATAGTTTCGATAAATCTTATCATATTTTTAATCGACTTGGTTTTAGATTTTACTGGGGTAATTCGTTTTAAGTAATCTCGAAAATGTAAAACCTTCTGAATTTGTTTATTTGTACGGGTTATGGGAAGTTTATCAGGACTTCGCGATGAAAATGTTTTTGCATTTAAGCAATCAAATCCGGTATTGAGTTTATCGAGCAATAAGGCTGTAGCTTCAACATTAGCTTTATCAGTGGCATTTTGAAATTCATCCTTACACGTTCTTAAGCTCTTTGCAACGGTTCCACTAAATATCTGTGTTGCAAGAAAAACTCTCATTTTTAACATTCCGAATGGATCGAAGTGTATATCTTTAATTTTGGGACACAATCTACTACCATATTTGTTATGGTCGATTTCCTTGAACTCCCTTAATACATTCCAACTTGCGCAAACACCATCTTTTATTATAAAATTGATTGTCACTAGAGCATTTCTTATGCCCTTTATTAGATGAGGGGGATCATGATCTAGAAATACCTTAAATCCATTATCATCACACTCAAAATAATCACTCTGTTAAATTACAGAGATACTCTGCTGAGCCAGCAGAAAATACCATAGATTTCCAACCAGCAAGCATTTTTGTTATTTTAGGAAGAAAACTCTGTAAAATGGTTTGTACAGTTAAAAAACTGTAAAATTACATAGTTTCTAGTAAAATATTAGTTAAATGAGATCACAATTTTACAGAGTAATACTCAGTAAATTTACATATGTTTGTAAAAACTCTGTAAAACTATTTCGATTAAAAAACTGTAAATTTACAGAATAATCTGTAAAATGTTGATATGAAACCAGAAGTTTTTTTACAAAATTTCTGAAAACTTACCATTTTTTTGTCAAATTTATTTGATTTCAAACTTAAAACATGAAATAATTGGGAACAAAAATAACAACATACATATTTATAATAAAAAAAACTTCTTAAAGTTGTCATTTCAACGGCATTTTTAATTTTGTTTAACTTTGAGTGCATGAACTCCAGAACGTCTCTGCTTCAAAAACATTAACAGTCTGACAAGACATCAAAATTATTCTTTGCGTATACGTATATTTTAAATTATTAAAACTCACATATTTAGTGATGCATTTAAGCGGTAGATGTTCACCGAGGTTTCTATAAATTAATAAATGACGATTTGAGCAGGGGCTATTTAAATGTGAAAATTGCGTTTTCTTTTACAACTTTCATAAACTTAAAAAAAAAAAAAAAATTAAATGATCCTGATTAAATGCGTTTCCCACTTTAATGGTGCGCACGCGAAACGTTACATTTTAATTTCTTGTTTAAATTCACTTTCTAATTGTAAGTGGCAACTAAAAGAATTCATATTGTTCGACTGTAATGTAAAGAAGCATGGATAAGTAATAACTTGACACAAAATAAAGGAAATTGCTATCATTTCAATGAGCCCGCTTAAATGTTACGCACGCGAATTTTTAATTTTGTAGAAATTATTTATAAACTCGCTAGATATTCTCAGGTTTTTTTTCATATACTTCTCATTTCAGTGCAACATTTGTGCGGGGACATTATAATAAACACTTTTATAAAATTAAAATATTTTTTAATGCGGTTGATATGGCTTTTACACAACGGTCACTTTTGATTTCTAATCAACTTCTCATTTTCAGTATTGTTGACAATTGGCAAATGCCATCGTGTAGATTTCCCCGCTTTAATGCTTCCAAACTGTAAATTTTATTTTTGTGAGTACCTCTACGAGTACCTCCAATTTTACACGACATCCTCGTAAAATTTACCAGCTTTTTTTGTAATTTAAGACGCTTTTTAAAGAGGGATTTCAATATTTGGAAGTTTTTTGAAGAGATTTTTATTTGAAAACTGAATTACAAAGCAATAAGTAAAATTACAGATGAAATTTAGTATTTTGGTTACCAGAAAAAACTAAGGATTTTTCTAAAATCTATATTTTAACAAAAAACTCTGTTTGTTGTCTGCAAAATAAAGATTACAAAGTAAAAAGTTAAACTACAGATAAAATTTTTTTTTTTCGCTCACAAGAAAATACAAAGTATTTTCCTAAAATCTGTATTTTAGCAGATAACTTTGTCAAATATCCGTCGAATTGAGATTACAGTCACTTTACAGAGTAATTATTTTGAGTGCAATAAAATGATTATCGGTTTGTATTTCTTTTAAAAGTTTGAAGACTTTCAAATTGTTTGGGCCTTGTTCGCCGACTACGAATACCACATTAAGACCAATCTCACTAAGTTTTTTTTTTATAATATGTCTTACTTCGATTGCTAGTTGATCTCCAGATATTTGGCTATTGCAGGCATTATAGCTAATGGGAACTTTCCACTTATGAAATAGCCCCTTTATCATACAGAAATTATATTTATTGGCTAAATCAGCGGTTCTATTTCCATTTCCGTAGTCAACAAATCCATCAATGCGATCAAGTCGAATGTTATTTTTGAGCTCATGTCTTCCGGATATTTCATCCATTAATACTACGCAAGTTCTTCCTACACTATCCACATCATTTGCCATAAGCTTCAAAGTCATTAACATTTCTTGACTTAAGCCTGGCTCTACAAATGACATTATTTTCCAACTATATAAGGTGGATTTCGATGGCAGTGGAAGGTTTAAATCTTTCCGTAAATGCTCATAGCCTCGTGACGACTTGTAGTGTAAGTTTTGTGCGAAAATCTTCTCATCCTCAGTGTAGCGTTTTAAATTTGGATTGCAAATCATTCTTGATAATGGTATTGCATCCTTGGAAGTACCAGCTTGTATTGGTATCAGTGTTGCCAGATAAGGGGATTTGTCCCCAAAATGGGGATTTCGAGTTTGTTTTGGGGACAAGAGATCCAGGGGAGGGATTTGGGGATTTCGCTAATTTTTGGGGATTTTTTCTAAAATTTGGGAATTTTTTTATTTCAAAAATTAAAAATTAAATATTTAAAATTGTTAAAACTATAACCTATTAATGAGATTGACAGAATGCAGGCAAAAATTACAACTGCATTCATTTGTTAATGTCAAAGTAGTACAATTGGAATAACAATGCTTTAATTATTTTTTAAAGTTTTTTGAAAAGCAAAAATATTGTTTTTAAATGCACCATAGATGGGAATTTTTAATTACCATTGAAATTTAATTACCACTGGTTGATATCAATGGTAATGAAAAAAATTTCATTACCATTTAATGGTAATTAAATTTTTTTAATTGAAAAAATAATTACTAATGGTAATGAAATGCACCAATTGTTGAAAAACACCAATTATAATTGGTTTCAAAACCATTGGTTTGCACATTTTTATTATTTTGAAAAGTTAAAAATTTAGACATCAAAGTATGTTTTTACAAAAAAATATGTAAATGTTAAAGACAAAAAACAAAACGCAAATTTCAAATATTGTGTTATATAAAGGCAATCAACGTGTGTTTGGTTTATAAAATGTGAAAAACTATAACACCATATAACAAAAAACAACGGATATTTCCAAATATTAACGATTTTGACAATATACTAAAAGTCAATCAATACAGCTAAAGAAACCAACCTCCAATTTATTTGGGAACAGTAAAAAAATATTTTGTTTATTTATTTTAGAAGATCTACTTAAGTGCAAAGTAATGAGATATCAAAATAAAAAAATATTTCTTTGTTTACAAAATAATTGGTGGTCAAAAGTATTGGAGGCCAAAATATAGGTACTGGTGTCTTTAACTGTATTGATTGACTTTTAGTATTTTTCTGTGTCGTTTAAAAAATAATTTGACAACCGAATAGAAACTTTTGGAGTATTACCTCCTAGCACGTCTTATCAAGGCTGGATTTTTTTTCAAAAGTTATGTTTTGTAGGGAAGAGGTATAAAAAGACAACACTAACAAAAATTAAATATTTAAATATCATAAAAAGGTCTAACCTTAAAATTAATACAAAAATATTGTTTAATAAACACAATTTTTTTTATTAAAAGAGAGTTTATATTTGAATATTCATTATTTTTTTTTTTTTGGGATTTTATATAATTTGTAGGGTATTTTTGGGGATTTAATTTTTCAAATTGGGGACAAGAGCCAAATATTTTCTGGCAACACTGATTGGTATTATATTTTGTCACATTTTTATTGTAGATTTTTGTAAATTTTCTAGATTCGACCTCAATGTACTTATAGTTTTTTCGTAATTTTCTTTTTCTGCCAACCTCTCTTGTTCCACTTTTTTCTCCATTTCCTTGAAACGACATAAATTGTTAATAACATTTTTCGTTTCGTTTTCGTCACATCCATAATATAGTTGAGGGCAAGCATTATTGCGTAACTTTGTTCTGCCTATCATATTTTTGGCAAAGTGTTTTTCGCAAATTCTAAAATGCATATATTTTTGCATCCACTCGGCAAATTGGCAACGATTCATTTTCTCTTTCGGAATTTAAAAAATTCGTATATTATCCACTTGAGAGAATAATCACAATTGGAGCGGGAAGCGGAAAAACGCAATTGTCCTCATACAAATAGAATTGAATCTAGTTTGGCGGAAAAACGCGGCGGAATTTTGTTGTCATATAAAACGTATGTGAACAGTTGCGGAAAAACGCTTCCCGCTCCAATTGTAATTATTCTCTGAGATGTGCTGGTACAATCCTTAAAGTGACAAACTATTAAATATCTGGAAATATCTGAAGATATGTATGGCTCTGGTGTGTGTGGAATATCAAAATTACGACCTGAAAAAAATTATGTGTCAGATATATCTAATAAAATTAAAATACATCACATAAAACACATAAACGAAACATTAAAATAAAACAACATGATAGTTAATAAATTTATTTCTTTATTCATAGGTTTAACTTTTTTTACATTTTATACATTTTAAATTTTAGTAGTAATATATAAAATAAAATAATAAATAAAATAACAAAAACCCCAAAATTTCTTTGGAGTGGATAAAAACATATTTGAAAAATAAAACAACATGCAAATATTTAATAATTTTTTTCTTTATTGATTTTACATTTTATGCATTTTTATAAAAAAAAAACGTTTAATACCCAATTCACAGTTGAGGTGAAATCTTTTTCGAGAGAGATTTCGATCATATTGGTTGTGTATAAAATGATACAGACCATATGATCGAAATCTCGTTCAAACGAGATTTCACCTCAGGTGTGAATAGGCCTTAATAATACTTAAAAAAATCAAACTGGATTTGTTTTTTATAGTGACAGACATCAGAATTAGGCTGGGTCGTATTCCAACAAAGTGCTCAGATCAACTATTAATAGTGAAAAAAAGTTGGTACAAGTAAATACAAGCAATTTAAAACCAAAATGAACAAAATCGGTCCATGGCTTCCGTTCTCGCATCGCGGGTCAAAATTGCGGTTTTTGAAAAAATGGACATAATTTAAAAAAAAAATTAAATATTTAAAAAAAAATTATTAAAAAAAAAAAAAAAAATTTTTGTATCGCATTAATTCAAAGATATTTAGAAAAATTTTGTTTGTTTTTTTTCGGATATCGGTGGGTTACCCAAACGTGAGGCCAAAAAAACCTCACATTTTTATCATGGAGCTCAAAACTACTTTTTTACTATTTTAAAAATTTAGTGAAACAAAATTTTTAAATATATTAGTTTATCCACTTGATATCATTGAATACATCTCAGGGATTGTAGAAAAAAATTCTTAGTTAAATTCCTTCGTCCAGTTGGTGTGAGGAGCGATTTGAATTTAGCGGATTTCCAGAACATGTGTTTTTATCGACATTTTTGACTAATTTGTAGTTAGCAACATTTTACTTAAATTAATCAACTTTTTTTGTTCAAATGGTTGTTTTGGACCATAGTAACTCTGCTTTGAAATAATAGGCTTTTTGGACAACGTTAACCCTTGCCGGCACGAGGTTAAAAATTCCTCCAATGAAATTTTCGAAAATTCCTCACTCTAAAATCGTGTATGTGTTTTAATAATGAACAATTACAAATTTATACAAAGTTTTCTTGAAGGACATCTTTAACCCTTGTTGAACGAACGCCGAAAAAATTTCAAACAGCTGTTTTTTTGCTCATAGTCAAATGGACTTTTTTGACATATTAAATTATATGTTTTTACTTTTAGCTTTACACAGTAAAAACGAGGAAGACGTAATGAAATTTCGGATGCCATTTTTTTTTTATTTTATTTAGTTTTAAGCATTTTCCGCTTAAGTGCGCTTACTATAAAACGTTTCGAGTGAAAAACTTATTTAGTATGTTATAAAATGAAAGATTTGTACATCTGCGATTGAAACGTTTGAGCGGGGAATGCATTTAAACGATCGCATTTAAATTAACGTTTTAAAGTAAGCGCACTTAAGCGGAAAGTGTTAAAAACTAAATAAAATAAAAAAAAGGCATCCGAAATTTCATTACGTCTTCGTCGTTTTTACTGTGTAAAGCTAAAAGTGAAAAACATATTATTTAATATGCCAAAAAAGTCCATTTTGACTATGAGCAAAAAAAAAAAGCTGTTTTTTGGGCGTTCGTTCAACAAGGGTTAAAGATGTCCTTCAAGAAAGCTTTGTATAAATTTGTAATTGTTCATTATTTAAACATATACACGATTTTAGAGTGAGGAATTTTCAAAAATTTCATTGGAGGAATTTTTTAACCCCGTGCCGGTAAGGGTTAACGTTGTCCAAAAAGCCTATTATTTCAAAGCAGAGTTACTATGGTCCAAAACAAGCATTTGAACAAAAAAAAGTTGGTTAATTTAAGTAAAATGTTGCTAACAACTACAAATTAGTCAAAAATGTCGATAAAAACACATGTTCTGGAAATCCGCTAAATTCAAATCGCTCCACACACCAACTGGACGAAGGAATTTAACTAAGAATTTTTTTTTTTTTCACAATCCCTGAGATGTATTCAATGATATCAAGTGGATAAACTAATATATTTAAAAATTTTGTTTCACTAAATTTTTAAAATAGTGAAAAAGTAGTTTGGAGCTCCATGTTAAAAATGTGAGTTTTTTTTGGCCTCACGTTTGGGTGGGTTATCGATATCCGAAAAAAACAAAATCTTTCAAATATCTTTGAATTACTGCGATACAAAAAAATTTTTTTTTTTTTTTAATAATTTTTTTTTAAATATTTAATATTTTTTTTTAAATTATGTCAATTTTTTCAAAAAACGCAATTTTGACCCGCGATGCGAGAACGGAAGCCATGGACCGATTTTGTTCATTATGGTTTTAAATTGCTTGTATTTACTTGTACCAACTTTTTTTCACTATTAATAGTTGATCTGAGCACTTTGTTGGAATACGACCCAGCCTAATCAGAATACCTTATTACTAAAATATTAAAAAAATTTCATATTTAAATATTGACTTTGATTAAAAAAATTATTTAAAAATATTGAAAGTGTATACACGCCTTAATGTTCTTGTAAGAATTTCGATAAAAATACATGAAATTTCAATGTGATCAAAATTATTATAATTAAAGATCTCCTGGAATCTGATGATAGCTTCAAAACATATATTTTTAACAGTTTGTTAAAATATTCAAATTGGAAGTTTACACATTGACATTTTTTGAACCCTTGTCAGAAAAAAAAAATAATTTTTTAATGCGTTAGTTAAGAAAACACTACCGTTTCCAGAAAATCAACCTGTTACCATCATGGACACTAGACTGGGTCGACCATAAAGGAGAAAAAAAAAGTTCCCATTGTGCGGGCTTAATTTTAAAGCTTACCTCGAAAAAGTTCCATAGCCAAAATATTAGATTTTTAGGTCGCGATTTGGTACCGCCGAAATCGTTTTTTGTTCATAGCTTTGTCAGTTGATGTCCAATCGTTTTAAAAAAAAAAATTTTAGAAAGTCCTCAGCGAGTACTAAAGTTGACTCATATCTGGTTTTAACCTCAGAGGTCATCTTCTTGTTATGATTGTTAGTTTCTCATCTTTCTACCCACTTAAATGATTTTTATTTTTCCATTAAATTATAGCACTAAAAAATTCATGAAATTCTTCTCTTGGAAGTATCCAGTTAAATTTATTAACAAAAAAGTTACATTTGATTTAAGATTTTCATATACAATATAAAGAAAATTAGAAAAAACACTTGTTATTATGCCTTTAAACTATATTTAATTTTTTTAGTTTGTATTTAAATACATACGAACAAGTGTTTTTAATCTTTTTCTATGGAAATTTAAAATTGAATGTAACTTTTTTGTTAATTAATTTAAGAGGGTACTTCTAAGGGAAGAATTTCATGAATTTTTTAATGCTATAATTTAATGGAAAAATAAAAATCATTTAGGTGGGTAGAAAGCTGAGAAACTAACACTCATGACACGAAGATGAGCTCAGAGGTCAAAACCAGATATGGGTCAAATTTAGTACTCGCGGAGGACTTTCAAAAAATTTTTTTTTTAAAACGATCGGACATTAAATGACAAAGTTATGAACAAATAACAATTTCGGCGGTACCAAATCGCGACCTAAAAATCTTATATTTTGGCTATGGAACTTTTTCAAGGTAAGCTTTAAAATTAAGCCCGCACAATGGGAACTTTTTTTTTCGACCCGGTCTAATGGACACCATTAAAACGCAGTTTCACCATTCGGCGAGGTCGCTAGACATCTGCGCGAGGAGAATTTAGGCTACTTGGGCCATGAACAAGTCTGAATACGCTTTAGAGTGTGTTGAACCAACGGATAAAAAAAAATCATTTAATCGATCTATCTGCAAATGAAACTAAAATGTCAACGCAAAAACCCACAACAAAAATAAGTGGGTAAAAATAATGAAAAAAATGTTTATACATTAAAAAAAAAGAAGCTCTTCCATTGACACTATTCTTTGCATGCCTGGACATTGGTAGCCTTTGGGATTTTGCTGTATATGTATCAGTCGTTCCTTAGAACGAAATACAATTATATTTCCCTCAAAATCACCTTTAAATACATAGGTGTATATTTGATTGCAGTAAGCATAACCTGCACTCAAAATAATAACTCTGCTAAATACTCTGCAAAATGACTGTTATCTCAATTCGACAGATATTTTACAAAGTTATCTGCCGAAGTACTGATTTTAAGCTAATACTTTGTATTTTCTTGTGACCGAAAAACAAAATTTTATCTGTAATTTTACTTTTAACTTTGTAATCTTTATTTTACAGATGATAGAGTTTTTTTTTGTTAAAATACAGATTTTAGAAAAATACTTCGTTTTTTCTCGTAACCAAAATACTAAATTTCATCTGTAATTTTACTTGTTGCTCTGTAATACAATTTTCTTCAAAAAACTTCCAAATATTTCAACCCCTCTTTTAAAAGCGTCTTAAATCACCATAAAAGCTGATCAATTTTAAGAGGATGTCGTGCAAAATTGGAGGTATTCGTAAAAAACTCGTAATTTTCATAAAAATAAAATTTACATTTTGGAATCATTAAAGCGGGCAAATTTTCACGATGTCATTTCCCAATTGTCAACACTACTTGCACATTAAGGAAGTAGAAATTGATCACAAATAAAATAGTGACCGTTGTGTTAAAGCCATATCAAGCACATAAATAAAATATATAAGTCAAGGCATTCTTAAACGATTTCCCTTTAATATTATAAAAGTGTTTTATTGGAATGACCCGCTCAAATGTGGCACTGAAAATGAGAAGTTTATAAGAAAACTGTGAGAACATCTAGCGAGTTTATAACTAAAAATCTACAAAGTTAAATATTTGCGTGCGAAACATTTAAGCGGGCACATTTAAAGGATGGCAATTGCCTTAATTTTGTGTCAAGTTATTACTTATCCATGCTTCTTGCATATTACAGTCGAAGAAAATGAATAAGAATTCTTATAGTTGCCACTTAAAAAGTGAACTTAAACAAGAAATTAAAATATAACGTTTTGCGGTTGTACCATTAAAGTGGGAAATGCATTTAATCAGGCTCATTTAAATTTTAGTTTTTTCTCTAACTTTATGAAAGTACTAATAGGAAACACAATTATGAATAGCAACCTGCTCAAATCGTCATATATTAATTTATAAAAACCTCGGTGAACATCTACCGCTTAAATGCGTCACTAAATATATGAGCTATAATAATTTAAAATATTCGTAATGCGCAAAAAATAGTTTTATTTAATTTAACGTTTTTGAAGCAGAGAAGTTCTGGAGTTTATGCACGCAAAGTTAAACAAAATTAAAAACGCCGTTTATTTTTGTTCCCAATTATTTCATGTGTTCCAGTTTAAAATCAAATAAATTTAACAAAAACTTTGTAAATTTTCAGAAGTTTTTGAAAACCTTATGATTACATACCAACATTTTACAGATAATTCTGTAAATTTACAATTTTTTACGAAATAATTTTACAAAGTTTTTACAAATATATGCAAAATTACAGAGTATTTCTCTGTAAAATTGTGATCCCATTTAACTAATATTTTACTAGAAACTATGTAATTTTACAGTTTTTTTTTTTGTCTAAACCATTTTACAGAGTTTTTTTGTAAAATAACAAAAAATCTGGCTGGTTGGGAATCTATGGTATTTTCTGCTGGCTCAGCAAAGTATCTCTGTAATTCAACAGAGTGATTATTTTGAGTGTGTGATTGACAACTTATTAATGCGAAGAGATTTAAAATTTATATCACACGCGTTATTTGTTTTCAAGTACCCGAGTAAAAATTTTTATATGATGCAATACATAATGATATATAACACAATATATATTTACACGCAATTTAATCCGAATAATGGTGAATGTTTTTGCATTAAAAAAGATCAACTTGTATAAAATATGATTCGATTTCATCCGAGTTTTGACCAGACATTGCCATATTTCATTGGATCCAATTAGATCTAATTGCATAAAAACATAAAAAATCTTGGTGTGTTTTGGTTTGGGTGAGTTACACCACAGGTCAACGATACATTCACCAAACATATAATTTTCTAAAACAAAAAAAATGTTTGGGTACGCTTCGAACCAGATAGGTGATATACATAACCCTAACAAGGAAATGTTTACCCTAGTAAAAAAAGAAAAAATGGTCATGACTAATTATATCCCAAATATGGCGGATACAATTACTTTAATAATTATCTACGGGTATATTTTATGATCCAGCGGGATAACCTTATATATAATGTGATACGTGAATTGGGTCTATATAATTATATCAGTTAGAGAAAACTGATATGATTAAATATAATTTAAAACCATTATAACTGATCATATAATGCTCCTTATAACGTCATATAAGTTGGATAACATTATATATAATTATATGCACTTTATGTAATGTTATATACAAAAATATGTTCTTTATGTAGAGCAATATCTAACCATATATATTTATGTCTTATAGTCTCAATTTATTTTATATTGTATCAGTCCGGATCAAACTGATAAAATCAGATAGACCCATTTTACGTATATTATATATAAGACTATCTGTTCAGATCTTGTAGGATAACCGAAGATAATATTTGAAACAATTGTGTCCACCATATTTGGGATCTAATTTGTCACTGCTATATATAAGTCTTTTTTACTCGGGTAGGAACATTTTAAAAGTTTCTTATACTTTGCTTAAAAAACTTAGAGCATTTTTTGTTAATTGGAAACATTTAATTGGAAACATTTATATATGGAACAGAATAAGCTATATATAATTTTATATTAAATTATACAGAAAAACAAATTTTGTATTGGCCCTAATATTATTTCATATATTTATATCAACCGTATACCTTTTAATCCGAATCATGATTAAATTATATATTACAACATATGACAGCACTTAAAAAAATTAGAAAATACCTCACGGGATGTATAATCATATATGATTTATTATGTTTGTATCAAGTTATATATTGTTATATATGTTTATTTTTACTCGGGTAAACAATTCTCAAAATGTCTTGCACAAATTTGTTTTGGGAAGCCTTTGTAGTGAATTTGGGACGTGATTCCTTTAGAACTTCTTGCAGCTCCGAAATACAAAATGTGGCATCCTTTATAATGCAATTAGAAAATTGTTTTCTTTCGTCGGGAACACGGCTTCCATCCTCCACCAATAAAACATCTCTATTTAATTTTGTTCGAATAATATCTGTTAGATATTTTTCCCGAATGCTTTTTAAAAACTCTATTTTAAAATTACGATGAGGCGATCCTTCATTTCACTTTTATTATTTATGCTACTTTCATTTAAAAAAGATGTCACATAACGACCTGTTATGCCTTCTTCTCCTCCATTTGTATCATAATTTTCATTATTTTCTTTATTTGCATTTTCCCCATCTGCATTGTTTTTAGCATGTTCGGTTTCATCTTCATTATCATCACTTCTAATTTCAAAATAGTTTGTGAAGCGTTCATCCTCAGACTCAATATCGTTTTCATTTTCATTATTTTTCTTAGCCTTATTTTGATTATCGTTGGCAGTTTCAACATTACTTCTTTGGATCGTTTTGTCGTTATTTATTACTTCTTTGGATCGTTTCGTCGTTATTTATTACTTCTATATTATTACTTTGGATCGTTTCGCCATTATTTATTACTTCTTCGGATCGTTTCGTTATTTATTACTTCTTTATTATTACTTCTTTGAATCTTTTCGTCGTTATTTATAACTTCTTAATTATTACTTCTTTGGATTGCTTCATCGTTATTTATTACTTTTTTTTACATTTCTTTGGATCGTTTTGTCGTTTTTGTTTTCTATTATTTGAATATGTTCCAACCTACCTTTTTCAATATTAATTTTATCACCACCGTTCGCGTCTTCATAAATTAAATTTGTTGCGACCAGACTATCTCGAGGCTTTATATTTTGGAATGTTACCTGCAATTTTTTAATTAATGGCGTTTTCTTTTCTGGAAAAAAATGTTGCACTTTCTGCACTTTTTTTTCTTTAATGACTCTTTGTGCACAGTTATGTACAGTAAATATAGACGTATTTGGTACCAAAAGAAAGGTATTTATAAGGACTATAAAATGCTATATCAAGCATTTGAAAACAATACTCAGTTTTTGAGCTGATCCGATAAATGTAAAAATTTATGGGTTTTTTAAATTTTTTTCAATAAAACAAGCTTGTTTCGACATTTTATTATGAACAGTTAGATAGAACTCGAAAATACCTTTCCTTTGGTATCAAATATGTCTATACTTACTGTTTATTACTGTCCACAAAGAGTCGTTAAAGAAAAAAAAGTGCAGAAAGTGCAACATTTTTTTCCAGAAAAGAAAACGCCATAAGATAATTTTAATTATAATGCAATTTTTTTTAAATAATGCAATCTAGACGACCACAAAAGGAGTAGGACCAAAAACAAATTTAAACTTCTTCTAATACAAATAAGCTTTATTTTTTAACAAAAGTACAAAAAATGTTTAAAAATAAATTGTTAACAACTTCAATTTTCCAACTTTCAAAGTTTTCCAAAGTTTTATTTTACCCCAAAACGAATGAAAAATCGTCCAAAATGTTTGTGTCCAAAAAATGTTCCACAAACTTGGAAGTTTTTTAAAATTTGTTTTCGAAACTTGTTTTGTTTTTTAATAAAAGCATTTTTAATGATTTTTTAAGTCCAGAACGAAAAAAGAATTACCAAAATATATTTGTATCCGGGACTTGAAAATTATTCAAAATTATTTTCGGAATTCCTAATAGTCCATGACTTGTAGAATTTTAAAAAAGTTTTTTTAAAAAATTTTTTATGAATTTTTTGCTCCAAAACGGAAAAAAGATAACCTCGTAAAAATTTTAATATATGATTTAATAAAAAAACAAATTTTAGCAAAAAAAGTTTTGGTAAATAAAGTTTTAATGAAAACAACAAAAAATGCCTGTGAATTTTGTACTATATACTACATATTTTGGACCATTTGTTCAGAAACCAAGAAAGTACCAAAAAAGTACCAAAGTACCCTATTCTACTCCCTTAAAATAGAAATTTTAAAAAAGTTATTTTTTTAGAATATCCTAGGTTCGAAATATCTAGTTTCTAGGACTATAAAGGTACCTACAGAAGAACAATATTATGTACAATTTTCAATTATATTGATGGTGTGTGGGAACTATTGTACAATGGTTAATCTTACCCACACACTATCAATATAATTGCATATTGTACATAAAATTATATCAGGAAAATTATTTTTGTTTAATAAATATATTTTGTAAATTTCAGCCAACTCATACCATAAATAACAAATAGAAAAGTTAAATTCGAGTTGGCCGAATTTATGAATACCCTCCACAATGCCCTTTTAAGTGATAGTAAATTTTCTAACGTGAAAAAAATAACACTTTTGATTAGTTTTTATTTTGTGTAAAAAAACTTTTTTTTTAAGTAAGTTTTGAAAAAAAAATTAACTTACTAAATTTTTTTGAGTGAACATTTTTTTTGAACTTATTGCATTTGAGCAAAATTGGTTCAGCGGTTCAAAAGTTATGAACGAAAATGTAAGGACACCTCGAAAATGTTGGTATATTCAACATAACCTACACTCAAAATAATCACTCTGTTAAAATTCAGATTTACTCTGATATACAAAGAAAACTCTGTAAAATGATTTTGATAAAAAAAACTGTAAATTTACAGAATTATCATTTAACAGATAATTCTGTAAATTTACAGTTTTTGATGAAAGCGACCAGAATTTTATCAAGAAGCATGAATAAGTAATAACTTGACACAAAATAAAGGCAAGTGCCATCATTTAAATCCGCCCGCCTAAATGTGTCGCACTCGAATGCTAAACTTTGTAGAAATTATTTATATACTCGCTAGATGTTCTGACGGTTTTTTTCATAAACTTCTCATTTTAAGTACCACATTTAAGGTCTGAACAGAACAAGCCCGGCACGACTTTTTCCATACGATTTGACAGTTAAAAACCGTGACAGGCACGACAAAAAATTAAAACTTATTTTATTTTATCTCCGGGTTCTCTCAATCTCCCTTCCTCTCACACTCCAGGGCTGCCACATTTTCACAACAATTTTTTTTTTTTCATTCACAATGTACAAACGTACAGTAGTGCCAACTTAATCACATTGACTATGTGATAAGCGATTTTTTTCCGTAAAATTACTATAATTTTATTAAAAGTTAGCACCACTGAAGAAACAAATGACATTTTTTGCCGTCTCCCGTCATTGTTTTGGGCCTATATTCTCCGGCAACGGCAACCGTCCCCCGTGCCGTGCTTGTTATGTTTCTACCTTTAAGCGGGGTCATTCCAATAAACACTTTTATAAAATTACAGGGAAATCGTTTAAGAATGCTTCGACTTTCTTATATATTTTAAATGAGCTTGATATGGGTTTTACCCAATGGTCACTATTTAATTTCTGAGCAATTTCTGCTTTCTTAATGTGCAAGTAGTGTTGACAATTGGTAAATGCCATCGTGAAAATTAGCCCGCTTTATTGCTTCCAAATTGTAAATTAACTTTTTTGTAAAATTTACGAGTTTTTTGCGAGTACCTCCAATTATACACGACATCCTCATAAAATTTACCAGCTTTTAGTGTAATTTAAGACGCTGCACAGTGGGTTGAACGATAGGCAAAATGGGGATTAATCCAGGGATGCCGTAATTTTGAAATATTATAATTTTTTATTGATGAATACTTATTAATCAACAAAAAACTACTATTTTGAAAAAAAAAAAATATGGAAAAACAATTTTTAACCTGCTAGGCACTTTTTCGGTTTTTGGAAAAACCTATCTTGAGTCACAATTTTTGCTGTAACTTTGGAAGCAAAAGCGATAAATTAATGAATCAAATTGCAAATTAAAGAATATTTAATTCGTTTTTATTAAATTTAAAAAAAAATAAATACGTATTTTTATTAAAATAAATTTTTTATAGAATTTTATTTTTGTGGTTCATAAAATTAAAAAAATTTTAAATTTTCTTCAAAGAAGGAATCACATTTTTTTTTTATTTAAAAATCGTATAAATACAAAAATTTTAACATTTTCAAAACAAAACTTGATTTACAGTGTATCACAAAAGTATTTTGCCTATGCAAAATATAATTAAATTTAATAAATAAACGCTTTAAAAAAATATTTATTTTTAAAATTAAGTAAATGTTTAATTGAATATTAAATAAGGGAAGGTTAAACTTTAATTCTGTATTTTTAAATACTTAATTTTAATTTTTCATGGATGAGATTTTTAAAAAAATATCAAATTGTCACTTATTTTTCAGCTCACAAAAGTATTTTGCTTTTTTAATTTTATTATACCATTCTTTTTATTTATTAAAAAAATTAAGAATTTTAATATTTTAAATGGTATTTATTGTTAGCCAGAACTGATTCCAGACGCCTGGGCATTGATTCCACTCAATTCTAAAATTTTTGGAAAGGTATTTTGTACCATTACTCTTCCAATGCTTGTTTTAAAGTAGTTTTTTATGGAAATGTTGTGCTACAGGATTTTTTCGTCCAAATGAGCCCAAAGATTTTCGATAGGATTCATGTCGGGACTTTGGGGTGGCGTTGCCAGATGTTTGGTGTTGTATAAAAACCACTTTTTAACGTCAACAGCTGTGTGTTTTGGCTCGATATCACATTGGAAGTAAAATCCATTTCGAGATAGCCTCATTTGTTCAGCGCTGGCATGTTAATTTTTCCTCAAAAAGGATAAATCTCTTCATGACTATCCATAGTTTCATCAATAAACACCAACTGGCCCATTTCAAGGCCGACATAAAGTCCTCAACCATCAGAGAACCACCACCATGTTTTACCGTTGATTTTATATTTTTTTATATATAACGATTCTGTTGGCTTTTGCAAGACCATTCGTCGTTCATCACACCCAAAAATGTTGAATTTGGTTTCGTTACTGCACATTTCAGTTTTCCAAAACTTTATTGGGTCAGATGAACGATTCATGTTCTTGCGAAAGCCTAATAAATCCTTAAATATAAAAAATATAAGATTAACAGCAAAACATGGTGGTGGTTCTCTGGTGGTGAAGGGCTGTATGTCGGCCTTGTAATGGGCCAGTTGGTGTTCATTGATGAAACTATGGATAGTCATGTAGAGATTTATCCTTTTTGAGGAAAAATTACCATGCCAGTGCTGAATAAATGGGGCTATCGTGAAATGGATTTTACTTCCAATGTGATAATGAGCCAAAACACACAGCTTTTGAACTTAATAATAGGTTTTTATACAACACCAAACATCTGGCAACACCACCCCAAAGTCCCGACATGAATCCTTTCGAAAATCTTTGGGCTCATTTGGACGAAAAAATTCTGTAGCACATTTCAATGAAAGCTACTTTAAAACAAGCATCGGTACTAGAATGGTACAAAATACCTATTCAATTTTTTTTAAATTTAGTGGAATCAATGCCCAGACGTCTAGAATTAGTTCTGGCTAACAATAAATACCATTCAAAATATTAAAATTGTAATTTTTTTTATTAAATTAAAAAAATTATATAGTAAAATTAAAAAAGCAAAATACTTTTGTGAGCTGAAAAATCAGTGACAATTTTATATTTTCTTAAAAATCTCATGGATGAAAAATTAAAATAAAGTGTTTAAAAATAAAGAATTAAAGTTAAATATTCTCTTATTTAATATGCAATAAAACACATATTTATTTTTAAAAATACATATTTTTTTATAGCGTTTTTTTATGAAATTTCACTATATTTTGCATAGGCAAAATACTTTTGTGATACACTGTATATATTTTAAATACAATATTTTTTTATTTAAAAATCAAAACTAATGAAAAAAAAATCAAAATGCTCGATAAAAAATATTGATTCATAAATTTTGTTGTAACTTTAAAATTAAAATCGACAACTTAATAAATTAAAATTCAAATTTAATTATACTATAACCACAGAAAAAAATTTTGAGAAAATTTTTAAGAGTATTAATTGACAATAACGCAATTTTTCACCAGTAAACAATTTAATAGTTTTGAGTAAATATTTAATAAAATTTATCGAAAAATTTGAACTCAAATTTGAAATCAATAAAAAAAACTACAAAATTTTTATTAAATTATTTACTCATTTTTTTTTTTTTTAATTTTTGAGTAAATTTATAATTACTCAATTAAAAAATATAATTTTTGTTTTAAGTTTTTAACAATTCATTACTCGAATTGTTTTCTAACATATTTTTTTGTATGCGCTAATTGTACCTAGTAAATAATTTAGAAAAGCTTTATATATTTAGAAAAGCTTTATATTATATTCTTTTAGAATAACGACACAGTAAAAATACGAAATTGGGTTATTCGCTACAAGTTAACCTAATTAAGGTTTGTTTGATATATGAGGCATTCCACTATATACAATAGAGGGACTGAAAATCCATTTTGACAAATTTTAAAATTTGCAGCTGTTTAGATATTTTAAGTGTTTTGCACTTTAAAAACTTTTAATGCTCAATTTTTAATATAAATAAATAATACTGTTTTTTATACCGCGATCATGGCAAAAATATTACTGATATCACTGAAACTTAGCATATTTACTTCTAGTTATCCTAAGCAGTTTGGTATTGCATTTTAGCGATATCGGTGTTGCGGTTTAAAAGTTATGAACGAAAATGTAAGGACACCTCGAAAATTTTGGAACATTCCACATAACCTAAAAATACTAAATGCTTTAATGTGGTTGCTGGCTGAGAAATATGAACAAAATTTGATACCGAATGTAATTTAAACATTTAAACAATTTCGCGATTTTTTTTTTCAAAAACTGCATGGGATATGTACTTTTTAGTATTTTAAGCAAAAACATTACCAATTTCGATAAAAAGCAACTTTACACCCCACTCTAATATATATGATCATTAAAATTATTTGTTATTATAATTAAATTATACATTTACAATAAATAGCAATAAACAAAAACGGTAAACAACATAAAGACAATAGAAAACTAAAAAACAAGTATTAGCTATTAAGATTTCGAGCATATAATTTTTTTACACTGGAGATGTTTAAAAAGAATCTCTTGTATTTTTCGTATTGGCAAGTCTTGGCATTGGTTCTTTCATGGATTTTAAAGCAAAAATCCTATATTTTATCACTATGTTCTCAGATACGCCCGAGCTCATCAGAGTAGCAACCAAAACTCAACATATATGTAAAAAACTAGTCGAATAATAGCCTGTCCCTGCCAGGCGGAACACCAAATCACTTTTCTCAATAATTCTAATTTAGCAAACTTTATAAAAAAATTATATTTGTGCTTCAAAAATTTAATATTGCTAAATTGAGTTATATCAATATATTTCCCAAACTGGAAAAAAATTGTATGCGTATGAAAGGTTTTATTGATAAAATTTTAGAACTAAATTTAGCAGGCCCATTTCGTTTCGTCCTTAAACCGGATATCAAAAATCCATCGTGTGGATGTGTCCCATGGTCACCCCTATATATACATGGCAATTTTTATCTTTCTTAGGCTGGATTACTCAATGCTCCGTTATAAAATAACTCCGTTAAATTTAACTTTTTCATACAAATTTTGACATAAGGCTCCGTTAAATCGGCAGTTATCAGCTAACATTTCATTGAGTAATCCGCCCTTAGTCATGAAGGGTTTTAAAATTAGATAAAATGTTAAAAAAAACACAATTTTTTCACTTAAATTTTTCCTTATAATTCTCCGTACACAGTTGACTTCATAAGGATATGATCCATTGTCAATACTTTATCACTCAAAAAATTATGTTAGTAAAATCAACTGAAAATGTCAGTTAAAATAACTACTTTGTAAGTTGTTTTGGGGTCAACTACTTTTTCAGTTAAATCAACTAACAATGTTAGTTATTTTAACTGACAAAAAACAACTGACTTTTGTAGTAAAAACTACTTACATTTGTAGTCAAAACAACTAACATGTAGTAAAAATAAAATAATCAATTTTTTTTTTTCAAAATTTTTTTTTTAGAAAAAAATTGAAGACCAAATTTTTTGGAAGACCAAATTTTTGCCAAGTTTTTTTTTTTTTTTTTAAAGATGTGAAAAATAACAAAAAAGAAAATTTATTTTTATGTTTTGGAAAAAAACTTCGAAAATTTTTCAGAGATAAAAAAAATAAAATTAACTACTTTAAATAACTGTTACTACATTACAGTACTTTTTTGTTAGTTATTCAAAAAAACGACTTAAAATAAGTAACAGAAATAGTTGTTTGATATTTTTCATATAGAAACAACTGACTTTGTAGTTGAAAACAACTAACTACTGTTAAATATACAAACAACTAACATGTAGTAACTTACATAATTTTCTGAGTGATGTTTTACAATTTTCAGCTTCCTTAGTCAATAGGGATTCAGAAATAGTTTAAATGTTTAAAAACTAAATTTCGCCGTCTTCCACCACTCCCCTGGTTTAAAGGCAGGTTACAGATTATATATATAAACTAAACAAAATTCACAACGGATTTTTTGTATCTCCGTCCTTTCACTGGATATCCAGGTCAGAGTTATCTTTGCCATAGTCCGTACCATATGCATCCCAATTTTCATCTTTCAAGGTCATAAGGTGTCTTCAAAATTAGGTAAGATGCAAATACATAATTTTTCTTCTCTTAATTCTCCGTCCATATTCCATATTTTTTAAATCTGACTACTTTAGGATAAGCTCCATCGTTAGTAATATACTCGTATTCACGCCTCTTTTCCATCTTAATTCCCCGTCGACAGTCCAAAAATGTTAAGTCTAACTACTTTAGAATATGCTCCATTGTCAGGACAATATGCTTGCCAATTTTTGACTGCGTAGGTCATTAGGGCTTTAAAGTTAGTTAAATTTAAAAAAATAAAACACAATATTGCCTTGCCCCTTTTTCCTCGCAAATCTCCGTCTACATTCCAAAAATCGGACTACTTTAGAATATGCTTCATTGTTAGAACTGTTAGGGATTTTTAGCTTCCTAATTCATTGGGGCGGAGCTTAAAAATACTCTAAAATGTTAAAAAAAAACAAATTTTTCCAAGTCCCCTTTTTCTTGTAACTCGCCGCCCACAGGCAAAAAAATCCGGCTTCGTAAGAATCTGTCCCTGGTGTTTTACTATAAACATGCCAGTTTTAAGCTTTTACACATAGAAAAATAAATTTCCAATCGAATTTTTTAGTAGTATCAACTCATAATTCGGTTGTCGCTATCAGTTTTTGATGTGACAATCGACTTTTGTTGTTGTATCAAATAAATATCTGCTGTATCAACATAATTTTAGTTGATACTACCGATATTCAATTGAGACGACCTATATGTAAATGTATCAACCGATTTTTAGTTGTATTAACTGAATTTCAGTTGGATATTTGGAAAATTTTTTCTGTGTGTAAGTTTATCAATGAGGTCCAAAAGGCGCTGGATACACAAAAAATAAGAGAAACACAAAAAAAAAAATATATATACAGAAAATAGATGGAAATAAAGGAACCACGCCCTTTTCCCTTTCTTATTCTCCACTCATACACTGGATATCAAAAATCCAGGTTCGTGTTGATCTTCCCCATGAAATCTATTATATACATGCCAATATTCATTTTTCTTTAAATTAGTTAAAATACTAAAACACCCAATTGTTCCAAGCTCTTTTATCTTTTAATTCTCCGTCCACAGTCGAGAAATCTTCAATCCGATTACTTCAGGATATACTACATCGTTAGGACTATACGCTATGCATTTTCCGCTTCCTATATGGGCTTCAAAAGAAGTTAAAATGTTAAAAATCACAATTTTGTCACTCCCCATTTTCCTTTCAATTCTCCGCCCACAGTCCAAAAATTTAAAATTCGACTACTTCAGGATATGCTTAATCAATAGGACTATATAATAGGAAATTGTCAGCTTCTTAAGTCATTAGAGGACTTTAAAATAAGAAAAAATGTTAATTTTCATCTCCATAGGCCATTGGGGGACTTCAAATTAGTTAAAATATTAAAAAACACAATTTTTCCACGCCCCATTTTTCTCTTAATTCTCCTTCCACAATCTATAAAATTTAAATCCGACTACTTCAGGATATGCTTCATTGTTAGAACTAAATGCTATGTAATTTTCAGCTTCCTAAGTCATTTGGGGGCTTCAAAAGAAGTAAAAATGTTAAAAAAACCCAATTTTGCCGCACCACTTTTCCCCTAAATTCTCCGCCCACATTGCGAAAATTTTAAATCCGACTACTTGGGGATATGCGCCATAGCTAGGACTATATTCTAGGAAATTTTCAGCTTCCTAAGTCATTAGGGGGCTTTAAATTAAGCAAAAATGTCAAAAAATTGAGTTTTGCCACGCCCACTTTTCCGCTTATTTCTCCGCCCACAGACAAAAAACCGAAAATCCGGCTACGTTAGGATCTGCCCCAGGTCTTTTACTATATGCATGTCAATTTTCAGCTTTGTAGCTCATCAGTGGGCTTCAAAAAGCTCTGGATAGACAAAAAAAGAGGAACACACAAATAGGGAAATTATATATATAGATACCCAATTTTTAGGATATTTTTTAAAAAATTATTATAACAATTTTTTCAACCTTTATCTTAACAACCGCTTGCAGTAATATAGTTAAATACATGCTGTTTGTGAATCCATTTTACAAAAATTTGTATTTTTAGTTGAAAACAAAAAAAAAATCACTTGAAATATCTCGTTTTTCACTTTTTACCACTGTACACTAAATTAATTAAAATTATTAAACTTTGAGAGAGCATAGCAAAAAAAGTAAACAACTTAGAACACTAATTTTGACAGCTATTGATGGAGAATTTTATCCTCTTTAAACCCATAAAAAAAAATATTACAATATACCAACTTCAAATTTTGAATTAATCCTCAGTTTTGATAGTGTTCAACCCAATGTGCGCTGAGTGGTTGAAATATTTGGAAGTTTTTTGAAGAGATTTTTATTTGAAAACTGTATTACTGGGTGGTAAATAAAATTACAGATGAAATTTAGTAATTTGAATACGAGAAAAAAGAAATGTATTTTTCTAAAATCTATATTTTAGCAAAGAACTAAAGATTACAAAGTAAAATTTTATTTCAGTCACAAGAAAATACAAAGTATAATCTCAAAATCTGTATTTCGGCACATAACTTTGTCAAATATCTGTCGAATTCAGATTACAGTCATTGTACAGAGTATTTAACTGAGTTATTATTTTGAGCTTTAATTCGGCTGCTGGTTGATACATGTGAACAGAATTAATCACGGGATGGTATTTAAAAAAGTACAAATACATTTTTTTATCCATTTTTTCAAAATTTATTTTTTTTGGAAAAAAAACTTTTTTACATTGTGGAGGGTATCAGTACATTTGGCAAGGTCGAATTTAACATTTTTACTTTATTTAAAACTTTTTTTGATCTTTTAATATTGTGTAGGGTATAAATACTTTTTTTTACTTTATTTTTATTTACTTACCCAGGGCAAGTGTTAGCCTTCCTCCAGCATGGACACGAGCATTCACTAAACTTTCCGGACCAAAATTTCGACTACATATTCTAGTGGTCGTTTTTAGGATTTCCGGAGAAATTCTTAAATTCGAACACCAAAATATCTTCGAATGATCTGGAAAGGTGAACATGCTGAGGTCCATACTACCTTCTTGACCGAGACACCCTTTTACCACGCACTTGAAACGTGGTTTTGACGCAATTTTTTTTATTTTTATTTCTTTTTCACTTAACTTTTTTATTAATTTTTGTTTTAATTTTATTTTAAAAATAATTAATTTTATTTTTAAAAAAATGATTTTTAATTTAATTTTTAAAAGCTATATTTTTAATTTTATTTTTAAAAACTTTATTTTTAGTTTTATTTTTAAAAAAATTTAATTAAAAACTTTTATATTTCTTAAACACATCAGTAGCATCTGTTACGCCTTTCACTTCTTCCAAATGGAATGGCGGCTTATTTTTGAAAATCAAACGTTTTCAAATAAGATAACGTGTGATAACGTAAAAGTAAACTGTTCTAAAAAATCGACTACAGTAGTGAAAGAGACAACTATAGTCAACTGTTATAAATGTAAAGAAACCCTATTGTCGTTATTAAAATCTTCTCTATTGGGAGAACTTGCCACTATTTCCGTTATTACAATTCTCTCTTAACTAATTTCCCTACTTTTCCCCCTGATTTTGGAGCATTTTGCCTACCCTTTATACTTTTTGAATGTCCTCTGATGAAGAAAATTGTTATACCAATCACTAAATTATTAGATAATTAATAAAATATTTTTTCAATCAAACATTTTGTTTATTTTAATAACAAATTTGATAAAAATTTTTATTTGTAGTCAATTAAAATAATTCTGACAAAATTATGAAAAAATGCTTAGAATTTGCCATCAATATGCCAACAATAAAAAAGTTAAACCCGATTATTTTGTGAATTTTTTCAATTAATATATGTATATATTCCAATAAATTAAAGCGAAAAAGTTTGGTATGTTGAAAAATTGTAATTCGTCAGTTAAAGAAAATAACTAAAAATTTTATCAAAACAATGGTTGACTCATTTAAATTAAATTGAGCAATAGATTTAATCGAACATTTTTGGCCAATATTTTTTTTTTGTGCGAGGGTTAGAATAATTTTTATGAAAAACCATTTAAGTCAAGAATAATCGAAAAATCTCTTCTGAGTTTTCAATCTGCATATAAATGTTTTATTTTTGTCCCGCCAACATTTTAAAATCCCGCCATGTTTGTTATTTTTTTGGTGTTTGTCCCGTTTTTTGGAAATAAATTTCTGACAAACTTAATTTGAAGTAATTATCACTTCATTTGTAACGTTAAAATGTACTTGTTTAAGAAGTATGTAACCTTTGATTTTTTTTTAAATCTAAAAATTCTGTTCTAAATTGCGCAACTTTTAAGCTATAATTCGAGGTGTGATCACAATTCGTTCTATTTTTTTTGAAAACTGTATTTTTTAAAAAAGACCCTCTCCCAAAAAAAAACGACTTGACAAAATTTTTTAATTTTTTTACATATTGGAGGGTATAAAAGATTCGGTAGAGCCGAATTTAACACTCACTTGTTTTTTAATTTTTTTAGACAAATTCAAACTCTCATGAAATCAGTACAAATTTTCCAAATATGCCTTCTTCCATTAACCATGAATCATCAGGTTCCGTAAATGTTTGTGAAGATGCACATCAATCTACTGTTGTTGGTTCCGTGAGTTTTTAGAAATTTAATTTTATATGAAGTTTAAAAATTTTAGTTTAATTCGACAAACAACAATGAAGCATGCAGTCCTAAATTAAACTCATCTAATAAAAAACTTTTAGAAAATTTTCAAATATCTTATGAAGAGAAATTTATAGAGTTTATGCTTAAACTACACTCAAACAATGGGTTCGCCAGGTCAAAAATATTCGAAATCGTCAGTGACGTCAAAAATATTATATTGAGTACACTTTCAGAAGGTTTTGAAAAAAATTTTGATGAAAATATGAATGGTACATATGGCGCCGATTTTAGAATGTTGAACAAAATCATTCAAAGTTCATTGAATGATTTAAAAATCCCTTTTGACTTCAACATTAATAAAAATCTATGCAGCGAGTGCACTGTGGGCCAGCATCCCTGAATTTTGGCAATAAATAGACCGCTTAACCTATATGTCAAAAAAGTATTGCATATGGGTGTTAAAGGATCGCTGATCACGATTCTGGAAAAAAAAATCAAAATGGCGGATCCAAAATGGCGGACATGATTTTTTAATTCTTTGTTTATTGTGTTTAATATAATCATTATCGATGTATTTGGGGTCGCTAATAACGAATATGAGCTCAGACTTTTAAAATTCAAAATGGCGGATCCAATATGGCGACAAATTTAAATTTAAGATTTTTTATATGTTGTCTCTTTTGGCCAAAAACTTCGATTTTAATGGTTTTTCGGATGTTAAAACTGATTTTGGAATTAAAGATTTGAAATTCAAAATGGCGGATCCAATATGGCGAATATGCTTTTGTAATTTTTAGCTAATTGTACTTAAATTAGTAATTTTTGATGTATTTAGGGTCAGTAATTACGAATATGAGCTCCGATTTTTTAAATTCAAAATGGCGGATCCAATATGGCGTCAAATAAAATATTAAGTTTTTTTCTATGTTGTCTGATTTTGATGGTTTTTGAAATACCAAATCTGATTTTAGAATCAAATATTCAAAATAGCGGATCCAATATGCCAGACAAGATATTTAAATTATTGATTAATGTTTCAAAATATCACTAGGAAATGATTGCACAACACGAATACGAACTCAGATTTTTTGAAATCAAAATGGCGGATCCAAAATTCAGGACATAGCTTTTTAAAAAAATGTACAATGTTTAAATTTTTAAGTTTTTATAAATCCCTCTTTTTGCTTTTATCAGAAGATTTTAATAAAATATTTCTCTTTTAAATGCGTCAAAAAGTTCATATATTCAGTGGCTTATTTAAGAGAGAATTTTTTATTTCCAATAAGCATTTGCCATCCTAAATGTAAAAATAATACTACAAGCTTACAATTTCGTAAAAAATATTAAAAATGCTATTGCCAGAATATGCCCGCTTAAATGCGTTACCAGCTTTAATTTTTAGCACTACAGATGGACGCTGTTCACGTGAATTACTCGTGATCGAAAGTGAGCGTGATTAAAATTGTTTGTTAGTGAGTGAGACCATTTTTTTGGGTGAGTGATTCGTAGTGAGTGCAATTTTTTTGAGTGATTCAAAACTATTTAATTGTATTGATTCAGTTTTTTCAATTTTATTCGTGTTTTAAAGGTTTAGCGTGAGTTACGAGTGAGCGTGAGTCACACGTGAGTGGTGTTTTGTTTACTCACGTAAATAGTGAGTAAGTGTGAGAAAAAAAAACGATTGAGCAAATTATGTTTTTTTGCGTGAGCGTGAGTCAACGTGAGTCAAAATTCACTCACGTGCCCATCACCAGTTATCACGCCAATGTTGTCAAAGTGAGACATTTTTTATTAGAAATCAATAGAAACAAAAATATCAAAAAATTTTGAAGTTCTATTTTAGTGCATTTCTAAACGTCATATTTTGGTTTATTGCCTCTAGAGCAAAAGTTTATGAACGGTCGCACAGGGTCGCAAAAATGTGAATAGAATACATTGTCAGAGACAGATCGTAGTTCGAGGTTTGTCAATATCGTTTGGACTTTTTTGGTCTTTGGTGTTGAAAAAAGGCGGATTTCAACAAAAGTATGAATTTCCATTATTTATTTAAAAAAAAATATGCTTATAGCTTACTTTTTGGCAGTTTTTATCATGTGTTCAACAAACATGTATGTCTTTAGGAGAACTTCACCGAAAATTTGAAAAAATATTGTGTTGAAGTACAAAAAAAAATTATTTGTTTCATAAATAAAAAATATAAAAAAAATCACAAACTTTGACTTTAACCTCATGCAAAAAAAAAAAACTTTAAGGTATAATAAAAAGATATTAAAGATGGACAAACTTCAAGATGTCGACATTCCGAAAAAATATTTTTAAATACGTGTTGCCTTACAGACCTTATTGGCCAAAAAATGGAAATCCTGGCCCACAGTGGAGTGGACCAAATATGAAATGGGAGAGATTAATGGAAAAGAGGCGACAGGATTACTTTATCCCATAAAGTTCCAAATAAAAATGTTCTTTGAATTACCTAATGTGTTCAATTCACTTATCCAAAACATAAAAGAGCACGAAGAAAGTAGTGGATACAAAAGTGTGGTGAACGGAGATACATAGAAAACAATGTTGGCAATCGATACCTTTTCAATACCGTTATCCGTTTCAAAACCCTTTAAATTGAATACCGGTACCAATACCGAAACTCAGTTTTGGTATCGGATACCGGTATCCAAAAACCTTTTTCTTCGGTACCGGTATTGAAACGGGTTTTCCTAAAAAGCCATGTTTTTTACAAAAAAAAATTAATAGAAAACTTTTTATTTGTTTTTATTTTTGTAAATAAAAAATCGTACTCCAAATGCCTCCCCGAAGTCTCATAAAAATCAAAAAAATCTTTCGGCACTAGGGTTGCCAGACGGGCTTGATTGTCAAGCTTTTTTAGTACGTGTCAAGAATCAAGCCAAAATGTCATTTGTCAAGCTAAAATTAAATTTTAAAAATTTACTCGAATAATTTGCCAAGAGTTAGTTAAATGAAATCTGCAAAAAAAATAAGCCTAACTAAAAATTTAGAAAACTTTTGTAGAACGCATTAAAAAATTTGTTAAAATTAACAAACTTTTTGCTTCGTAGAACACCGATTTATTTTTTTTTTTGAAGCCCCGAACTTTTTTTAGTCTCACAAAATTTGTTTTGAAACTTTTTAATTGCGTTTTGGATTATAAAAAGTTTATTAAACACGGACGCAACATTTTCTTTAACTCCCGATATTTGATTCACCAATTTTTTTTGTTGCACAGAAAATAAAAAAATACAATTTTTTCTGTTTCGTTAAAAATACTTCAGGAAAAAAATCAGAATTTTTTCGACTCCCGACACTTTTTTGTTAAGCTTTCAAAGCCCTGTAACATTCTATTTTTTTTATATTGGGGTATAAGAAAAAATTAAATAATTATTAAAATTTTTAGTTTCAAATTCTCTAACCACTTTACTATTTTCAAATTGCTTTTTTTTTTAAATACTAAAATTTCAAATGTCAAGAAAAATCAAGCTTTTTTTTCTAAGTGTCAAGCTTTTTACCATTTTCGATCTGGCAAGCCTATTAGGCACCCACATCTTGGATTAAGTAATAGTTTCCAAAAAAAGTTATACTTCAACCGCTATGCGAGAGCAGAAGAAAATTATTGATGTTGACAAAATTTTTTTGAAGTCATTTAGACTCTCAATAGAAACTTACTGAACCCCTTAGTATAGTTTAGTTTTTTGGAGATTTTTATTTAATTCGCGATGTGGTTGCCCAAGGATTTTTTTTTTGATATTTATAGGACTTCGTGGTTCAAAAATTATTAGCAAAACCGTAAATTTGAAATTGGTTTCACCTTTAGTTCACGTGTTGAAACCCCCGTTAAACCAGCTTTAAAAACATTAAAGAGTCAGAAAAATATTTTACAAAGTATTTTTGTCACTCACAAATATTTACAATTAAACAAAAAAAAACTTACACTTGAAAAAAATTGTACACTCAAAAAAATTACTAAAAAAAAGTTTTTTACTCAAAATAAAATATTTCTAATCTAAGGCCTCTGTTCTGTCTTTCACAACTTTTTAGTTCAAATGAAAATTTCCGAATCACATGAAATCAAGTTTAGTGTTTTGTTGATCACGTTGTTTATATGAAGTTAAAATCGAATAATTTAAATTTAAAAAATTATAAGGAAAAAAATGCAATCGTTTTACTTTCACCAAATTTTATTTATGTGAAACAAAACGAAAAAGAAATTCGGATGTGAAATCTAGAACACCAAAAAAATTAGGAAATTTTCGTTTTCATATTTTTTATGTAAATTACTTTTTTTGGCACAGCGCACTGTGGGCCAACATCCCTGAATTTTGGCCATAAATAGACGGCTTAACCTTTATATCAAAAAAGTATTGCATATGAGTGTTAAAGGATCACGATTCTGGAAAAAAATTTAAAATGGCGGATCCAAAATGGCGGACATGATTTTTTAATTCTTTGTTTATTGTATTTAATATAATCATTATCGATGTATTTGGGGTCGTTAACGACGAATATGAGCTCAGACTTTTAAAATTCAAAATGGCGGAACCAATATGGCGACAAATTTAAATTTGAAATTTTTTATGTCTCTTTTGGCCAAAAACTTCGATTTTAATGGTTTTTCGGATATTAAAACTGATTTTGGAATTAAAGATTTGAAATTCAAAATGGCAGATCCAATATGGCGAATATGCTTTTGTAATTCTTAGCTAATTGTACTTAAATTAGTAATTTTTGATGTATTAAGGGTCAGTAATTACGAATATGAGATCCGATTTTTAAAATTCAAAATGGCGGATCCAATATGTCGTCAAATAAAATATTAAGTTTTTTCCATGTTGTCTTATTTTGATGGTTTTTGGAATGCCAAATCTGATTTAAGAATCAAATATTCAAAATAGCGGATCCAATATGGCGGACAAGATATTTAAATTATTGATTAATGTTTCAAAATATCACTAGGAAATGATTGCACAACACGAATACGAACTCAGAATTTAGGACATAGCTTTTTAAAAAAATGTACAATGTTTAAATTTCTAAGTTTTTATAAATCCCTCTTTTTGTTTTTATCAGAAGATTTTAATAAAACATTTCTCTTTTAAATGCGTCAAAAAGTTCATATATTAAGTGGCTCATTTAAGAGAGAACTTTTTTATTTCTAATAAGCATTTGCCATCCTAAATGTACAATTTCGTATAAAATATCAAAAATGCTATTGCCAAAATATGCCCGCTTAAATGCGTTACCAGCTTTAATGCTTAGCACTAGAGATGGACGCTGGTCACGTGAATTATTCGTGATCGAAAGTGAGCGTGATTAAAATTTTTTGAGACAATTTTTTGCGTGAGTGATTCGTAGTAATTTTTTTGCGTGAGTCAAAACTATTTAATTGTATTGATTCAGTTATTACAATTTTTTTCCTGTTTTAAATGTTTAGCGTGAGTTACGAGTGAGCGTGAGTCACACGTGAGTGGTGTTTTGTTTACTATCGTAAATAGTGAGTAAGTGTGAGAAAAAAAAACGGTTGAGTAAATTATGTTTTTTTTTCGTGAGCGTGAGTCAAAATTCACTCACGTGCCCATCAGCAGCTATCACGCCAATTTTGTCAAAGTGAGACATTTTTTATTAGAAATCAATAGGGCATTTCTAAACGTCATATTTTGGTTTATTGCCTCTAGATAAAAAGTTTATGAACGGTCGCACAGGGTCGCAAAAGTGTGAATAGAATACATTGTCAGAGACAGATCGTAGTTCGAGGTTTTTCAATATCGTTTGGACTTTCTTGGACTTTGGTGTTGAAAAAAGGCGGATTTCAACAAAAGTATGAATTTCCATAATTTATTTTAAAAAACTATCCCGACTAAAAAAGTTTAGATATAGGAACATATTATCTAATATATTTATATATGGCCACACACAGTACTTTACATAATTATATGTAAATGTATCTTGTATTAAGTTTTACACACAAAATTTAATATGGTGCCATATAAAAGGATATCAAATCATGTGTTGCTCCACATACAATATATAAAGCTTTATTAAATTAGATATTGCATATAATATTTTATATGACTCCATGAATGACCTCATACAAGATTAGATAAATAAATATATGATATACAACTCCATGTCTGACCTCATGCAAGATGAGATATATATATATAAATGATGCCGAATCGGGAGAAAAAAGTTTTCTAAGTCCCAAGAAAATTTTTTTAAAATTTCCAGACACAAATAATTTTTGCGTTTTGGAGTTAAGAATTTCATTAAAAAAATTTTAAACAAAAAAAAAAAAAAAATTTAGCCAAATTTTGAAAAATTTTACAAGTCCTGAAAAAGTTTTGTAGAATTTTTTAAGTCCTGGATAAAAAATATTTTTGGTAAATTTTTTGCGTTTTGAAGTAAAAATTTATTAACAAAGTTTTAAGAAACAATTTTTTAAATTTCGATTTTTTTTTAAATTTCTAGTCCCAGACAGATTTTTTTTTTTTTGCAATTCCCGAAAAAAACTTGCGATAAATTTGAAAATAAAAACAAAATATTTTATGCAAAATTCTACATATTTTATTTTATGATATAAAATTATATACAATTATATCAAATTAGATAAACCCAATATTCGGATCAAAAACGATCATATTTAATCTAATATAACAAATTTTAAGCTATTTTGATCCACCAATTTCATCATCTTATTTTATCCAAATACGTGTTGGGCCATATCAAATTATATATTGCTCAATTTCAAATTATATATGGACCTGTATATTTATTTTTAGTCGGGATGCTTATAGCTTACTTTTTGGCAGTTTATATCATGTGTTGAACAAACAGGTATGTCTTTAGGAGAACTTCACCGAAAATTTGAAAAAATATTGTGTCGAAGTACAAAAAAAAATTATTTGTTTTATAATATAAATAAAAAATATAAAAAAAATCTCAAACATTGACTTTAACCTCATGCAAAAAAAAAAAAAATTTAAGCTATAATAAAGAGATATTAAAGGGTGTGAAGATAAATTCTTTTAGTTAAATTCTTTGTTGTGAACTTTGCTAAAATGAGTTCTACACATAAACGGTTGTGGTCTCGGCTAAAATACGTTCCACATGCTCTAAAAAACCTTAAGTTAACATTTTCAAGTAATATTGTACCCAAAAACAATTAATTAAATTAAAAATAAAATTAAAATTCAAAAATAATTTTTATATTGTTAAACGCAATTTTGACATTATGTGATAATTTTTGATTTTTTTTCAGCTGGCGATTTTAGAATTTTGATTGTGGCCACAATTAAAACGTGGACACTATCGGACCTGGTGGAGATTAAGGCCCATGTATTCCACTATATTTCGACTTTTCACAATTTTAGGGGTCTCGCTCAGGGACTTGGTCTTGGCGATTTTAATTTGCCGGGTATCAGATTTTAATACATCTGGCGATTTAAAAATTTTGATTGTAGCCACAATTAAACCGTGGACGCTAACGGACCTTGTGGAGATTAAAGCCCATATAGTCCACTATATTTCGGCCTTTTACAATTTTGGGGGTCTCGCTCAGGGACTTAGTTTTGGCGAACTTAGTTTGCGGGGTATCAGATTTTGGTACAATTGGGGATTTTAAAATTTTGATTGTGGCCACAACTAAATCGTGGACGCTATCGGACCTTATAGAGATTAAAGCCCATGTAGTCCACTATATTTCGGCCTTTTATAATTTTGGGGGTCTCGCTTAGGGACTCAGTTTTGGCGAACTTAGTTTGGCGGGTATCAGATTTTGGTACAATTGGGGATTTTAAAATTTTGATTGTGGCCACATTAAATCGTGGACGCTAACGGACCTTATAGAGATTAAAGCCCATATAGTCCACTATATTTCGGCCTCTTACAATTTTGGGGGTCTCGCTCAGGGACTCAGTTTTGGCGAACTTAGTTTGCCGGGTATCAGATTTTAGTACAATTGGGGATTTTAAAATTTTGATTGTGGCCACAATTAAATCGTGGACGCTAACGGACCTTATAGAGATTAAAGCCCATATAGTCCACTATATTTTGGCTTTTTACAATTTTGGGGGTCTCGCTCAGGGACTCAGTTTTGGCGAACTTAGTTTGCCGGGTATCAGATTTTGGTACAATTGGGGATTTTAAAATTTTGATTGTGGCCACAATTAAATCGTGGACGCTAACGGACTTTGTGGAGATTAAAGCCCATATAGTCCACTTTATTTCGGCTTTTTACAATTTTGGAAGTCTCGCTCAGGGACTCAGTTTTGGCGAACTTAGTTTGCCGGGTATCAGATTTTGGTACAAATGGGGATTTTAAAATTTTGATTGTGGCTACAATTAAACCGTGGACGCTAACGGACCCTGTGGAGATTAAAGCCCATATAGTCCACAATATTTCGGCCTTTTACAATTTTGGGGGTCTCGCTCAGGGACTCAGTTTTGGCGAATTTAGTTTGCCGGGTATCAGATTTTGGTACAATTGGGGATTTTAAAATTTTGATTGTGGCCACAATTAAATAGTGGACGCTAACGGACCCTGTGGAGATTAAAGCCCATATAGTCCACCATATTTCGGCCTTTTACAATTTTGGGGGTCTCGCTCAGGGACTCAGTTTTGGCGAACTTAGTTTGCCGGGTATCAGATTTTGGTACAATTGGGGATTTTAAAATTTTGATTGTGGCCACAATTAAATCGTGGACGCTAACGGACTTTGTGGAGATTAAAGCCAATATAGTCCACTATATTTCGGCTTTTTACAATTTTGGAAGTCTCGATCAGAACTCAGTTTTGGCGAACTTAGTTTGCCGGGTATCATATTTTGGTACAATTGGGGATTTTAAAATTTTGATTTTGGCCACAATTAAATCGTGGACGGTAACGGACTTTGTGGAGATTAAATCCCATATAGTCCACTATATTTCGGCTTTTTACAATTTTGGAAGTCTCGCTCAGGGACTCAGTTTTGGCGAACTTAGTTTGCTGGGTATCAGATTTTGGTACAAATAGGGATTTTAAAATTTTGATTGTGGCCACAATTAAATCGTGGACGCTAACGGACCCTGTGGAGATTAAAGCCCATATAGTCCACTATATTTCGGCCTTTTACAATTTTAGGGGTCTCGCTCAGTGACTCAGTTTTGGCGAACTAAGTTTGCCGGGTATCAGATTTTGGTACAATTGGGGATTTTAAAATTTTGATTGTGGCCACAATTAAATCGTAGACGCTAACGGACCTTGTGGAGATTAAAGCCCATATAGTACACTATATTTCGGCCTTTTATAATTTTGGGGGTCTCGCTTAGGGACTCAGTTTTGGCGAACTTAGTTTGCAAGGTATCAGATTTTGATACAACTGGGGATTTTAAAATTTTGATTGTGGCCACAATCAAATCGTGGACGCTAACGGACCTTGTGAAGATTAAAGCCCATATAGTACACTATAAATCGGCCTTTTATAATTTTGGGGTCTCGCTTAGGGACTCAGTTTTGGCAAACTTAGTTTGCCAGGTATCAGATTTTGGTACATCGGGGGATTTTAAAATTTTGATTGTGGTCACAATTAAAACGTGGACACTATCGGACCTGGTGGAGATTAAAGCCCATGTAGTCCACTATATTTAGCATTTCACAATTTTTAAGGTCTCGCTCAGGGACTTGGTTTTGGCGATTTTAATATGCCGGGTATCAGATTTTGGTACAACTGGGAATTTTAAAATTTTGATTGTGGTCACAATTAAAACGTGGACGCTATCGGACCTGGTGGAGCTTAAAGCCCATGTAGTCCACTATATTTCGACATTTTACAATTTTGGGGGTCTCGCTTAGGGACTTGGTTTTGGCGATTTTAATTTGCAGGGTATCAGATTTTGGTACAACTGGGGATTTTAAAATTTTGATTGTGGCCACAATAAAAACGTGGACGCTATCGGACCTGGTGGAGATTAAAGCCCATGTAGTCCACTATATTTCGACATTTCACAATTTTTGGGGTCTCGCTCAGGGACTTGGTTTTTGCGATTTTAATTTGCCGGGTATCAGATTTTGGTACATCTGGGAATTTTAAAATTTTGATTGTGGTCACAATTAAAACGTGGACGCTATCGGACCTAGTGGAGCTTAAAGCCCATGTAGTCCACTATATTTCGACATTTTACAATTTTGGGGGTCTCGCTTAGGGACTTGGTTTTGGCGATTTTAATTTGCAGGGTATCAGATTTTGGTACAACTGGGGATTTTAACATTTTGATTGTGGCCACAATTAAAACGTGGACGCTATCGGGCCTAGTGTAGCTTGAAGCCCATGTTGTTCACTATATTTTGGCTTTTTTACAATTTTGGGGGTCTTGCTCAGGGACTTGGTTTTGGCGAATTTAATTTGCCGGGTAACAGATTTTGTTACAAATGGGAAATTAAAATTTTGATTGTGGTCACAATTAAAACGTAGCGCTATCGGACCTGGTGGAGATTAAAGCCCATGTAGTCCACTATATTTCGACATTTCACAATTTTTGGGGTCTCGCTCAGGGACTTGGTTTTAGCGATTTTAATTTGACGATTTTTGAATTTTGATTGTGGCCACAATTAAAACGTGGACGCTATCGGACCTGGTGTAGCTAAAAGCCCATGTAGTCCACTATATTTCGACTTTTCACAATTTTGGGGGTCTCGCTCAGGGACTTGGTTTTGGCGATTTTAATTTGCCGGGTATCAGATTTTGGTACACCTGGCGATTTTAGGATTTTGATTGTGGCCACAATTAAAACGTGGACGCTATCGGACCATGTAGTCCACTATATTTCGACTTTTCACAATTTTGGGGGTCTCGCTCAGGGACTTGGTTTTGGCGATTTTAATTTGCCGGGTATCAGATTTTGGTACAAATGGCGATTTTAGATTTTTTTTTTACAATTTTGTGGGTCTTGCTCAGGGACTTGGTTTTATCAGATTTTGGTACAACTATTAGTTTCTTTTTATTATTAGTTTTTTATTAGTTTCTTTTTTTTATTACATAATTTAAAACAAATCTTTTTACAAAAAATAACGGAAGAAAATAACAAATTCACTGGAAAGTCATTTTTTCTTTTATTCTTATTCGCGCATGTGAAAATAACAAACTGCCAACAAACTCAACAAACTAATCAGAAAAAGCTCTCTGAGAAAGCTTTCATAGTGATTGACACATTTTTTATCAATTGTGGTTTGTTTGTTAGGAAAACTAGGAAAAATATATTCAACAAATAATTTTAATATTATTATTAATGAAGTGCTTATTTTTAAGTTTATTAATAATTAGATAATTATCTTAAACGCTTTTATTTCAATATTATGTTCTCTGAGATAATTTTTCTTCATGGGAACTTTTTTTCGCCCCAGGTGACCAGGACGGACTTTTGGCCATGGAGCCTATAGTAGGAGTTTATCAGCAATGTCAATGGAAATATTTGATAGATATGTCAATAAGAAATTCTTCTTTATTTTCAGAATATATGATTGAAGGTTCTTTTGAAAATTTTCCTCACAAGAACTTTCTTTCCCCAGATGACCCGGACGGACTTTTGGCCATGGAGCCAAAAGTAGGAGTTCACCAGCATGAGCAGTCATATGGTTCGATAGATATTTTGAAGAGAAACATTTCTGCATTTTCAGAATATGCGATTGATGTTTTTTGTGGAATTTTTCCTCACAAGAATTTTTTTTCGGCAAAGGTGAGAAGGACGGACTTTTGGCCATGGAGCCAAAAGTAGGAGTTCACCAGCATGAGCAGTCATATGGTTTGATAGATATTTTAAAGAGAATCATTTCTGCATTTTCAGAATATGCAATTGATGTTTTTTGTGGAATTTTTCCTCACAAGAACTTTTTTTTGGCCCAAGTGAGAAGGACGGACTTTTGGCCATTGAGCCAAAAGTAGGAGTTCACCAGCATGAGCAGTCATATG
Organism: Pegoplata infirma; assembly: GCA_963921195.1. Classification (NCBI taxonomy): domain Eukaryota; kingdom Metazoa; phylum Arthropoda; class Insecta; order Diptera; family Anthomyiidae; genus Pegoplata; species Pegoplata infirma. The sequence continues at coordinate 185,721,670 of OY992540.1, forward strand.
GTTCGATAGATATTTCAAAGAGAAACATTTCTGCATTTTCAGAATATGCAATTGATGTTTTTTGTGGAATTTTTCCTCACAAGAACTTTTTTTCGGCAAAGGTGAGAAGGACGGACTTTTGGCTATGGAGCCAAAAATAGGAGTTCACCAGCATGAGCAGTCATATGGTTCGATAGATATTTTGAAGAGAAAGATTTCTGCATTTTCAGAATATGCGATTGATGTTTTTTGTGGAATTTTTCCTCACAAGAACTTTTTTTCGGCAAAGGTGAGAAGGACGGACTTTTTGCTATGGAGCCAAAAGTAGGAGTTCACCAGCATGAGCAGTCATATGGTTTGATAGATATTTCAAAGAGAAACATTTCTGCATTTTCAGAATATGCGATTGATGTTTTTTGTGGAATTTTTCCTCACAAGAACTTTTTTTTGGCCCAGGTGAGAAGGACGGACTTTTGGCCATGGAGCCAAAAGTAGGAGTTCACCAGCATGAGCAGTCATATGGTTCGATAGATATTTCAAAGAGAGACATTTTTGAATTTTCAGAATATACGATTGATGTTTTTTGTGGAAGTTTTCTTCACAAGAACTTTTTATCCCATGGTAATTTTGGCTCAAATGACTCTAATAACCATATTATCATAGATTTCGCAGGTGTGTTTATAAATCTCCGTTCCAAATTTTAAAAGAATCGTACCAGTTCCTTTTGTTGCCGAGAAAAAGGCTTGATACAAAAAAAAAACATTAATTTATGGAGTTTGTAATCCCTAAGCAGAAAAAAATTAAAAAAAAAAAATTTTTTTTAAGATCTTCCTGGATGTCTCAATAAAAAGGGCCCGGCGCCACTAATCAATATTTTTTTTTTCGTTTTTAATTAACTGCAAATTTTTCTTCACAATAACTTTTTCGTCCAAGGAGACCAGTAGCGGTGTTCTATAACTCTCGAATCGAAAGATTTATCACATGGAACATGAAAAACGAAACAAAAACATCGTGAATCGGCACAAACCCTGACTTTTCGCATTCGACTGTTTCTGTAATTTTGTGATGCGGAAACTTTCTCACATTTAAAAATGGTGCGATATTTAGTAAATTAAACAACTTTTGAGTTATATAAAATAAAAAACAATAATTTTTTCAAGAAAATACCATCAACTAATATTATTAATGACATACTACACATTATTTTCATTTAGTTAATTTATTATTTTATTTTTGTATACCAATGTTATGAGTGCTGTTTAAAAAAAAACGGAAATTGTGTTTTTTTTTGTTGTGATTTTTATTATTTTTTCGCCTTATTTACCTTTTTGACAGCTGATTTGGAATATTCCAATAAAAATGCTGCCGTTTTCGCATTGATATACAGAAACAACTTTTTTTCCAGAATCGAGAAACGATGTAATTTTTTGTTTCATACTTTTCGATGCGAAAACTTTTCGCATAAATTACAGAACACACCCACAGGACAGATTTTTGGACATGACGGATTTTTGCTGTAAGTGGGTATAAACTATATTTAACTAGTTTAATTATTGGTTTTAAATACAATTTTAAACGTTTATCTAAATTAAATGCCGTTTAAATTTGACGTTAAATTGTATGGGAAAACAAATAAATCTACCTTGAATGAAACTATTTAAACACGCCAGCGTACGGAGTTTTATCAGCCAAAAATAATTAAATGCTGCCAAACTTTTGGGTTATAAAAAATAAGTCTGGTAGCACTTAATAATAATAAAAAAATACCGTTTTTTTAGAGCGTCTATTTTACATAAACGTCTATTTTTGTAAAAGCAGAAAAACTTCGGAAAATTAAAGTTTTTTAGATAAACTTGTTTCTTTTTTACACAAACGTCCATTTTCACATCTTTATAAAAAAAAATCGGATAAAAAAACAAAGTTTCAAGAATGGTAAGCTAATTATTATATTTACTTACTTTGGTAAAAGTTATCTATTTTGTGTGCAGTATTCCAAGAATTCCTTTAAAAAATTTATAATATTCGAGCCGTCTCCTGTCAAATTAAATTCAAGCCACATTTTCAGTCAATATACTGTAATTAAATAAAGTGATAAAAATTTCTGTCAAAAAATCTAAAAATCACTTTTAGCAACAATATTTTTAGCACTTTATTGTGGCTTAAATTTAATTTGTTTTTAATTTAATTTTTTTTAAATATTCTAAAGGGGTGGCATATTTTTTGTACTTCTTGGAATACTGCAGTTTTATGCTACTTACAAGGAAGGTCTCCCTGGTGTCAACCGCCGAACTTTATGGAATTGGTTTTATTTTGTAGAGCAGGAAAATTAGAGGGGGGAATAAACGGTAATTTTACATTTTTTTGCGTTTATTTCCTATATTATACAAATAAACCTAGTCATATTATATACCAAATGAAAGGTCTTTGGAAAACCTATCTTCGTGTGCCAAGAACGTGTCTAAACATGCACAACTTTTTGTCATATTGAGTAAAGTGCAAAAAATTTTGGACATTTTTGTTAAGTCAAAAAATTTTACCTTTTTTGGCACGTTGTTGGCATCTCGAGATAGATATTTTAAATACATTTAATCTGATACTAAATATGCCTATATTAATTTTGAGTTAATAGGCGTAAATAGTAAAAAACTGAAAAAGCTCAACTTTTCCCCATACAAATCGACCTTCCCCCCCTAAAAATGAGTTTGGGCCGCTAAAAAAAATACGTGTCGAATTAATTTCCGTTCTAAAGGTAACTACAGACGACGCAATATTATGTACAATATTCAATTATATTGATGGTGTGTGGGTAAGATTGACCATTGTACAATCGTCAATATTACCCACACACTATCAATATAATTGAATATTGTACATAATATTGCGTCGTCTGTAGGTACCTTAAACAACATATTCAAATTACATGAAGATCGGGGGGTGACACCAGGGATACTATCGTTGTTAGTTGTGAGTGAAAAAAATTTCTAATTTTAAGTAATTTTCAAAAATTCTAGTTGCTGATGAATACGCCCCATTGCCCTCACTGCGGCACGAAGCTAATTCTGCAATATAGAGGCACTATCGGCATCTATAGCTGGAGAAAGGCTGCGGGCTTCAAAAATTTAGTAAATACTAAAAAAAGACGCCAGAATTCAACAAAAGATGTTGTTAAAAAATCTAGAAATGAAAAAAAGATGACAAGACAAATGAAAAAAATGATAATACAAATGAAAAACAAGATGAAACAAATGAAAAAAAAGTTGATCAAAATCAAAAAAAATCTAAATAAGACTATAAAAATGAAAAAAAAAGAAGATAAAAGAGATCAAAAGAAAAAAGAAGAGGAAAAAAATGAAAAAAAAGAAGAGAAAAGAGAGAAAAAAAAAGAAGATAAAAGACAAAAACCAAAAAAAGAAGATAAAAAAAAACGGAAAAAAGAAACAGCTCACCACATCATCAGCTGCATTCACCACCAGGAACCTCAACACAACACCAATTTGAAATTTTGCTTAATAAAGAATTGCAACAAATTCAAACACAACAACAGCAAATTGAGTCTCTGCCCCAACAACAGCAGCCACAACTACAACAACAGTCCTCACAGCAGTTGGGTCTACGCCCCGGGATCGACGCGGGAACTACAATCCCGCCCAAGGACTGCAAAACCTCGGACACTGGAGTCCAGCATGTAGGTACAAGGAACCCACAAATCCCATATCCCCCCCCATTTTTCCCCACTGAACAGACAACACCGGCATGCCTGTTCAGACTAACAACTCTCCTAGCCGGTGACATAGAGCAGAACCCTGGTCCAATGACCAACAAGTGTAACAGGTGTGGAAGGTCCTTCACTGGTAAGGCCAAACCCATCAGATGTGCTGTGTGTGGTGACAGTGCACACCTTCGCTGTTCGGGACTGAGGAATGCCGATCTATATAGACCGGACTTCATCGGTCCCTGCTGCAGAAGGCGTCAAGCTGCCAACACACGCAGCACACCTGTGGGTGAGGCACCAGATCGGCTTTCCACACCTGGTGTCCAAGCAGGACCACACTCGACCGACTCTACCAACGAAGAACCAACCATTAGGGCCAGCCCGTTGGAACCTTCACCAGGTCTTGATTTCAAGATATTACAGTGGAATTGCAACGGGCTGAGCAGGAAGATCAAGGAAGTTACGGATTTCATGGACAAGAGACGCATCCTGATCGCGGCCCTCCAAGAAACTAAGCTGACGAGCAGGAACCCAATCTCCTGCTCGTCCAGCTATAGTATCATAAGGCAGGACCGCGAAAGGGATAAGGGCGGAGGTCTTGCTTTTCTTGTTCATGACTCTGTTAACTTCCGACCGCTGTCCATCACATCGAACGACGATCACCTGGAACTCCAGGGGATAGCCGTTCGATCAGGAGAGGATGAGATTGAAATTGTGAACGTCTACATCCCTCCAACAGCGGCCTGCCGTTCGGGATATCGTCCTTCCATTGAATTTTTAATGGAAGGCGATAGTAGGGTCATACTCGGTGACCTAAACGCTCACCATGATAGCTGGCATTCTGAGCTGGAAAATGATGCGAGGGGTAATCTCTTTGCTGATGAAATTGACAACACAAATTACTGTGTTGTCAACGAGAGACACCCTACTCGCATCACCGCAAACTGTCGCAGCTCACCAGATCTTTCGATAGTCAGCCCTGACCTTGTGGCCTTCACCACCTGGCATGCCGACATCGCTCTCAACTCTGACCACATCCCAATTACCGTCAAGATTGCAAAAAGCCCAGACTTAATATCTGCTGAAGAACGGACTTTTGTAAACTTTCGGAAATCGGATTGGCCCAGATTTGAGGAGATGACGGAAGCACAATTTGGTCATCTGACTCCTCCCTCAAAGTCATCAGAGGGAGAACGTAATATACGAAAGATCTTGGTCGATGCGAAAAACCGCTGCATCCCGGCTGGACGCATAGCGAAAATGTGCCCAAATTTTCCACCGGAGGCATGTCGCCTAGCAGATAGGCGAGATGCCATCCGGAGGGAAAATGCAGCGGACCCTCGTTTAAGGCAACTGAGCGCCGAGATTGAGGCTCTAGTCTCTGCTCACTGCAAAGACCTATGGTTACGGCACCTTGAAGAGTCGGATAAAGGTTCTAAGCGTCTTTTTTCGACGATAAAGAACCTTTCGAATCCCCGTAGAAGCGGAAGACCCACTCTCACTTTTGAGAGTGGCACGCCGCTTGACTCCCAAAAGTGCTGTGATGCCTTAAACCGACAGTTTGTAGAGAATCCAGCCAGACCCAACAGGGACCAGAGAGTCATCCGAAGGAGGATCAGATCTCTACCTCACACAGAAGATGTAGAGATCACTCCGGAGGATGTCTCTAAAGCTATCAAAGAAGCGAAAGCCTCCACGGCAATAGGTCCAGATGGTCTCGCTATGATCATGCTTAAACACGTGGGGGAGAATGGGTTGACATACATGGCAGAAACGTTTAGCCTGTGTGTTAACTCCTTGGAGATTCCAGACATGTGGAAGCTCGGGAAGATTATTCCCCTTCTCAAACCTGGGAAGCCCAATAATTTGGGGAGCTCCTACAGACCGATAACACTACTGTCACCAGTGGTTAAGGTCCTGGAATCTGTCCTTCTCCCTACTCTTAGGGAGAATCTCCCCATGGCGGACCACCAACATGGCTTTCGTTCTGGTCACAGTACAACAACTGCGTTGTGCGAAATCACGACAGCCATAGCCGGAGGCCTTAACAGCAAACGCCCACACGAGAGGACCATTGTGGTCGCTCTCGATCTGTCTAAGGCCTTCGACACGGTCTGCCACACGCAGCTTCTGCAAGACCTGTATGACTCTACGCTCCCTAATGTCCACAAACGATGGTTGGCGAATTACATGGCTGGGAGGCAGTCATATGTAGAGTTTAGAGGTTCCAGGTCGGGACTGCGGAGAAATAAGCAGGGTGTTCCACAAGGGGGTGTCCTTTCACCCATCTTGTTCAACACGTATATCTCCAAAATACCGACCCCACCTCCAGGACTGAAATTGATATCCTACGCCGATGACTGCACAATTTTGTGCACAGGCAGGAATATCGAAGCCCTGGAGGAACAGCTTAACAGCTATCTGCCAACCCTGACGAAATTTTTGGCAGATAGGAACCTCCAGCTCTCGACACCCAAGTCGACGGCCACGCTCTTCACCACGTGGACTAAAGAGGTTAGCAGGGAACTCAATGTCCACATTAGTGGGCAGAGAGTTCCCACGGTGAAAAACCCCAAAATTCTTGGGGTTCACTTCGATAGCCTCTTTATGTTCGCGAGGCATTCTGAAGAGGTGACCAGGCGAGTGAAAGGGAGGAACTCCATTTTGAAAGCGCTGACGGGCAGCACCTGGGGTAAAGATAAGGAGACGATAGGTCGTCCCCTTATCGACTATGCCTCCCCGGTATGGTCGCCGTCCGTTAGCGACACACAATGGAGAAAGCTCCAAACGGTGCAGAACACGGCCCTCAGGGTGGTAACAGGGTGTCATTCCATGGCATCTGAAGACCACCTACATGAGGAGACCAAAATTCTGCCCGTTCGGAGCCATTGCTCCCTTCTCACTCGTCAATTCGTACTTGGATGTCATATGACCGAGCACCCCAACCATGCAAGCGTCGTTGGTACGTCGGCACCGGAGGTGAGACAGGTGAGGTCTGACCTACGGTCCGAGAAATCGGCCGTGAGTCACCTCATCGGTCTTGTGCAGTGTGGCGATTTAAAAGAGGCGCAGGCTCGCCTACACACGGAGATCGTCTCGGAATCCATTGGGAGGATGCGAGACAATGTTGTGTTAGGTGGCAGGCCCCCTCCCCTTTCCGAATCCGAAAAGAGCCTGCCACGTAAGGTCCGCACGACATTGTCCCAACTCAGGTCAGGTTACTCTAGGGGGTTAAATAGTTACCTGGCCAGAGTTAACCCTGACATCTCTGATGCCTGCCCTCTTTGCAACGCTACACCTCACAACACCATACACCTCTTCGAGTGCCCGGTTCGGCCCACGACACTCACACCTAGGTCAATATTGACCAATCCAGTCGAGGCAGCTCGCTTCCTCGAACTGGAAGGGTAACCTGCTTTATGTCTCCTATACCAATCCCCTTCCCATCCCCATCCCAAAATATATTTTTAATAATAATATAATAATAATTTACTACTAACATTTCTTTGTATCTGCATGTGAACCTCCAGTGGACGTTACAACAACAACAACGGCCTCAAAAAAGAATGTACCCAGTGCTACAACAATACGTTTATAGAAATAATATACATCCTCAAGTGCAACAGCCTTACAACAATATTAATATGCAACAGCTACAACAGAGCCACAGACTAATACAGACTCGACACAAGTGACAGGTGTCAAAAAAGTATTCTTTAACCATATGGTTAATATTTTCAAATTATTCTACGAATTAGGTTAGAAAGAGAAAACTGATATAACGCGCCATAAGAAAAATGGATGCCAGATTGGTTTTTGTTGTTTCACTCACTCCTAAGTCGTAGAAAGTGTTGCCATGTTAGCGTAAAACGGACTAAAAACCGCTATGTTTTCTCCTAAAATCGCTTAGTTTTTCCCCATTTTTTCTAATAAAACTCTACTGTCGAGTCTGTTTATAGTCTGTGACAGAGCCGTATACAGCAGCCTCAAAAGCACCAGCTGCAAACTCAGCAACTTCAACAGCCACTACAGCATCAATTACTAAGCCAGCTACAACGTCAATTAATAATTCCACAGCTACAGCAACCACACCAACATCAATATTTAGAACAGCAACAATTGCTGCAACAACTTACAATTCAACAAAACCCTTATTATTTTTAATTTAATTTTTATTATTCACATGAAATTTTCCGAATCATGTGAAATTGAATTCAGTGTTCTGTTTTTCACATTTTCATTCGAAGTTTAAATCAACTAAAAGTTATAACTAAGTCCCAATTCAGATATGGCAATTTTAATTGCCGCAATTAATATTGCCCAATGTAAATACGCACTAACTAAACAAAATAACTAAAAGCAATTATAAAAGTGCATTCGTTTTACACTCACCAAAATTTATTTGCGTGAAAATTGAAAATTTTTTTTGAATGTGAAATCTAGAACACAAAAAAATTCGGAAATTTTCATTTCCACATTTTTTTCTACGAATTACTTTTTTAAATGCAATTCCTTTGTTAGCAATAAGCCTTGTTTTCTTTTATTTTGTTTTTTTTTTTTATTTGTTAAGTTTTTGATATGAATTGTTTTTTTTGTGTATTGAAATAAATAATAAAAGGCATGTTCAACATGACAATAAAAATAGTTTTATTTGATTTTTTCTGTAAGTACCCAGGCAGAAAAATACAAACGGGAGAGCGCTGGCAAAGTACCTTTTATGGTCGCTTCAGTGCTGGGAAAGCACCACAGTTTAGTACTCTCCCAGCGTCCAAAATGATAACCACGGTAAACGGTATGCCGTTGCTATTTTAAAGCGCTTTGAAAGCGCTTTAAAAACAAAAAATATGGTACTATTATAGCACTTTTAGAACAAAAAATGGGACGTATCTAAATTGTTTACATAAGTCCATAAGACATAACTTTTTTTGGTGTTTATTTGAATAAAGAAATTTATTAAATTAGGATAAAAAAATTTATTGACTCATTTATTAGGATAAAAAAAATTTGAACAAACTTTGAACAATTTTCTATGTCCCGGCAAAAAATAGTTTGCAGTTTTTAGGAAAAAATTTGGAAAATTCAAGAAAAAAAGTGGTGTATTGAACCGAAACGGGTATGTATCCCGAGTTTAAGGGTGATGTATCCGGAGTTTAAGGGTGATGTATCCGGAGTTTAAGACACTTCCTCACAAAAGAAACAGGTGTTTTTATATATAAGGTGTCAAGTTTGTAATATGTAGCACATTGTGTATAAGTGACATATCACGAGAACTATCAAGGACCGGCCACTTATCCTGCAGGGAAATAAAAAATATTCCAATTGTTATGAAAATTAATAAATTTTAATAAAAAGTTTATACTTTGAACGGATTTAAATATAAAAACATTGGCAAAGCGCTTGGAAAGCACTTTTTCGAATTCATACTACCTTCTACACAAAAAAATAAAGTGCTTTGCCGAGACTTTTTCTTTGGAACAGTTGGCAGTTTCTGACTGGGTAATTTCATTTTCCAGATTCATTATTTACTAAATCTGGACCTGTCAGAATTGACATGACTGGCTGCCCTTCACAGGGCGCCCCCGGTGCAAATCAGGCAGGTTCAACATCAACCAAAACTACGCAGCTATTGCAACAAGCAGGACCCCAAAGCTACTCTAATGTAGTAAATAGGGAATTGAAGGTAGCAATAGTTGCTTTAAATAAGCGGGATCCATTGTCTCAGAGGCAAACGGATCATATTAGTGGTCACATTTGGAAAGCCATGGGTTCACTAACATGTAAACCCAATTTTGAGGGAATGAGGGTGGAAGAGGGAATGATTAAGATTCACTGTTCCAACCAACTTTCCCTCGAATGGCTAACCAAAACTGTGGCCACTATACCAAGCTGTGAAGATTGCACATTTACAATCGTAAATTGTGGCAGCCTACGCAGGCTAGTGCGAGCAGCGACTTGGATTCCTGGTAATCCCAAGATCCATGAAGTGCTCGCACGTTTACGTATGCAGAACGAGGGACTTGAAACCGGAAATTGGAGGGTCTGGTCCTACAAACGGGAGGAGGGTCATCCTGACTCACTTCTTGTTGTAGGAGTGGACCTACAATCTCTGGAGGTCCTTCGTTCAACATACGGAATGCGTCCTTATCTTAACCTCGGACGGATTTATTTCCGTATCCGTGGCAATGATAAGGATTAGGGGTAATATAAATGTTTTTCAATGTCTCACATGACAACGAAGTTCGGAATTTCTTTCACCCAAATAAACTTGCAACACAGCAAAGCGGCTTCTGCTCTTTTATGCAGTAGTTATGCTAAGTTGCATACAGATCCACAAATAATCTTAATACAAGAACCATGGGCAGTCAAAGGACGAGTTTGTGGTTTAAGTATGATTAGATGGGGATCAATCCTGTATGACACAGGATCACTGCGGCCACGGGCCTGTATGGTTGTCCCTAGGACAATCGAGAGCTCGGTGTTGAGGCAATTTTGTTGCCAAGACGTCGTTGCAATTAGTGTGCGATTTCGTATAGAGGGTAAAGTGGTAGAGACTATTGTTGTATCTGCCTATCTGCCCTATGATTCTATTTATCCCCCGCCTTCTGAGGAGTTAATTAGAGTCATACGATACGCGGAGGCCAACAACTTTGGGTTGATTATTAGATGCGATGCCAATTCTCAGCATATCATCTGGGGTAGCACAAAGTGCAACTCTAGAGGTAACAAATTGTTGGACTTCATCTTGTCTTCAAATCTGGTGATTCAAAATGTTGGAAATTCTCCAACGTTTGTCACTCAACGAAGACAACAGGTCATTGATCTTACCTTATCTAACAATAAGGCGAGTACAATGATAAGGGATTGGCGTGTTCTGGATGTGGTATCCTTGTCGGACCACCGCTACATCGAGTTTAGGCTTGGGATTGATAAACCAACAATCCCACAGGGCCGAAACCCTCGAAAAGCGGATTGGAAAAGATTTGAGGAACTACTACATCAAAGATTACGTCCCATCCCAATTCCTAGTTGTATAGGGTCGGTTGAAGTGGAGTCTGAGAATTTGGGTAAAACTTTAACTGACTGCTATGAGACTGTTTGTCCGTTAAGGAAAAGCAGACCAGGTAACTCTGTCCCTTGGTGGAACGTGGAACTTGGTAAGCTGAGAAAAAGTTCAAGAAAGCTTCTGAATAGAGCCTTAAAATCTCGAAAGGATGCTGACTGGAACAATTACCACCTCATGCAAAAGGAATATAAGAAAAAAGTGCGGGAAGCCAAACTTGAGTCTTATAGGACTTTCTGTGAGGAGGTAAATGGTACGAGGGATACGGCAAGGCTCTGTAAAATCTTTCAAAAAGATAGTTCAGCGAGGCTTGATTCCCTCAGAAAGCCAGATGGTACCTACACAAAAAACCAACAGGAGGTCAATGATATTCTGTTATCTACTCACTTTCCAGGATGCAAAGTGACAACGATAAATACAGATATTATTGAGAGTCCTGTTGGTAATACTACTTGTAGGAACTGGTATATAGCATCTAGGGTAGTTTCTGAGGAATCGATCAGGTACGCCTTATCTTCCTTTGATAACTATAAATCCCCTGGACCAGATGGTATATATCCTATGATGTTGAAGAGTGGTGGAGATACCCTAGTGAAGATTCTTAAAAATATCTTCAGAGCCAGCCTGGCTTATGGGTATGTTCCATCATCCTGGTGCGATGTCAAGGTTGTTTTTATTCCCAAACCTGGGAAGGAGGACTACACCTTGCCAAAAAGTTTTAGACCAATCAGTTTATCATCCTTTCTACTGAAAAGTCTTGAGCGAATGGTTGAGAAATTCATTAGGTCAGTAGCATTAATCGAATGCCCCCTAAATAGTCAGCAACACGCGTATCAGAGTGGTAGATCTTGTGAGTCGGCACTTCACGATCTTGTGGTCAATATTGAGAAGGGCATTGACAAACAAGACTATACTCTGGGTGTTTTTGTTGATATTGAGGGCGCTTTTGATAATGCTACTTTCGATTCTATGAAGACTTCGGCTGAATTGCATGGCGTGGATCCAGTTCTAGTCAAGTGGATTCATTTTATGCTCTCCCGGAGATTGTTGACGGCTGAAGATGAGTGGGGCACAAAAGTAACGGTTGAGGTTAGTAGAGGTTGCCCCCAAGGGGGTGTTCTCTCTCCTTTGCTGTGGTGTTTTGTGGTAAACTCACTCTTGGTTGAAATACAAGCTCTAGGTGTACACATACAGGCATACGCTGACGATGTGTGCGCATTAGTATCCGGAAAGTCACTTAACTTGGAATGCAAGAAAATGCAGACCGTTATTGACTTGATGGACAACTGGTGCAATCGACATGGATTGTCTGTCAATCCAAATAAGACAACACTCGTGTTGTTCACGCGAAGAACCAAACATAAGGGTCTTCAGCTTCCTACGTTGAAGGGCATAACTCTTCAACTGTCCACAGAAGTTAAGTATTTAGGGGTTACCCTAGATAGTAAACTAATGTGGACAAAACATGTTGAACAAAAAGTTTCACGGGCACTTCGGATTTTCTGGCAGTGTCGACGAGCTTTTGGAAAGTCATGGGGTCTAAGACCTGCTAATGTACATTGGATGTACATATCTGTAATTAGACCTATTGTGACGTATGCGGCGGTAGTCTGGTGGCCGAGAACGATGGTGAAGACTATTCGATCCAAGCTAAACGGACTACAAAGAGCGGCTGCCTTGGGAATTACTGGTGCCATGAGCACCACCCCAGGCGCAGCTCTGGACGCTAGTTGGATATGCTTCCCTTGGACTTACATATTCAAGGGGAAGCCATGAAATCTTTGTGCAGGCTCCGCAAAAGCGGAACATGGCATGGGGAGTACAATGTGGGACATGGTCGTCTGTTCAATAGGCTATCGGAACTTTGTCCGATGTTTTCTATGCCTTTGGACAGTACAACCTCTTGCATCGAGTTTGGTAGGAAGTTTACTGTAATATTTCCGAGTAGGGAAGACTGGGGAAACCCAGCAGACCTACTGGAAAATTACACGGATACTTTCTACACGGATGGATCCAGTAACTTAAATGGCTCTGGGTCTGGCTGGTATTTGGACGATGCGACCAAATGCTATATTGCTATGGGAAAAATGGCTACAGTATTTCAGACTGAAATATTTGCTATTTTGGACGTAGCGACCTGGATAATTGGGAACGGATGGATTAATAGGAGAATCAGTATTTGCAGTGACAGCCAGGCTGCGCTCAATGCACTTGAATCTCCAGTCACTTCATCCAAAATTGTCCAGGAATGTAGACGCAAACTCAATGAGGTCTCATGTGGGAATAGCGTCAGTCTTCTGTGGGTTCCGGGTCATAGGGGAATACGGGGAAACGAGATTGCCGACTCTTTGGCAAATCTTGGCTCTGATACAATTCCTTACAATCCGGAACCTCAAATTGGTATTGGCTTGACATGGCTGATGCGTTGGATCAACTCTCATATGAAAGAAACTTTCATGGAAAGATGGTCAAATGAGTTGGCATGCAAGAATACCAAACGTTTTGTGATTAAGCCAGACAGGAAAATGGCTAACTATCTACTCAGCCTCAGTAGAATAGACTGTCGCAGACTTACTGGCTTAATTACGGGACACAATGCCTGTGCTCGTCATATGACGAGATTAGGTATCTTATCAGACCCATTATGCGTGGCTTGTCTTGAGGATGATGACACAACTGAACATTACGTCTGTTGTTGTCCAGCGTTCTCAAGGGCTAGACTGCGGATATTGGGTTCTGATATTCTGTCTATGGACACAGTCCATGGACTTCCCTTGTCTGATTTTCTCAAGTTTGTGAAAGCAACTGAGAAATTCTGAACAAGCACTTTTCTTTCTTTTTCTTCTCAACCTTTTATCACCTTTACTTAATCTTTCTTTTCAGGGTACGGTACAATGGACTATTTTAAGTCTGAGCGCCATGGACTTGCCTAGAAAAATTTACTTATTTTTAGGCTTGTACAACCCACCCTCAACTCAACTCAACTCAAATCTGGACGCTATCAAGCTCAAATAATTTTTCATACATACCGAATTTTGTAAATCTTTAATAGGTATATTACAAAAGACTTGAGCCACAATACCAATTGCTGTTTGAGATTGTAAATTTTCACATAATTCGGGTAAAATTTGTAATAAATGTTGAACTTCTTGTTTTGCAGTCAAATCTAAAATAGAGAGGAAGTTAATAAAAAAATCTCCCAACAATCGAAAATTTAAAAAAAAAAATTATAAAAAAATTTCTCATAAATTTAAGAATATTTTTTCTAAACGATAATGTCTCAGAATCTGAAAATTTTACTTTTTACATAAAAAATAATTCGTGAATCTGAATTTCTTTTATACAAAAATGTCTTAAAATCTGATGGCCGTATTCAAAATGAGAAACGAGTGCCTAACTTTTTTATTCGCAATTCTCAATAAGGAAAAGTAATGCTCTCGATGAGAGTCAATGATTTTATCATTATAATAAAGAAAAGAGATATAACATCAATCGAAAAGCTTCACCTTCTAGAAAACTTGATATAAAAACGATAGATACTCGATGTATATATAAGTTTGTCATTCCGTTTGTAACACCTCGAAATATTGGTCTGGGACCCCATAAAGTATATACAATATTCATGATCCTCGATCGATTTTAAGACGTCGTCCGTCTGTCTGTCTGTTGAAAACACGCTAACTTTTGAAAGACTTAACGGAGGCTCCTGAAGTTTGGCATATATCAAGAAATCTTTTTTAAATTTCAACTCAGTGAAACTGAAATAAATGTTATAAAAAACCGGCAGTTTTTAGAATTAAGAAAAACTGTAAATTCAGTTGTGTAAACAAGACCTTGAACCATCACTGAGCAATGTTTAAGGATTACCCCACTTTATCCGTAAAAGTTACAGAGGGTTAAAGTTGAAAAATCGATAAAAATGGCTTGAAATAATCCATAGTTTTTACATCAGTTCGCTTTTTTTTTAAGTTCTCCTTATATTTCAATCTTTTCCGGCATAACACAAAGTCAGTACATATAAGAGATTATTTTAATGTTGGTTTGATAGATGCTTCATCGCTTGGTAAGAAGTTATAAGACGGTTAAATTTTGAAACCAAAAATTAAGAGTTTTTAAATTTTTGAGGTTTTTTGATCAGGGATTTCGGCCCCCTCTATAAAATGAAAAAAGTTGAACTAGAGTTGGTAGCTGTTGTAATTCTTAACATTTTGGAATTAATCCCGTTAATGTGCCACGAATAGTTAAGGAGTTTCAGCAGATCAAAGTTCGCAAGAAAAAACGTAATTTTTTTAAAATACCAGTTTTTCGCGAGGCACATTCGCGGTTTCATTCGAAATTTGGTGGACTCTTGCGTAAACCGAGTTTTTTGTGAGTTTACATAAAAAAATCACTGGCGGGTTTATAAAAAATAAATTGCAAAAATTTTATGGCATTTTTGAAAATTGTGCGAAATTTGCAAATCTGTTTCCTATTTTTTTTAGTAGCAGTTAATGCATCATGTTCATTTTAATGCACCAAAAGACGTGCCTTAACGAGTAGAATTGATTTGCTTTTTGACTTTTTACTTTAAGCCATTCTGAGCGGAAAGCGCGATGATTTTATCTAAACCTGTTTTGATCTGGCACATCCAAGGCTTTACACGAAATCGGATGAATTTTTTTTTAAATGAAAGCCCACTTGATGTGTCATCATAAAATCACAGGCGGGTTAAAAAATTTTGATGATTATAGATTTTTTGGACCATATTAAATTTTCTTGTTATAAAAAAGCATCACCGATTTTTTTTTAACTACTGGTACAATGATACGATTTTCCGTGATTTTCTTCAGTAATACCAACGCGTATTGCCTAAATATGTTATAAAAAATTGTGAAACTCTTCTTTTACCGCGAATTAATCGCGATTTTAGGTACTTAGATATTTTTTTTTTTAAATCGTTTGGTCATTAAAGGGTTAAATTTATATCATATATTTTAGAAGAAATGATATATCCTGGCATGTTTTAATAACGCATGCAACAAATGTGTAGAAAATAAAATCTTTAAAATATTTTTAAGATTTTTAAAACCGCTAAATCTTAAAACCGCCATAACTTTTGACCCCCTTGCGCGATTTAATTGACGCGAACGAATTTCTTATTCTTAAATAGCATCTAATATTTATGCCAACTTTCATCGATGTGCCATCAAAACAAAAATCACATCTTTTTTAACTCAAAATTTAAGTCTAAAACGGAACTCCTCATATGTTGGGCATTTACCTGATCAGGTTGGTATTGCAATCCAGCGAAATCGGTCAAGTGGTTCAAAAGTTATGAGCAAAAGACTGAATTTCGGCAAGGGTTTTTGTGAATTTTTGAGATAAAAAGCACTATAACTTTCGAAAAGCAATTCTGATGATGCTGAAGCTTGGCATATATCTTTTGCGTTCCTCCAGCCTCGTTCGTATTGAATTTCAAATTGCCAAATCGGTCCAGTGGTTCAAAAGTTATTAGCAAAACCGTGAATTTCAGATTAGCTTCACCTAAAATTCACGTGTTGAAAACCCGTTAAACCTCCCAGGCAGAAAAATACGAACGGGAGAGCGCTGGCAAAGTACTTTTTATGGTCGCTTGAGTGCTGGGAAAGCATCACAGTTTAGTACTCTCCCAGCGTCCAAAATGATAACCACGGTAAACGGTATGCCGTTGCTATTTAAAAGCGCTTTGAAAGCGCTTTAAAAACAAAAAATATGGTACTATTATAGCACTTTTAGAACAAAAAAATGGGACGTATCTAAATTGTATAAGTCCATAAGACACAACTTTTTTTGGTGTTTATTTGAATAAAGAAATTTATTAAATTAGGATAAAAAATTGATTGCCTAATTTATTAGGATAAAAAACGGAAAATTTTGTTTTCCGTTTTCTTTGCGTTTTGGAATAAAAAAGTTATTAAATATGCTTTTAGGAAAAATTTTTGAAAAGTCCCGAAAAAAGTGGTGTATTGAACCGAAACGGGTTGTGTTCCAAAGGGATAGGCCCAGTGACATTTCATATCCGAAGTTTAGGACACTTCCTCACGAAAGAAACAGGTGTTTTTATATAAAAAGTGTCAAGTTTGTAATATGTTGGTCATTGTGTATAAGTGACATATCATGAGAACTATCAAGGACCGGCCACTAGTCCTGCAAGGAAATAAAAAGTATTCCAATTGTTATGAAAATTAATAAATTTTAATAAAAAATTTATATTTTGAACGGATTTAAATAGAAAAACATTGACAAAGCGCTTGGAAAGCACTTTTTCGATTTCATACTACCTTCTACACAAAAAATTAAGTGCTTTGCCGAGCCTTTTTCTTTGGAACGGTTGGCAGTTTCTGCCTGGGTACAGATCGAGCACGGGCTCTAATTATATTTGTTATAAGGGTTCAAGTTGAAAAAATGCAGAAGAAAAATTGAATTTCTAAAAATTATAGACATTTCTGGTATTTCCTATACCGGTTTCAAACACCCCAGTTAGTGTCATCATCAGTAGGATTTTAAATGTGGGTTTGTCATGTTAATGAAAACTGTTTTTTATATATGTGTGTTTCTACAGAATAAATTTTGACAGTTTCCAACACAATTCTATTTCTAGCAATCTCAACCTCACTTCATACTTTCTTTCAACTTTTTTGTCTCTTACATTATTTCGCAAGGGTTAGTTTTATTTACATCAAGTACACTCAAAAAAAAAACTGTAAAGTTAGCAAAAAATTTAGTTAAATTTAACTAAAAAAACACCTGATTTTGAACCTACTAAATTTCTAGTTAATTTAACAAAAAATATTTAGTTAACTTTTCGTAGAATGAATGTAGCAAAAAAAACCGTAATTTTAACTAAAAATTCAGCTGAAAATTTCGTAACATTTTGTATTAGTTGAATTCAGCTTAACTTTTTGTAAAAATTTTTTTTAGTTTGTTAAATATTGGTTTTAAACACTAACACTTCACTTATTTTTTCTTTTTTTTCACAGCATTAAGTTCAGCTTAAGTAGGACTTATGAGATTTGCATAGGAGGCTACACAAGAAATGTTTAAAATTTTTCACTTGACAAAAATGTTAAAAAAATCAGCAAATTAATTAGTAAAAATTCGTAAACTCAGTTTTAAAGTCAACAAAAAAAATTAGTTCAAAATTTGTACAAAAATAGTATTTTCGTAAATTGAACTTAACTAAAAAAAGTAGTTAAAACGCTGATTTAACTAAAAATTTGCTAAAAAGCCAGTAAACTCGAGTTAACAAAAAAAAGTTTGTTAACTTTACAGTTTTATTTTTTTGAGTGTATACACTCAAAAAATTATGTTAGAAAAATTAAGTGAAAATGACAGTTAAAATAACTACTTTTTAAGTTGTTACATTTGTAGTCAAAACAACTAAAATGTAGTAAAAATAAAACAATCAAAATATATTTTTTTTTTTCAGAAAAAAAAAAAATAAGAGACCAAATTTTATAATTTTTTTTTGTAAAGTTGTGAAAAATAAAAAAAACGAAAATTTATTTTTTGGAAAAAACTTTGAAAATTTTTCAGAGATACAAAATAAAATTAAACTACTTTAAATAACTGTTACTACATTACAGTACTTTTTTCTTAGTTATTCAAAAAAACGACTTAAAATAACTAACAGAAATAGTTGTTTGATATTTTTAACTAACAGAAATAGTTGTTTGATATTTTTCATACAAAAACAATTGACTTTGTAGTTGAGAACAACTAACTACTGTGAAATATACAAACAACATGTAGTAACTTACATAATTTTCTGAGTGTAAAGTCAAATTCGGCTTGTTCGAATTTGGGAATACCAACAATGTTCAAAACATTTAAATATGAGTAAAAAAACATATTTTGTGATAAAAAAAAAATATTCTGCTACAAAATCTTTATTACACACAAAAAAAAATTAAAAAATTTGTGCCAGTTTTTGGTTTAATTACAACCTATAAAGTGGTTTTGGATAACTTACCAAAGTTTTTGCTCTAAAAAACTTAGGTAAATTATCCAAAACCACTTTATAGGTTGTATTATCCCCCAAACGTACACAATTTTTTTATATTTTTTTTTTGTGTGTACGGTCTATGTTCTGTCTTTCACAACATTTCATTTCACATTAAATTTTCCGAATCACATAAAATCAAGTTCGGTGTTTTGTTGTTCACGTTTTCATTCGAAGTTAAAATTTAATAATAATAAGAAGTAAAACGAAAAAAAGCGCTTTTAACTTTCACCAAAATATATGTGAAACAAAACAAAAATCAGATGTAAAATGTAGTACAGCTAAAAAATTCGGAAATTTTTATTTTCACATTTTTATGTGAATTACTTTTTTTTTTGGAACTGAATATCAACTTTTTATTTACTTTTTTTGTTAAAAAATAGACATTTTTGTTTTTGGGTAAACGTTTTTGATCAATACACAAATCAATAAGGGCAAGTGTAATTGTAAGATTTTTTGATTTTATTTTAAATATTTTAAATAAATACATACAGTGATGAGCGAAAGTATTCAGAACTACAATAGATGCAATTTGTTAGACAAAGTGTAAAATACCAAACCTTTTTATCAAACGATAAAAGACAAATACCATTTTTTTATAAACAAAGAAACTAATTTGATAGTAAATACGTGTGAGATATGGAAGAACAAGCATTTTGCGACGTTGGAAAATACATGATGATGTTGTTATTACTTCTTATCTTTAGTCTAGATTAATAAATGTGCTTCGAGGGTCGAACTGGAAAATTTTATTATTTATATAAATTTTTTTGAAAATGTATTAAAATTATTTCCAAAAATATTGTTTGGTAATTTAAACTTTGTCTTTAACAAATAACATTTACTATAGCTTTGTGTGAATACTTTTGTCCATCACTGTACAAGAAAATTATTATCGAGTACATGAAAAAATAGGTAAATCAACTTAAAAAAATGATTGAGTAGATCGGTATATTTAACGCTAAATCTAGGACCAATATTTCGGGTAGCTACAAACATCAGCAAGTCATTATTCCCCCCATAGATTGGTGTAGAGAACAGAAATTCAAGGACATTCTACACTCAAAAAAATACGTTAGTAGATTTACTAATTTTTTTTGCTAGTGCTAGTTAGCTAACTTTTAGCAAACTTTTTGCTGAAATTAGCATGTTAGCAAAAATATCTTGTAAACATAATTTAGCGCATTAACAATTTTAAACAAACTTTGAACTAATTTTTTTTGCTAAATTTTTGTATTTTTATTTATCTTTTTCTCTCTTTTTTCTCTTGGTTTTTTTTTGTTGTTCATTGGAATGTTTTAGAAAAAATTAGTTTAAGTGAAAGCGTTAGTCGATACGGTCTTTGAGACGCGGCAGTAGGTTTTTAATTTAATATAATATAAATTAAATGTGTAAGATATAAATAAAAAAAAATTGTAAGAAAGCAAATATGTTTGAGAAAAACTAGTGTGAGTTTGTTCGTTTCTTTAGCGTTTTTCCCTCTTTTTGTTTATTTTTAATTTGTTTTTTTTTTCACGTAGATATTATCATATAACGCAAAATGGGAAAAAACGATGAACAGGTAGATAATTATATTATCTTCAAAAACAACAATGTGCGCAATTTGCATCAAAAAAGAAGGATGCGGAAAAAAACCCAACAAAAACACTTATGCATTCAATGATCACCTATTGTTTCTAAATACCAAATAAAAAGGACGCGGAAAAAACCCAATAAAAAACAATTGTGTATTTATTGATCATCAACACACAATTGTGAGGGTTGTTTTTTTTTCTATGAATGTATAAATGTTCTACTAAAATTTTACTAGATTTTGTGGTAAAAGCTACAGTTTTTTTTGCTAATTTCAGTTAACTAATTATTAGCAAATCATTTTTGCTAATTTTACCAGAAAAATTGTGGGTTCAAAATCAGCAAATTTTCTAGTAAATTTACAAGCTTTTTTTGCTATCATTACAGTTTTTTTGTTTTGAGTGTAGTGTTTAGGGGCTACTTGTTTTAAAAAATCTTTGTTCTGTGCCCATTACGTTTTCATTCTGTTGCTGTGTTGCTGGTGTTTTGTTGAACTTGTGGTGTGAATCCCATATTAGTTACTTTTTGGAAAACTAATGAATTTATCAATGATGGGAGATAGATGTTTTATGGCCATAGATTACCCTCGCCTAAAATAATTATAACATAAAATTTATATTTGATTAGTTCTATTTCAATTCTGTATTTTATTCTACTTGCCACCACGAATGCCGTCCAATGGCTGATAAATATTGACATCATATTTTATAAAAAATTGTTTAATTATAAGTTTGATGTTTCTTTTTGTAAAAAAAATTGTTTGTATCATGTATCAGCGACAAACGATAAAAAAAGAACTAAATTCAGCAACAGCGATTCAGCCTAGTAGCTGAAAAGGTGATACCAAGTATGTAATGTTGCCAATTATCGTCAATAATAGTGGTTTGTGTAGATACCACAGACGCGACACTTGAATTGTTCCCCGAAAATCGCTTGCTTTCCCCGTTTTTTGTTATAAACTGTCGGGTCTGTTTAGTTTGACTCATTAAGTCAAGTGATTTCCATGTATTAACATGAAATTGCGACGGTCTTTTTCGGTCCCTAGAACGGCCCCTTTTTGGCGGTTGCTTTAAATCGCTCTATATGAACCCATAACTATAAAAACGTTTGATCTCAGGCATTCGGCTATCAAGTCCAGTTAAACAAGTTAAGAGCAACAAAGATGCCTTTGTAGTTTTTATAGTTTGTGCACTCCTTATCGCGATATTAGCATTTTAAAAATTTCAGGAATGCGAATTTTTAATTTAAAATTTCAGATCCCTGGGTCCACACATGGATAGAGGAAAGCCGATTCGTACTTTTCTGTCATCTTTCTGTGGATATTTTTTCTGTTTTGCTCTATGTTAAAAATGAACGCGTGGGTGACTTTGAACTCACATTCACTGACACTCACAATCACGTGAGTAAATTTAATACAACTCACACTCACGTGCACTTAAAATGGCTTCATTCACACTCACGTTGACTCACACCCACAAAACTCTTATTTAAAACATAAAATTTCGGTTACGTCTCTTGATTAGTTCTTAAAACGCGTTTTTCAAATAAGCCAAATATCCATTTATTTCTGTTGAAAATCAAATACTTTTACCAACATTTTTACAGAACATTGTAAAGCTGTATTACAAATATGCATTTGTGTAAAAGTGTGCTTTCAAGAAATAGGTTGTTATGCGCTTATTTGCGTCATTGTTGAATATTTTAAAAATGTGGGCAAGTATAAAAATATTTGAAAAATTTGACCAAGTATAAAAATATTTGAAAAAATGTTCTCAAGTATTTTATTTGTAAACATTGTTGACAAATATTTTATTTGTAAACATTTTTTCAAATATAATATTTATTTGAAAATATTTGAACTTGAACTCTTTAAGTACGTATTTTGTTTTACTTACTTGTAAAAATGTTAAATAAGTAAAACAATATTTGTATTTGAAATTTTCAAGTACAAATACAAAAAATTTTTGAAAATTATAGAATAAGTAAATATATTTTCAAGTATTTACAGGTCTGGCTTTAAATAACGATTTTTTTTCTTGTTTAAGAAATTATACGGATATTTTTGTAAATCAAAATAAGATTTTTTTGACGATGGTTAAGTGTTCAAAGTTGTAGGTTGTTTTTATTTTCTAGGAAACAATTACAAAATTTAAGATTTTTTTTTTGCTTTCAGACACGGATTGGAGATTGATTGGTTTTTATAAAAGGAAATTTACGTTAATGGCAAAGACAATGGCTCCAATTAAGAAATATCTAAGTGGACATCGTGATTTTTATTGTGACCACAATTAAGTGTGGAAATAATTATCTTTATTGTGACCACAATTAAAACGTGTACATATTCGGACCTGGTGGAAATTTAAGCCCCCACTATATTTCGGAATTTCACAATTTTGGGGTGTCGTTTTATTTTTCAGGATTTTTTTTGTATAACTGGAGATTTTAAAGTTTTTATTGTGGCCACAATTAAAATCGGGATTTTTAGAATTGTTGTTGAGGTCACAATTAAAACGTGGACGCTATTGGACCTGGTGGAGATTAAAGCCCATGTAGTCGACTATATTTCGGCATTTCACAATTTTGGGGTGTCGTTTATAGTAGAGATGGGATCGTGAGTGACTTTTCAATCACGATCACGCACGCTCACGAAAAAAAAATGTAATCACGCACGAAATTTTTTTTTCTGCTCACGCTCACGCGCGCTCACGTGAGTGGAAAACAAATTTAATCACGCACACGACGTAATCACTATCACGAAATACTCACGAATTAAAATATGCAAAAAAATGTACATGTGTCATATTTTTTTATGCATTACCCAGTTGGGAAAGTCCTTGAGCCATCCGTGGTGACGGCTAGCTGAAATGTCAGAGTCACACCTGACATTCCCATGACATCTCTATATACCGAGTGGAGGACAGTTTAAAAAAAAATTTCAAAATTTCCTCAATCATAATCAGTTGTTTTCAGGGGGTGCTGACATTCCCATGACATTTCTCCTAAGTCGTCTTTGTGGAAATGTATAATATAGGTCATACGAAAATGCAAAAAATTTTCGTATTTCGTATTTTATTTTCACTTCCATCCATTTTCATTTATATTATTATTATCTTTATCATATTATGAAATAACTTTTCGACTTTCCGATGTTTTCCTTAGAAATTGAAAATTCCTCGCTTCAGGGCCGTCTTAAAGTATGGCGCGTGGCACAAAAGAACGGGAACACAAGAATGGGCACACAAGAATTTGGGACCCCTCAGGAAAGTAAAAAGTCAAAAGACATAAAAAAACATTCTTTTGGAACAAATTAAATTCATGTTATTACCTGTTTTAAGAAAAATAAACTAAAAAACACTATTTTGGGTAGGGATATTTTAGCTTGAGGTAAATTTCTTTACTTATTAAAACCATGATATTCGTGAAAAATAGTTTGGTTTTAATGAGACCTTTTCTATCTCAGAATCTGAGAAATTTCCTGTATGAAAAATATCTCAGAATCTGAGAATATTTTTATACAAAAAAACGTTTTGGAATCTGAGAGTTTTTCAATACGAAAAATGTCTCAGAATCTGAGACTTTGCATACAAAAAGTGTCTCAGAATCTGAGACTTTTTATTTTGGAAAAACTTCTCTGAACTTTTGACTTTTAAAATCTAAGAATCTGAAACTTTTTCTGTACGAAAAATATTTCACATTCTGAAACTTTTTCTGTACGAAAAATATTTCACATTCTGAAACTTTTTATGTAGCAAATATTTCTATGGATTTGAAACTTTTGATATATTACAAACTTATAGAAAAAGTCTCAGTGTATACGAAAAATCTCTTAGATTCTGAGACTTTTTGTGTAAAAAAAAAAAAGAAATTTTCTTTTAAAAGAAATTAAAGAAAAATCTTCATTTTCGTATAACCGAATTTATTGGCATTTCAGGGCACTTAGGTCGGGGACCCTGGGCACGTGCTCAGTGTGCCCTAATGGTTAAAATGGTACTGCCCAGGTATAAAAGTTTAGTTTGATATACAGCTATTGTGAAGACATTTCCTTATAGAAGTCTA
Organism: Pegoplata infirma; assembly: GCA_963921195.1. Classification (NCBI taxonomy): domain Eukaryota; kingdom Metazoa; phylum Arthropoda; class Insecta; order Diptera; family Anthomyiidae; genus Pegoplata; species Pegoplata infirma. Next base: position 185,746,069 of record OY992540.1, read on the forward strand.
AGAGGATTTTTTCACACTCTTACATTCATTGATGACAATGTTAGGACATGTCCTCATGAACTACCTATTATATGTCAGAATCTGAAGACATTTCTTAATGGGAGCACTGGGCAAATTCCCCAATGACACATTTAAAAAACTTATTAAATTTATAATTTTTTGAAAGACCATGAAAAAATCAGAAAACGTTACCGAACAAAAAAAAATCGGGGAAACAATTAAAATCACGAAAAATTCACGCAATAATTTTACTCACGCACGATCACGCACGAACTTTTTATTATAACTCACGCACGCTCACGTGAGTAGAAAAAAAATTACTCACGAATCACGTGATTCATGCGTGATTCACGTGATTGGTGCCCATCTCTAATCGACACATCTATAATTTTACGCACGAAATACTCAGTGGATTTCATAGCCCTGTACTGTATCTAAGCGAATTTGAGTCGTTGATACCACCGAACCTCCTGTGGAATGGTGTTTTAGAAATATATTTACATATTTTAATTTTCGAACTTAAAATAAAAAATGTAGAGGTATGTACATGTGAAGAGGGAGAGGGCATATTTTTTACCAACATAAATTACAATTTCAAAGAAATCTTTAAATTTACCAATGAAAATGTAATAATAATACCTATACTACATAAAAATCACTACAGAGTAGTTTACATAAATGTTAAAAACAAAGTTTTTACATACATTGATCCATATGGAGCATCTAACAATTAAATAAATGTTATAACCAAAAAAATTTTTGAGGTTCTTATAAAGATGGGCATGAAAGTAGATGGTTGGCAACATAAAGAAATGCAGCACAAAATACAAATGGATGCGTACAACTGTGGCGTATATTGCGCCGAATTCTTTGAAGCTATTTTTAAGGAAACTTCTTTGGAAGATATTACTGCTCCGGATGAGTATAGGAATGTAATAAAAAGCAAATTAATGAAATATACTAAAGACATGTCAGATGAATGCTTACATTGTGAACATATTGAGCATTCTTTATTTTTGAAATGCAGTCAATGCAGCAGATCTATTTGTATAAGATGTTTGAAAGAGCACTATGACAAGGAATATTTAGAAGACAATAATGTTCAATGTTTTTATGTCAATACAATATTTTTTGTTAACTTTTATACATTGCTTAAGCCTGAATTACTTTAAACGTGCATGAAACGTAGATTCTTTAAAAAAATTCAATAAGTAAAAAAAGTACAGAATATTTTTATTTATGTTTTGTTTTTGTCAAACGCATTGTATTTTTTGTCTATGAGTAGATTGTAGTAAGGTAATCGAACGGACCTTTTTATACCTTTTGAACTGTTTTTGACAATCAGTGCTGCCAAAAGTGACGATTTTTCGTCATTTTGATGACTTTTTCATGAAATTTTGCAAAATGACGATTGACGATTTTTTGTTTTGAATCCCATACATTTAGACGATTTTTTTAAAACTCAACTTTTCTTTCACAAAAACGAAAATCTAAAAACTTTTTTGATTTTACAATGGCATGAAAACAAAAGCTAAAACGAAATTTAATTAAATTAAAATACAGATAAAAGAAAGTGACAAATTTATATTCAAAAATGTGTTCTTTTCACATTTTTAAGTGTGACGATTTTTTTTCCAAAATTTGACGATTTTTCAAAAAAACAAGTGAGAGTGTTACATTCGGCTGTGCCGAATCTATTATACCCTCCAAAATGTAAAAAAAAATTAAAAACAAAAATTTGTCAGGGGCGTTTCTTTTTTTTTGGGGGGGTTGATGGGGTCAGTGGGGGACGTTGAGAGCACCTTCCCATCGCGATAAATATACCAAATGTTTCATTTAATTAACAAAAATACAAAAAAAACATGTAAAAAAGTGTATTTTTTTAGAGGTTGGTTCAGTTCTTCAAGGGGGAACTTTTTTCCCCCTGGTCCGATTTGGCCAATTTCCGAACTTAACCTGCCTAGGAACATAAGACATATTTGTGCCAAACTTGAAGGGTCTAGCTTTTTTTATTTTAGACTGCATCGTGTTAACTACAGACGGACGGACGGACAGACAGACGGACGGACATCGCTAAAATGTCTTAGAATCGATCACTGATCAATAATATATATACTTTATGGGGTCCCCGACCGATATTTCGATGCGTTACACACGGAATGACAAAGTGAGTATACCCCCATACTGTAGTTGGAGGGTATAAAAAAGGCTGGCAGCTCTGTTGACAATATGGATATTGGAATCAGTGTTGCCACCATTAAACCAAAAAATTATACAGGAATTTGTCCGAAATTATCAAAAATCCCAAAAATTATCCAAAAAAAAAATATCAAAAACTATTTTTTTTTCACGAAACAAAAGTGGTTTATTTAAATTCTATTTAAAGAATAACTGAAATTATTTTTTAACCCATTTTGGACCAAGATTCAATCTTATTCTTCTTTTTTGAAAAAGGTATTTTTTAGAGTTATTAGCACACGCTGATTTCAATGATCTTGCCAAAAAACAATTCAATGTTCCGTTATACCAGACAAGCCTGTATTTTAATATTTTAGGATGAATTAGAAAATTTTATAAGAAATTTAAAAACAACTTCTAAATTTAGAAAAATATTTTCACCAGCACAATTTGTAATTTTTTAAACTTTTTCCCAATAAGTTTGGACATCCAAATAATCAAACAGACCATATTTTTGTGGTCCAATAAGGCTTACAAATTCATATAACCTGAAAAGCTTCAAATTTAAAAGGTATTGCCAAAACTAAAAACAAAAAAAAAATGCTGTCAAAAAGGAAGTAACTAAAAAAATCACCAAATTAAAATAAGAAAAATTATATATTGTCCGTGTAAAACTTTAAATTGTAAAAGATAAAATTATCCATAAATTATCCAAAAATGTAATTATCCAAAGAGTATCCAAAAAATTTTAAATTATCCATTTTTTGGATAATTATCCAAGAGGTGGCAACCCTGATTGGAATTGAAGAATCTATATATGGGCTATTTCACGTCAACGGGAGACCCCCCCGCCCCCAAAATTCTACTGGTCGTAGAGAGTTGTATTATGGCTTAAAATTTAGCCAATGATCTCTACTTTTGAAAGCTGAGTGGCGGAAGTTGAACCCAATGGTAAGTGAGCCAATATGGCGGCGCGAATCGGGATACCCCCATCGGGATATGCTGAAAACTAATGAAGGAGTTATCGGATTTTTCTGAAATTTGTTATCAGGGGGTTTATTGGGACGCTTATTTCAAATTTTCATTCAGATCTCAAAAATTAAAAATGGCGGATCTAATATGGCGGATGATTTTTTCGAGGTTTTCGCGTTCAAATAAAACTCGGTTTCCGGCTGTATTATGGGTCACTAAACACGATTCTGAATTTGGATTTCCAAAATTCAAAATGGCGGACCCAATATGGCGTTTTTTTATTTGTTTTTAATTTCGATTTTCTTGAAACTTGGTATCCGGGGGCTATTTGGGACGCTGATTTCGAATTTTTATTCAGATTTTAAAAATTCAAAATGGCGGACTCAAAATGGCGGATGGTTTTTTTTTAGTTGTCGCATTCAAATAAAACTCGGTTCCCGGGTGTATTAGGGGTCACTAAACACGATTCTGAATTTTGATTTCCAAAATTCAAAATGGCGGATCCAATATGACGTTTTTCGATAATTTCGATTTCCTTAAAACTTGTTATCCGGGGGTTATTTGGGACGCTTATTTCAAATTTTTATTCAGATTTTAAAAATTTAAAATGGCGGAACCAATATGGCAGACGATTTTTTTTTTAATTGTCGCGTTTAAGTTAAACTCGATACGCGGGAGAATTATGAGTCACTTAGTACGAATCTGACATCAGGTTTTCAAAATTCAAAATGGCGGATCCAATATGGCTCTTATATTTTTTTTAATAACGATTTTTAAATCTGATGTCAGATTCGTACTAAGTGACTCATAAAACTCCCGGGTATCGAGTTTAACTTAAATGCGACAATTTAAAAAAAAAAAAATCATCTGCCATATTGGTTCCGCCATTTTGAATTTTTGAAATCTGAATAAAAATTTGAAATAAGCGTCCCAAATAACCCCAGTATAACAAGTTTCAAGGAAATCAAAATTAAAAAAAAAAAAAAATAAACGTCATATTGGATCCGCCATTTTGAATTTTGGAAATCAAAATTCAGAATCGTGTTTAGTGACCCCTAATACACCCGGGAACCGAGTTTTATTTGAATGCGACAACTTAAAAAAAACCATCCGCCATATTGAGTCCGCCATTTTGAATTTTTAAAATCTGAATAAAAATTCGAAATCAGCGTCCCAAAAGCCCCCGGATACCAAGTTTCGAGAAAATCGATATTAAAAACAAATAAAAAAAACGCTAAATTGGATCCGCCATTTTGAATTTTGGAAATCCAAATTCTGAATCGTGTTTAGTGACCCATAATACACCCGGAAACCGAGTTTTATTTGAATGCAAAAACCTCGAAAAAATCATCCGCCATATTGGATCCGCCATTTTTAATTTTTGAAATCTGAATGAAAATTTGAAATAAGCGTCCCAATAAACCCCCTGATAACAAATTTCAGAAAAATCCGATAACTCCTTCATTAGTTTTCAGCATATCCCGATCGGGGTATCCCGATTCACGCCGCCATATTGGCTCACTTACCATTGGGTTCAACTTCCGCCACTCAGCTTTCAAAAGTAGAGATCATTGGCTAAATTTTAAGCCATAATACAACTCTCTACGACCAATAGAATTTTGGGGGCGGGGGGGTCTCCCGTTGACGTGAAATAGCCCATATATATATTATATATTATATATATATATATTATATATATATATTATATATATTATATATAATATTATAAAGAGGTAATGTTTGTATGTTTGTTTTTTTGTTTGTTTGTTTGTTTGTTTGTAGAGGGTAATCTCCGGAACTACTTATCCGATTTCAAAAATGTTTTCAGCTATATTTAAAGTGTTCCTCCACGATGGACATAGGCTAGGTTTCATCGACCACGCCCACTTCTACGCCCACTTTTGGCCAAAAAACGTAAAATTAAAAAATCTCCAAAACTACTGAATCGATTTCAAAATTTTTTTCACCAATACATACTTGGAATGGTCCATCATGGTGGACATATGCTGGGTTTCATCGACCACGCCCACATTTACGCCCACTTTTGGTAAAAAACTTAAAATTTAAATATCTATGAAACTACTCATCCGATTTCAAAAAAGTTTTCAGCAATATTTAGACTATTCCTCCAGGGTCGACATAGGATAGGTTTCATCGACCACGCCCACTTCTACGCCCACTTTTAGCAAAAAACCTAAAGATTTAAAATCTCCACAACAACTGAACCGATTTAAAAATTGTTTTCACCAATACATGCTTGGTTGGAATGGTCCTTCATAGTGGACATATGCTGGGTTTCATCGACCACGCCCACTGCAACGCCCACTTTTGGCCCAAAAGCTTAAAATTTAAATATCTATTAAACAACTCATCCGATTTCAAAAATGTTTTCACCAATATTTAGAGTGTTCCACCAGGGTGGACATAGGCTAGGATTTATCGACCACACCCACTTATACGCCCACTTTTTGGCAAAAAAACAACTAAAATTTAAAAATCTCCAAAAATTTTCGTTCGATTTCCAAAATTTGTTCACCAATACTAGGTACTTCAGAGTGGAAATATTCTAGGTTTTATTGACCACGCCCATATCTACGCTCACATTTGGCAAGAAAAACGTAAAATTTAAATATGATCAAACTACCCATCCGATTTAAAAAACGTTATCACCAATATGCATATATTAAGAATGGTGCTTCAGGGTGGATATGGGTTAGCTCTCATTGACCACACCTACTTCTACGCCCACTTTTGGCCAAAAAAACCTAAAATTTCAAAACATTCGAAACTACTCATTTAAAAAATGATTTCTCTTAAGAATGGTCTACCAGTGGGGGTGTTCTGTAATTTATGCGAAAAGTTTTCGCATCGAAAAGTATGAAACAAAAAATTCCATCGTTTCTCGATTCTGGAAAAAAAGCTGTTTCTGTATATCAATGCGAAAACGGCAGCATTTTTATTGGAATATTCCAAATCAGCTGTCAAAAAGGTAAACAAGGCGAGAAAATAATAAAAATCACAACAAAAAAAAAAACGCAATTTCACATTTTTTTAAACAACACTCGTAACATTGGCAAACAAAAATTAAATAATAAATTAAGTTAATAAAAATAATGTGTAGTATATCATTAATAATATTAGTTGATAGTATTTTCTTAAAAAAAAATAATGTTTTTTATTTATTATAACTCAAAAGTTGTTTAATTTACGAAATATCGCACCATTTTTAAATGTGAGTGATTTTGACACTTCAACTTCAAAAGTTTTCGATCAATTGGTTTACAGAAACAGTTTTTCTCGCATCTTTCCAATAATTTTGAAAAAAATCATATTTGACAGAAAGTTTCCGCATAACAAAATTACAGAAACAGTCGAATGCGAAAAGTCAGGTTTTGTGCCGATTCATGATGTTTCTGTTTCGTTTTTCATATTTCATGTGAGAAATCTTTCGATTCGAGAGTTATAGAACACCGCTACAGGTTAGACATAGGCTAAAAATTTGTAAACATACGAAACTTATTATGAGATGTTTTCACCAATAGTTAGAATTTTCTTTCAGGGTGAGTTAGGGTAGGTCGCATTGATCACACCCACTTTAAAGATCACTCTGGGTGAAAAGACGTAAAATTTTAAAATCTATGAAACTACTCATCTAATTTCAAAACACTCTGAAAAATTTCCTTTTTTGGAAATTCCTATTTTACTGGGGCAAATACGTGCAAGGTAGTGTAACTTTGTAACTTTTTCTATCTCCTGAAAAGTTGGTCATAGTAACTTGAAATGTTGGATCCTCCAGCCCAAAAAATCATTCTGAAAAAGTACCTTATGGAAATTTAGATTTTAATGGGAATAAGGGTAAATTATTGAAATGTGGTACTTTTATTTTTTTTAAAGAATGAAGCCTACATGGAGCAAAATGAATTGGAATTCAGAACAAAATGGAATAAAATGGGAACAAGTGAATAGAAAAGGAAACGAAACGGAATAGAACGGGGAACGAAAAGGAGTGAAACGGGGAATTAAATGGTTTCAATAATTTCGATATAAGGACTCGAAAACTTTCATGAACATTATTTACCGAAACGAACATGTTTATAAGCTAAACGGAGCTGTTTTAATTTTATTGTTTATTCTAAATAGTTTTTATGAAAGACTTTAACGTTAAAAATTAAATAAAATAAAAATTCTGTAGGGCAGAATTTTAGAAATGGAGACTATAATCCTGATCTTTCTTTAATCAGGTATTTAATATTACCGGGGGCGAAGTTCCGGGCGGGCCTGCTAGTAAATGAATAAACTGTGAAAAAAAAATAATTAGATTATAATAAAACTATTAAAAAATCAAAAACTTCACAAATCTAAAAATAACAATAGGTATAAAATAAAACAAAAATTTTTTTTTAATCTATACATTGGTTAACAATGTGCAGGGTATTTAAAGATTCGGCACATTCGAATATAGCTTTCTTACTTGTTTCAACTCTGTTTGTATATACTAGGGTTGCCATCCGTCCTATTTTCCCCGGACACCGTCCTCTTTTTTAGGGCGTCCGGGGCAGTCCTACTTCTTTTTTAGAAAGTGTCCGGGGTTGTCCTCCTTTTTTCCTCATAAATTTTTTTTGTATTATTTAACGTTCGAATTATTGGCATCGATGTATTTTCGTTTACCAGCAGTAATGCCAACTTTTTGAGAGCAAAACGAGCACAGAAATAACAAACACTTAAAAACTTGTATATTTCGAGTAAAAAAGCACTTTATATAAAGCGAAAATTACTACGTTATTATCAGCTGGTGTGTCGTAAAGTTGGCTCTCCGAGAAAAGAAGAAGAAGAAAAAAATTTGTATATCAAAAAATTTCCATTTCAAAATTTTCTAATTGATTTTAAGCAAATTCTATTTGAATTTCCAAAAATTGTATTTCAGAAATTCCCAATTGTATTTCAAATTTGTATTTTAAAATTTATTAAATGCTTTTTAAAAATTCCATTTCATAAATTTCAAATTGTATTTCAAAAATTTCCATTTATAAATTCTGATTAATTTTTATTAAAAAATAAAAATTGCTTTATTCGATCTTTAAAATATTATATTTTGAGTTGGTTTATTCTAGCTCGAGGTCATTATTTCCTTTAGCAATTAAAACTATGATATTCTCATAGAATAATTTTCGAGAAAATTATTTTTCTGTTTTAAATTTGTTTATGTTGGTAATTTTTTTGCAAGACTTTATCGACACGTCCATTAAGTCCATTAAATCTTGTAAAAATGACCAACATAAATAAATTTAAAACAGAAAAATAATTTTCTTGAAATTATTCTATGAGAATATCAGAGTTTTAATTAGTTCCTTTACTAATAATGACCTCGAGCTAGAATAAACCCACTCAAAATATTTCCATTTATATTTAAAAATTTTCTAAATGCTTTTCAGAAAATTCTGATTAAGTATATGTCAAATTTGTATTTCAAAATTTTTCAGAAAATTTTGATATTCAAAAAAAAAAAATTGAAAAGCAGTTCCATAATTTTTAAATCAAAATGAAAATTTTTGAATTACAATTAAAATATCTGAACTTATTTAAATTCAAAAATAATTTTTTAAAATTTTTTAGAAAGTTTTGAAATGAAAATGGAAATTTTTGAAAAACAAATGGAATTTTCGGAAAAGCATTTAGAAAATTTTAAAATAGAAAACTCTGATATACATTGAAAATTGTTGACTTATATTTAGAAATTTTTTAAATATAACTGAACATTTTTGAATTATAAATAGATATTTCCAAAATATTATTGAACGGATATATCCAAAATATTGAAATATAATTGGAAATATATTTTTTTAGTGGAAAAAATAGTTTTCTAAAAAAAAAATATTTTTTTTTGGCATATTGTGTTGCGTTGTTGACTTTTTTCAAATTAATTTATTTAAAAAAAAACTGTCCTCTTTTTTGGGTCAAATGTCCTCGTTTTTTGAGGTTGACGTCCTCTTTTTCTCAAAATGCAAATGGCAACCCTAGTATATACCTGTCAATTTTGGTGCAACTTTCATGGATAGTTTTGGAGTCTTTTTCATGAAATGAACAATATCAGACCAGCTGATAGGTTTCCCATTAAATTCGAGAAGGTGTGGTACATCCGAAAATACAAAAACCTTTTTTTCGTTGACTAAAAATTTCGGGTTTTTAAATAATATTCGTAATAACTTCAGCAAAGAATATAAATTTGAACCTTGATCTGACACAAAAGGACAATATTTTGCAACTATTCTATTACACGTATTTAATATTCTTTAACGATATCACCTTTAACGCTAGAATTTACCAAATAATATGGCACTCGCTGCCGCAACTTTTCTCTACCGATGCCTTGAACCTTAAATACCAGAGCACTTTTTGCGATATTTGGGTATCGTATGTCTCCATAAGCTTCTAGCCCAAAAATGAAGTTATACGATAGGTCATAATATAAATGAGATTTAAGGCTCATTTCGTAGCAGCACACAGCTTTTAAATGATGAGAGAAATACCACAAGCAAGAGGCCATTCTGCTACAATGACTTGCAGAGTTCTCTCAGTTGGAAGATTATGTTGCACTTTTAAATAACGGTATGCAACAAGAGAAATAAACCACAACCCTATGCATTGGAATTCAAACTTTCTCTCATAAAGTACTCCTTTCGGCTCACGACCTTCATTTAAAATTGAGTTCTTCACTAGCTCCAATGTATGTTTTGGAAATCTGTTTTGATAGTCCACAATAACCTGTCTTTGACTAGGAGTTTCTTTACAATTTTGATTTTTAAAGTCTTGTTTTAATTGTTCATCATTTGCTTAGGTGGTAAAAACTCAGACAAATAACTAACGGTTTGAGTTCGTTTGGATGGCAATTTATCAAGATACTAGTTCCACGAAGCATCCGAATTATCTTCGGTCTCTCTACTTGTACTTCACTCTATTACGCATATTGGTAGAAATGAGGTAAATAATTGCATACATATGCTTTGGACCTGCAGGTATAACTCTAAGGAAGACAAATTTTAGATCTAAAATTAGGGTCTTGAGACCCTAATTGATATGCAAAGCTAGGCTATTCCATATTTTTCTTTCTAGTCTTTCTTTTGAAAATTTCATCCGTTTCGCTCTATCTCGCTTAGTTTTCGAGATATCGCCATTTTGAATTTTTAACTAAATTCTAAGAAGTTATTTACTAAATTCTAAGAAGTTATTTACTAAATTCTAAGAAGTTATTTACTAAATTCTCAGAAGTCGTTAACTAAATTCTAAGAAGTACACTTCCTCAATTCAAAGAAGAGAAATACGATGATGTTTTTTTTTTAGTAAATTTTAACAAAACTTGAACTAAATTGTTTTTTAAGAAATATGTCTTAAAAATAAAGATACGATTCTTAGATTTGTGGAAAATTTCTTTGGCAGTAAGAATTTTTTTCCTAATATTTAAAAAATCCATTTAAAGAAAACTTTGAACTAATTATAAGTAAATGAACTAAAATTTTTTCCTCATAGTTAAGAAAATTTCTCATTTTTAAGTTAAATTTAACTAAATTTTAGGAAAATTCATGATAAATTTCCAAAGACATTTTTTCCTTAAATTTAGTTATGTCTTTTTTTCAGTGCAACGACAGCAACAACAGAGGCAGAACAGAGACAGACAAAACAGAACGGAGAAGGTAGACGGGTTGTTTAACGTAAAGGCCGCAGACGGGATCGAACCCCAAGCGGCCACCGCATAGGGTTTCGAAGCCCAAGCGGTGGCAGACGTCACAACAACAATGCAAACATCGCAGAAAACCCTAAAACTTTGTGGGCACATCGTCACCTTAGAATTAGTTTGCTCTATAGGCTGGTAAAAACCCCATCCTATGGAGCAAACCAATTCTCAGGTGACGACATGTATTTTGATATAATGCATCACAATCAAGCAATAACTCGATTTTTATTTGTTTTTCATATCTTTGGGTTTAAAATCTTGATTTGGCCCAAATTATGAAAAACAAACGGCTGTGAAATTAAGAGCTTTGCTCGGAAGCCATAATTTACGGCTTTAATATAAAAAAAACTTTATGTTGGTGTGCCTGGAAAAGTGATTGCTGTAGAGAATTCAGGAGACTTCATCTGGCCAATCCTCCTCATCAGAAGATAATTCGAATATGTCATCCTCATGATGCCAATGTAAAGCCGTCCTTTGGATCGGGGCGGGGGAAGGGGGGAATACATTTTCCCGGCAAGCTTAAGAAACTCCAGTATCGAATCCTTTTCAAAACTACGACACCGACAAGCAAATTGGAATTTTGGGATGTATCTGAAATCAAAATTTTATCAAAAATAAAATATACAATAAAAAAAAAAATACTTCTATTATAATGAGAAAGATATTTCTTTAGATGCCTCAAAGTCCCTCAATTGTATTTGTGTGCCCAGCAGAAATTTTGCTGAACTGGCAGCAGCTTTTGGAAAGGAATCCCGAGTCAAGTAGCGCTTCCAAACGTGCTGAATTCATGCATAATTCTCTAAGGTGATGTCCCACTTTAGAGCGCTAGTTGGATACACAGAAAAAGCGCTCTTAAGATGCACTGAAATCACGTGTCTTTAGAGCGCTGATTAAAGCATACTTTTATAGCGCTGATTAAGCGCTATAAAGATGCAGTGAATTCATGTATTTTTTCAGAGCTGGAAAGAGTTTAGAAAATTTTGAAATAGAAATTTTTGCAACACAATTGGAAATTTCTAAAATACAAATGGAATTTTTTTAAATTTAAATGGAAGTTTCCTAATAGCAAAAAAAAAAAATTGAAAATTTTGAAATCAAAATGGAAATTTTTAAAATACAAATGAAATTTTCTGAAAAGTATTTAGAAAATTTTGGAAATACAAATGTAAATTTCTTAAATACAATTGGAAATTTTTGTAATATAAATGGAAATTTCTGAAATATAAGTGGAAGTTTCTGAAATAGAAATTTAGGAAATATAATTGGAAAATTTTTGAAATATAATTGTAAATTTTTGAGTTATAAATGAAAATTTCTGTCTCAAAACTCATACTTTTTCATTCAAAAAGTGTTAAAAATATTAAAAAGGAAAGCAAGTGTGAAATTTTATCAAAAAATAATTTTAAATTGTAAGTTTTATATAAAAAACCTTAACAAAAAACTTAACTTTTTTCCCCTTACTTTTACTGCATCCTTAAGAGCGCTCTTTGGATGCGCTTCGGTATGCTATAAATAGATGCTGTGTCGCCAAAATCTCGATTTATTTCTGCTGGGGTGCTCACCATGCACAGGGTCTAGGTAACACTCACTAGGTGTATTCCAGAACGTTACCGCGGGTGCCCGCGGGTACCCAAACCAGCCCGAAAAGCGTTCCCGTACGCAAATATTGGGTAAATGAGAGTGTTTTTGAGAGAATAAATTTGTTTCTCATTTTACCGAACTTACCCGTACTATTTTTTCGTGTAAATTGGTAACAATCAGATGTTGAGAAATCAGCTGATTTTTGTTGTGAAAAAAAATTAAAATTTTAATAAAATTAAAAAAGGAAACAAAAGTAATGTTTAATTTTAAACAAAATAATATATTTAGTCATTAAAATCAACTTTTACAATTTGTTTCGCATTGTTGAAAGTATTTTTACTTACTAAAATTTGTTAGCATTTCAATTTGTTTACATTTTTTAGTTTTTGGGCTAGAAATGTGGTTTTTAGCGTTCCCGTACTTTTGTGCATTTTTGCGGTATGGTGAGAGTTTTTAAGATTTTCTCTCATTTTACCGAACTTTACCCGGAAAGTTCTGGAACACACCTACTATGATTAATATTTAAGTGAGTGTAACCCTCAGACCCCAGGGTGTCGTAAGACTAAAAAAATTTAGAACATAATTATAATAATAACATAATTTTGATCAATTACCAACTTACCTTCCAACAATCCGATATAATTTTTGTTCCCGGAAGTATGTAGTCCTTAATGATAGGAAGAAGAACGTCTCTAGTTCTTTCCTCCACAGGGACAAAAACATCTGTTTGTCGTGGAGCATGCCAAAAACCCACTGACCTTCCACTTCCATGATATTTTCGACGGCCAACTTTAGATTCATCGATCTCAACTACTTTTCCAGGTCCAACATTTTTATGCTCTTCAGTGGTGAAACCGTAAATAACGACTTCACGAGCAAAACTATTCCAATCCAGCAAACAGCTGTGGTTTGCTTTGAAATTTGTAATTCCTTCATGAGCCAAATCAAGATTTTCAACCCAAAGATATGAAAAACAAATTAGTTGGCAAATCGGCAAATGACTTCTATTAAAATATGTATCTTTTTTTATAGATACTACTAAGTCAAATATTTCCACCTTTTTCTATTTTTAAAAAATTTTGAACATCTAAAAAATAATTAAAAAATATTCATAAATAAAACAAAACAATTACAATTTATTAATTTGTACTCATAGAAAAGATTAGAAGGTACGCAGTGTTGTATTTGATTTATTTTCCAATATGGTGGCAAAATGCTTGTTCTTCCTCATCTCACACGTATTTAATATTAAATTCAATTATTTGTTTTAAAAAAATGGTATTTGTCTTTTATTTAATTAAATTAATTAATTATTTTGCTTTATTCAACGTTTTTTTGAAGATAATACGCACAATTGATTGTTTAAAAACTTTTTTCTCTCTTTTGTTGTTTGCTTTGTTGTTGTTCTCCTTTATGTTGCATTGTTTTTATTAAACGTCAAAAGTTACATAAAGTGCTGTCACTAATACTAATTCAAGCGAAATACGACTCTGTTTCAATTCTATTTTTTTCTATGTTTGTACTATAAAAAACAAAACAAACTTTTAAAATACAGTCAAACTCGGTTATAACGCACTCGGTTATCGAACTAATTTTAAAGTCCCGACGTTTTGGCAACAATTTTCACACAAAATACTTCTTTTATAACGAACTCGGTTATAGCGAATCCTCGGTTAAAACGAAATGCTTACTATGGTCCCACGAACACAATTTCATGTATATTTATATTTTTATAACAAACTCCCACAAATATTTTGAAATTTTCGGCAATTATGTTTACAAAACTCACAAAAGGTTAGACATTTTTGGTTAAACTTATAAATTTGATATAATTTATTTATATTTTTATAAATAAATTATATTATTTTTTTTTTTTTGAGGATGTTTATTCTGGCTCGAGGTCATTATTTTCTTTACTAATTAAAATCATGATATTCTCATAGCATAATTTTCAAGAAAATAATTTTTTTGTTGTAATTTATTTATGTTGGTCATTTTTGCAAGATTTAATCGACACGTGTTTCGGAATTTGTCAAATTCCATTGTCAAGATTATTTAGCAAAAAATAGAAACGATATACTACAAAGTACCAAATTATCCTCAAAATATAATAGTTTAAAGGTCGAATAAAACAACTTTTATTTTTTAATAAAAATTAATCAGAATTTAAATTATATTACTTTCAAAAAAGTAGTTTACTTTTAAAAAAGTAGTTTACTTTTAAAAAAGTAGTTTACTTTTAAAAAATTTGTTTACTTTCAAAAAAGTAGTTTACTTTCAAAAAAAAAACGTCAAATTAAATAAAATTGGAACTCTTTTTTTTTGGAAATAAAACTAGGTTGATATAAAATAGCCCCCTCTTATAGCGAACTATTTTTACTGGTCATTTTTTCGTTTTTTTTATTTGCACTCTGGTTTTTCCTTTTCTTATGCCTTTATGACACTTGCTTTTTTCAAGTTACTTGTTGCTTTATTAGGGTTTTTCTATGGGAATTTTGATAAATTCAGAAGTTTTGGTTGAAGTTATCGAAATTTTTATAGAAAAACCCTAATAAATGCAGCAACAAGTAACTTGAAAAAAGCAGGTATCATACGCACTTTAAGGTTTGAGTTAGGCATTTAAAAAAAAATATGCCAGACTAAAATTGGCCAATTTTTTGCCGTTTAGTATATTTTTTGTGACATTTGGCATTTTTTGCAAATACAGTCAAACCCGGTTATAACGGACTCCGAGGGACCAGTAAAAATAGTTCGTTATTAGCGGAGTTCGCTATAAGCGGGGTTTATTTCATATCAACCTTATTTTATTTCCAAAAAAAAGTTCCAATTTTGTTTTATTTGAGGTTTTTTTGAAAGTAAACTACTCATTGAAAGGAAAACATTTAAAATTTAAATAAATTTTATCAAAATTATAATAGTAAACAAAAATTTCTAACCTTTTGTGAGTTTGGTAAACATATTTGCCGCAAATTTTAAAATATTTATGGGAGTTCGTTATAAAAAGGTAAATATACATGAAATTGTATTCGTGGGACCATAATAAGAAGTTCGTTTTAACGGAGGATTCGTTGTAACCGAGTTCGTTATAAAAGAGGTATTTTGTATAAAAATTGTTGCCTAAACGTCGGGACTTTAGAATTAGTTCGTTATAACCAAGAATTTGTTATAACCGAGTTCGTTATAACCGAGTGTACCACACTAAAAAGACAATTTAATCGTCACTGTGAAAACCCCAATTATTTTCTCCATAACACAAAGTCAATTCACCAAAGAGATATTTGGATTGTTTTGAAAAATCGAAATTTTGTATACTATACGAAAAATAAAATTTATCTGTCAAATTTAAATGCCGTTTAAATTTAAATATCTCGGAAACATGAAAAAAGTCAGGGTTTGGGTTTATTTCAATATTTTGTGCTACACTGAACATAGAAAACTAAACAAAAAAGAAAATAACATAAGGAAACAACAGTGAACAACAAATATATAAGAAATAAACGGTAAATTAAATTCATGCGAACATAGAAAAATTCAAATATGTAAAAAACCGATATTAAACAAAAAATACAAAAATTTAAAAAAAAAATAAGCTTAAAAGAAAGGCGTGGTCCAAAAAGGTGGAAATGGTGCTAAACTTCAGCAACTAAGAGGTGCAAGAAGAAATAAGCAAGGAGATAAGAGCCACACTCCGGAAACATGTTTGTGAGGTATCCGCCTCAGAGGTTAAGGCAAAAATACATAACCTGACTACAAAATACAAGTATTGTACCCATTAGGGGTGGGATAGTGTTGTATAGAGATTCTTAACGATAAAGTTGAGTTACTGGCATTGCTTTAAATTTTTTACCAGAGATATATATACAACAGAGTGGTCCAAAATGACACTTATTAAAATCTTGAGCACCACAAGGCTGCCCCGTATTCATGGTGCCTAACAACTCCCTGTGCAAAGTTTCAGGCGAATTTGTTAGTGTATAGAGGTCGCTCACTTCGACGACATTCATAGTTACATTTGTGTGGATTTTTCAGGGGTTACCTTTTAAGTGGCCTCCTCGCTACACTTTATGGTTAATATAATTTTTTTTTAAATCTGAACTCAAATTCAATGCCGATTACGAATATGGTCTAAAACATAAAGGCAAATTTAATCGTCACTGTGAAAACTAAAATTATGTTTACCATAACACAAAGTCAATTTACCCAAGATATATTTTGATTGTTTTCAAAAATCGAAATTTTGGATACTATGCGAAAAATATTTGGCACAAAAATATATTTCTTAGTTATACTAAATATTCGTAACTTTACGAAATATTTTTGAATTTCTTTAATAAATATAACTAAACTTACACGCAAAAAAAAACTTGGTATTGGGTCATAAAATTATGGGTAATAATTACCAAGTTTATAGGGAGGATATGCGTTCTACAAGTTTTTTCCAAAATTTACCAAGTCGATTAGAAAAATAACTTAAGCCGAATTTATGACATTTTAGAAAAAAACTTGGTAACATATTCCAATTCAGCTTTCATTGATATCCCAAGGCACATTGATAAATATTCCTATATTTTTTTTTTAAATGATAACACTTTATTTTGGTTATAATTAAAAAATTTTTTTATTAAAAAAAATTGTTGCAAAAAAATATAAAATTATTAATATATAAATTAAAAGAAAAAATATATACAAGTTTACATTATTTTTTTATACCTTTGATAATGATATTGCAGCATCTTTGTAGTCATCTAAGGTGTCTCATTTTGTGGGTCCACTACAAACAAGGCAATTTTTGTTGTAACTAAAAATAAAATAATGGTGTAACTATATTATTTAATATAAAATATTTTTTTTACTTACCTTTTTATGTTTTATTTACCATTTGACTTTTTTAGTTAAAAACATAAATTGCTTCTGCAATTGCATCGACATTTTGCTGGTCATCGTTGTGAAAAAAAAATAATACTAACTTTTTCCCTATATCTTGATATATTGTCCCATTTTTACCTTGCTAATTTTTACCAAGTTGTACTTGGCAACATGATGTTCATTTTTTACTGCCAAGTACTGGGTCAAATTATGAAAGGATTGGGCAACAGCCGGCATCTTCATATAAAAAAAAAATTACCAAGTATACTTGCTAAATATTACACACCGATTTTTTTTGCGTGTACTTTCTTTGATAAAATTATAATGTAATTTACTTATTGTAGCGAACATTATAATGTAATTTACTTATTGTAGCGAATTGGAAAATTACAGGCAAAAGCATTTGCTAAAAATTATTTTTTTTTGGAGTTCGCGGTACCTGCCAACTCAAATTTGGGTAAAAAAAATAAACGAATTTATTTTAAAATGTTTTAATTAAGATTTGACGTAACGACTTCAACTGTTAAGAGTCTCAACTATAAAAACACAACAGCTTTAACAACAAAATCATTAACATCAATAACTTAAAATACGAAATTTACACACGCACTCAAAAAAAGCCTTAACCTAAACTTTGGACAAATTTTCTTTAAAATCCCTGCAAAAAAAGTCATTACCACTTCTCAGTGGAGTACTTTAAAACTACAACAAATGTAATGAAATACAACAAAAATAACAAAAAACACAAGAGAAAAACACACAAACAGTTTTTTCTACTCCAGAATACATAGATATTCAGCACTTAACTCATTACCTATCGCGACACCTCCATACAAATGTAAGTAGATATTCAGTAGATAAGAACTACTCCGTGGAAGTAGTTGGAAGTTGTTTGAAAGCTCGGAGTACTTCTTATCTACTGAATATCTACTTACTTTTGTATGGGAGTGTCGCGGAAGGTAATGAGTTAAGTGCTGAATAACAACTTTTTATGGAGTAGAAAAAACTGTTTGTGTGTTTTTTTCTTGTGTTTTTTGTTATTTTTACATTTGTTGCAGTTTTAAAGCACTCCACTGAGAAGTACTCCGCACTTTTTTTGCTGGGATAGTTTATAAATTTTCCCACAATTAAGTTAAATTTAACTAAAAGTTGGGAAATTTTCTTAAGTGTTAGGAAAAAATTTAAGTTTATGTACTGTTAAATAGTCCATTATTTTCCTTAAATGGAATTCTCAAATACATGGAAGAAATTCTCACCGCCAAAGAAATTTTCCCTAAATATATGACAAAAATCTTTTTTTTTAAGACATATTCCTCTTTAGTTATAGGACGTAATTTTCTACCAATTAGTTCATTTTCTTAGATTTGAGGAAGTTTTTTTTTTAGTAAAATTTTAATAACTCGGGCAAATTTTTTTTTCAAAAACTTAAAATGGCGATATCTCGAAAACTAAGCCAGATAGAGCAAACTGGAGGCCATTTTTGGTTCTTTGAATCACCATAGTATCGCCGGTCCTCTTCACATGTGTGGACCCCAATGGGTCCTTACTTTGGATTTAAAAAAGTTAGCATTCCCGAAAATTTTAAAATACTCATATCTCGGTAAATAATGCCAACACAACAAAAAGTTCAAAAGCATTTTTGTAGCCCTTAATAGGAGAACAAGGTAATAGTTTTAAAGTTATCGAGTAATAGTTTTAAAGTTATCGTGTTTTTAAAATTCTCAAGACCCCAGTGGTCCCCTAAATTCACGTATCTCAAAAACTAAGCAAGGTTGAGCGAACCCAACAAAAATTTTGGATCAAAAAATATGAAGATTCGTAAGGAACCCAACTGGGTCTGGACCCATCGGGGTCTGAAATTATCGGCCGGAACCCAATGGGGCCTTCACCCAATCTGGTCCTCAAATGTGTATGAACTAAATTGAAAGAAAATTTTTCCCATTTTTTAGTTTAAATTGGCATAATATTACAATTTTTTTCTTTCCTTATTTTTAAGAAAAATATGAACTTAAAAGAAGGAAAACATGGCAATGGAGCTAAATCATTATCAATATTCCTTGAATTTAGTTAGTTTTTCCCATTTTTTAGTTAATTTTTTTTCTGAGTGCGCAAGAAGATTTTGTGAGATATGATCATAGAAAAGATTAGAAGGTACGCAGTGTTGTATTTGATGTATTTTCCAATATCGTGGCAAAACGCTTGTTCTTCCTCATCTCACACGTATTTAATATCAAATTAGATTCTTTGTTTATAAAAAATGGAATTTTTCTTTCATTATTTTGCTTATTCAACATTTTAAATTAAGAAAATAAAATATTTGAGCTCGAGGCCTTTTTTAATGTTTTTGTTTAATAATTTTTCATTTATTATTTGCCAATATTTCGTTCCTCGTTGAAGAACATCATCTGGGCTTTACCCGCTGTCTACACCTGGGAGAAATACTGAGATATTTGTATCAAGAAACGTCAAAATCAATCGCAAAGAAATTTCTCTCAGGTGTGGACTAAATATTAGTCTCAGTATTTGATCTCATCAGATAGTTGTTATGAGATATCTCATAACAACAATCTGATGAGATTGGATGAGATCAAGTGTCAAATTCACTTATATTTGTATGTTTACAATTGTTTTTTGGAGCAAATGGCGTCGAAAAAAGGAAAAATAAAATAAATCATTAAAAAATAAGTGTATAAACAAATGTATGTGCTTAAATAATAGATTGTACATATATTTATGATGAAAAACATACATAGTTATTCCACGGCTGATTGAAAATTATGAAATTTCATAAGAATAATTGCAGCTCGTTTTCCACACCATTTGATATTGAGATAAATATTGAAATTTCCCAACTGCTTCTCGGCCGACGTTATCTCAGCTTTCATGAAAAAATTCTCCCACGTGTAGATGGTGGGTTAACTAGAAATTTACTAATAACAAAAAGAACATATGGGGCATTCCATGTGAAATCGGACACTTTGAAAAACTTTTTTTTTAGATTTTCCCAATTTGCTTACAGTTTTTAGTACCCTTCGAAAACTCCTTCGTGGTAAATTTTCAGATTTTTTTGATGACCCGTTCAAAAGATATCGAATTTTTAAAAATTGGTAGTTTGTTCCTTTACTCAAACTTCTTTTAATCATAACTTCTTCAATAATGATCCAAATTTCAATTTTTTTTTTTCAAAATATTTGTTTTTCTAAGTACTTTCTAAAAAAAAATCCCAAAAAATTCTTAAAAGCGCTCTAGTATGCGATTTTTAAGTTTTAAAATTTAAATCTCATTTTTGAAACTGTTTGTACTCTTCGATTTTTTTTTAATTTTTTTGTGTAAAACTTCTATTAATTCTACAAATTTTTTGCCCAGGACGATCGTGGGATAACGATTATTACTATTTTATAAAATTTTTTGAAAAAATTTTATTGTAATTTTCCAATCTTAAAATCATTTCTACTGCTCCAATGGTGCGTCATAGAGGGGTCCTTTATAAGACCGACCCCCATTAGTTTTTACGTCTTAACATTTCTTTGGAACAAACTAATACCCTATCTCCAATTTCTAAGGGGCTCCCATACAAAACGACATTTTTTAAAATTTGTTCCAACCGCTCTAACTGCCCTAATAGTGCCGTTAGAGCAACAAAATGTATGACCGACCCACAATATTTTTTTTGTCCAAACATTTTCTCTGAACACACCTACCCTCTATCTTTAACTGTTAAGGCGGTCCCCATACATTTTTTTTTATTTTTTGTAAATTTGTTTTATTTAATCAGCTTCTACCGGTCCAATGTTGCGTCCGAGAGGGGTCATTAGTGAGACCGACCCCCATTTATTTTTACCCTACAACATTTTTTCAAAACATACCTACGCCCTATCTCCACTCCCTAAGTAGGCTCCCATACAAATAACAGTTGGAGCAAATTTTATAAAAATGTTATTTTGTATGGGAGCCTACTTAGGGAGTGGAGATAGGGCGTAGGAATGTTTTGAACAAATGTTGTAGGGTAAAAATAAATGGGGGTCGGTCTCACTAATGACCCCTCTCGGACGCACCATTGGACCGGTAGAAGCTGATTAAATAAAACAAATTTACAAAAAATAAAAAAAAATGTATGGGGACCGCCTTAACAGTTAAAGATAGAGGGTAGGTGTGTTCAGAGAAAATGTTTGGACGAAAAAAATATTGTGGGTCGGTCATACATTTTGTTGCTCTAAGGGCACTATTAGGGCAGTTAGAGCGGTTGGAACAAATTTTAAAAAATGTCGTTTTGTGTGGGAGCCCCCTTAGAAATTGGAGATAGGGTATTAGTTTGTTCCAAAGAAATGTTAAGACGTAAAAATTAATGGGGTCGGTCTTATAAAGAACCCCCTCTATGACGCACCATTGGAGCAGTAGAAATGATTTTAAGATTGGAAAATTACAATAAAATTTTTTCAAAAAATTTTAAAAAATAGTAATAATCGTTATCCCACGATCGTCCTGGGCAAAAAATTTGTAGAATTAATAGAAGTTTTACACAAAAAAATTAAAAAAAATCGAAGAGTACAAACAGTTTCAAAAATGAGATTTAAATTTTAAAACTTAAAAATCGCATACTAGAGCGCTTTTAAGAATTTTTTGGGATTTTTTTTTAGAAAGTACTTAGAAAAACAAAAATT
Organism: Pegoplata infirma; assembly: GCA_963921195.1. NCBI lineage: Eukaryota > Metazoa > Arthropoda > Insecta > Diptera > Anthomyiidae > Pegoplata > Pegoplata infirma. The sequence goes on from OY992540.1 coordinate 185,768,056, forward strand.
TTGAAAAAAAAAATTTGAAATTTGGACCATTATTGAAGAAGTTATGATTAAAAGAAGTTTGAGTAAAGGAACAAACTACCAATTTTTAAAAATTCGATATCTTTTGAACGGGTCATCAAAAAAATCTGAAAATTTACCACGAAGGAGTTTTCGAAGGGTACTAAAAACTGTAAGCAAATTGGGAAAATCTAAAAAAAAAGTTTTTCAAAGTGTCCGATTTCACATGGAATGCCCCATTTATAAATACACAAATCAAACGTGTGAATGTATACAAAACAACAAAAAATTCTTACATTAGAAAATTTACGCACAAAAAAACAAAATAATTCTAATTGTGTTTTATCACCATCGTCTAATTATCAACTGAGCTTAAAATAAAAATTACATTATGATCGTTTGTTAACGAGATGTCTATATATTCTGGCAGAATTCTCATCGACGTCGGCTTTAAAATTCATCCTTGTTTTGTTTTTATTGTGTGCAGCATTTCTAATATGAATCGTCGTTTGTAGTTATTTTCACTTTGTAATACCTCTACGTTGTCGAAGTCAGGAGAGTGTTTTGCATGTGCACAGTGGTTCACTAATGCCGTTTTTTGCGTAGAAATATTGTGTCTTCGTTTTTGGTCAGATTAAGACACAATATTTCTACGCAAAAAACGGCATTAGTGAACCACTGTGCACATGCAAAACACTCTCCTGACTTCGACAACGTAGAGGTATTACAAAGTAATTATTTTCGACTTGAAAACAAAAAATATCATATCGTTGACTGATGGTGGGTCAAACTTGATATCTGCTCTAAAAATCCCCAAAAAAAATATGAGAATTCAGTGTATGGCACATACACTTCATCGTTTCGTAGTGCATGACCTCCTAGGAAATTCATTGTTTGAAAATTTAAGACATAATTTGAAAAGTTAAAAAGATTTTCAGGGCGTTAACCTATAGAGGAGAAGACATAAAACATTTACAACATCTACATCACAAAAGCATTGGAAAGCTCCATCAGGCAGTTTTGGCCTTGTGAAATTTTTGCACTTTCATTTTCTAAGTCATATGTTCAGAGAAATTGTAGCCCGAGACAATAGCTACAACTTTACTTTTGAAAAGAAGTCAAAATTTCAAATAGTTTACGAAATATGAGCCCAAGAAAACTTGCAAATTTTCCAAAAAAATAAAGTCTAAGACAAAACTGCAAGTCAAAAATTGGAAGCTCTATTTTCACCGTAGACGTATGGTCTAGTGGACTTTTTTGCTCAGTACAATCCCAAGAATCAGAAACGCGAAGCGCTCCGTTCTAAACGAGTTGCAATATCCATTTTGAGGCAAACTAATTTATTTTTAGTTGCCACTTCAATATATTTTTTTATATTTACGGCAGACTCTTGAACCAGATTAGAGATGTTATGGCGGTTAACTTTGACCTTGTGTGTATTTTCGTATGGGTCTATTATTTTTTTTAAAAAAATCTTTGACGTCAAAGGTGCTATACGGGACACTTTTTACAGTGGCTAATCCCACGCAGCATTTTAAAAATTCTTCCTTATCTAACAATAAGACAGCTGTAATATTTTTGTTCTTCTTTTGGGCTTCTTTTTGAATCATTATATTGTGTATGGCTGAATAATGACGTTTGATATTACAAACCTTTCTTCCTTTAAGGATCTTACCACATCCTTCTTGGATACATTTACATACGTTTGCATCTTCATCACACACCAGTGTTGTCAGGTTTTTAGGGTTTTTTTTCCCCAGAAAACCTTCTAAATCGACTTTGACTTATCATAACTTTTTATGTAATGATCGAATCTTTTCAAAATTGGAAGTTTTGGGTTCTCCAATATTTTCTTTATAAGAGTATGTATTATTTTTTTTGAAATAATGTTTCTGTGACCAAAAATCTATAAAAAGTCTGAAGACAATTTTGTTATTTTTTTTTCGAATGTCAATACATTAAACGTTTAATAAAGTAAATCTATTACTCGTTTTACCTTGTTTAATGGATGAGTCTAATAGAAAAAATGCGCAAGAAGCTAAATTAACTATAATCTAAACTATACAAAGTATATTTTAAAAGTTATGGTAAGTCGATTTAGGGGTTTTTCTGGGGGAAAAACCCCTAAAAACCTGACAACACTGTCATACACCACGAACTTTTGCGTATCCATTTTAATTAAAAAAATTTTTATTAAAAATGTTCATGATGTTAAAGGAGCGTAAAATTATTCACCAATTATTATAAAACGTTTATTTTGATTTGAGAGAATATTCAATTACAGTCAAATTCATAAAAAACCCCTTATTTTCAATTTAAAGTATACAATTGTTATTAAACGTTTATTATGTTATGAACCTTTTATAAGAAATATAATTCATAAACCCTTTATAAGGCCAATTTAACTATAAAATGTTTTTATTTGTTTTGTATTTGTATGCTGGGAACACCTTACTATCAACAAATTGACAAATGAAATAAGTTATTAATGTAATCGGTAACCATACAACCTTTTTTCGGATTTTTTTTTATCAATATTTTATTTGTAAAATCGTGTTCTTTTATTTAAACAAACTGAAATTTAAAAAAATAATAAAAAAACACAAATTAAATAATTTTTATTCAAATTTTCTACACCGACAATTTAAAGTAATCGAGTACCAGATATGTTGTTATTGAATAATCATCACTATTATTTTTTGTTTATTTATAATTGGTTTGCAGTTAAAAATTCAGTTTTAATTAACGAAAAATGGATAAAATATAATAAGAACCAGGAAAAAGATCCGAAAATTGGGAAGATAAGGTAAATAACTATATTCAATTTTTAATGCTAACAATGATTAAATGCCATGTTTTTTGTTATAAAGTTGTTACTTAAGGAATTAGTCAAAGATAAGGTTGCGGAAATAGGAACCAAAAATACAGACACTAATACCACAGACTAAATACAGACTCGATAGTAGAGTTTTATAAGAAAAAATGGGGAAATACTAAGCGATTTTAGGAGAAAACACAGCGGTTTTTAGTCCGTTTTACGCTAACATGGCAACACTTTCTACGAATTAGGAGTGAGTGAAACAACAAAAACCGACCTGGCATCCATTTTTCTAACCTAATTCGTAGAATAATTTGAAAAAAATAACCATATGGTTAAGAACTACTTTTTTCACACCTGTCACTTATGTCGAGTCTGTATTAGTCTGTGCTAATACTAACCAAAGAAAAAAGGCATGGAAGGATGTAGAAGACAGGTAATAAATAATATCAAAGCAATAACAAATTAATGTTAAAAAAAGAAAAATTCTATTTTTTTATTGCAGTTTCAATAGTGTATGCAAAGGCGGAACTAGAAACATTACCCAACTAAAATCACTGTGGACTTTTATTAAAATTGTCGCAAAGAAGGAGGTAGCTGAACACCGCAAGGAAGTTTTAAAGACTGGTGGGCGACCGAAACCTCAATAATGGTGTTCACCTACCGGATCCCCACCCCTTCTCCCCCGTATCAAAAAAACGCCCCTGTAATTTTTTTTAACACTCTCACTTGTTTAAATTTTAATTGGAATTTTCTGAGTTGTGATTGTAGTTTCCAAATTTCAATTTGGATTGTTAAAATACCACTATACTTTATATCGTTAATTCATGTGTATGCAAATAATTTGAAATAGCAAATACACAAACTTTTTTTTACCACGGTTACTTACATCGCATGTAAACAATGGGTGGCATTTTCCAGGAGCCACAAAAGACAAATGGAAATAGTTGGGTGGACTGCACCACATATGTTTTTTTAGTCTAATGGTATAGTTTCCAAATTTAATAGTGGGATACTCCATATAATTTTCAGACTCCCAAAATATTAAATTTTGTATATAAAATTTCTGGAGAGGATTTGTGGCCACAAAAGAAAATGGAAATAGTTAGATGGACTACACTATATACGTGTTTTTAGTGTAAGGGCCTAGTTTCCAATTTAAGTAGTGGGATACTCCAAATAATATTCAGACTCCCAAAATATTCAATTTTACCTATAAAATTTCTGGAAAGGACAAATGGAAATAGTTGGGTAGACTTCACCATATTAGAGATGGGCACATGAGTAGGTTAGTGCGTGATACAGGTGTGATCACGCGTAGGTGTAACTTAAACAAATTTGTGTGCGTGAGTTTGCGGGATTTATTTTATCTTCTTCTTTGTCCAAAAATTAAAAGTTTGGCTTAATTTCAAATTTAGAAAAAATATGCTCGTGAGTGTGTGTGCGTGATTTAAAAATATCTGTCGTGAGTGTGTGTGCGTGTTAAAAATATCTGTCGTGAGTGTGAGTCAAAAGTCACTCACGCGTCCAGAAATTTTATAGGTAAAATTTAATATTTTGGAAGTTTTAAAATTATTTGGAGTATCCCACTATTAAATTTGAAAACTAGACCCAATAGACTAAAAAGTGTATATGGTTTAGTCCACCCAACGATTTCCATTAGTTTTTGTAGCTCCTGGAATATGCCATCCATTGTTTACATGCGATGTAAATGACAGGGGTAAAAAAAGGTTAATGTCTTTGCTATTTCAATTTTATTTTATTTTAACACACATATAGAATATCAGAACAGAATTGATGATATTACTTTTAAGTATTATGTATGTATGTATGTATGTATGTATGTATGTATGTATGTATGTATGTATGTATGTATGTATGTATGTATGTATGTATGTATGTATGTATGTATGTATGTATGTATGTATGTATGTATGTATGTATGTATGTATGTATGTATGTATGTATGTATGTATGTATGTATGTATGTATGTATGTATGTATGTATGTATGTATGTATGTATGTATGTATGTATGTATGTATGTATGTATGTATGTATGTATGTATGTATGTATGTATGTATGTATGTATGTATGTATGTATGTATGTATGTATGTATGTATGTATGTATGTATGTATGTATGTATGTATGTATGTATGTATGTATGTATGTATGTATGTATGTATGTATGTATGTATGTATGTATGTATGTATGTATGTATGTATGTATGTATGTATGTATGTATGTATGTATGTATGTATGTATGTATGTATGTATGTATGTATGTATGTATGTATGTATGTATGTATGTATGTATGTATGTATGTATGTATGTATGTATGTATGTATGTATGTATGTATGTATGTATGTATGTATGTATGTATGTATGTATGTATGTATGTATGTATGTATGTATGTATGTATGTATGTATGTATGTATGTATGTATGTATGTATGTATGTATGTATGTATGTATGTATGTATGTATGTATGTATGTATGTATGTATGTATGTATGTATGTATGTATGTATGTATGTATGTATGTATGTATGTATGTATGTATGTATGTATGTATGTATGTATGTATGTATGTATGTATGTATGTATGTATGTATGTATGTATGTATGTATGTATGTATGTATGTATGTATGTATGTATGTATGTATGTATGTATGTATGTATGTATGTATGTATGTATGTATGTATGTATGTATGTATGTATGTATGTATGTATGTATGTATGTATGTATGTATGTATGTATGTATGTATGTATGTATGTATGTATGTATGTATGTATGTATGTATGTATGTATGTATGTATGTATGTATGTATGTATGTATGTATGTATGTATGTATGTATGTATGTATGTATGTATGTATGTATGTATGTATGTATGTATGTATGTATGTATGTATGTATGTATGTATGTATGTATGTATGTATGTATGTATGTATGTATGTATGTATGTATGTATGTATGTATGTATGTATGTATGTATGTATGTATGTATGTATGTATGTATGTATGTATGTATGTATGTATGTATGTATGTATGTATGTATGTATGTATGTATGTATGTATGTATGTATGTATGTATGTATGTATGTATGTATGTATGTATGTATGTATGTATGTATGTATGTATGTATGTATGTATGTATGTAGTTTTAATTGGTTTAGTCCTAATTTCAATACTTTTAAGACTGAATCTTTAAAAACATTATATGCAGATTTAGCGTGGGAACTTCATCATCTAACCATATTATTCACCTGCGTTCCGTTCACGCAATTGAAGTTGTTACGAAAACAACACAATCAAATTTAAGAACTACAAACAAAGCGTTGTCTGGTTCTTCTTCGAACGTTTTTAAAAATAAGGAGGAAAGAAAATTTGCAAATTCCAGAAGAATTGCTGAAATGTGCTGTACTGACCTACAGGCATTTAACATCGTAGAGCGGGCAGAATTTAAGAAATATGTTACACAACTTAAACCTGACATTGAATTGCCCAGAAGTCGTACCGTGGCAACAACGGCTCTTCAAGATGTGTATGATGTGTATAGGGCTGTCAATCCCGAATCCCGAAATCCCGGGATTTTTAAGCTCAAATCCCGGGATTTTTGAAATATTAAAGATGTATGAGAATTTATTTTTAAAAATACAGCTTTCCCAGCAAAACTTAGATTACCAAATCTATATATATAAAAGAGTGTGGTGACTGACTGACTGATTGGCAATAATCATCGCCCAGCCCAAACCGCTGAAGCTAGAGACTTGAAATTTGGAATGTAGGTTCGGCTCCCGACAAAACCACCCACTAAGAAGGGATTTTTGGAAATTCCGATTCTAAGGGGGGCAAAAGGGGGAAAATAGGGCCCTTTGGGGGATTTTGTATCTTTTAAACTAATAGTCCTAGAAACTTCAAATTTTAACTCTAGGATCCTCTCGCGGAAATAAAATTTCGAAAAAAAATATTTTTGGAAAATTCCGCCTCCAAGGGGGGGAAAAAGGGGAAAATAGGGCAAATTGGTACATTTTTTATATTCTAAACAAATGGTCCCAGAAACTTGAAATTTGAAGTCTAGGACCCTCTCGCGGAAATAACATTTTGGAAAAAGTAATATTTTGAAAATTCCGTTTCTAAGGTGGAAAATAGGGCAAGTTGGTACATTTTGTATCTTCTGAACTAATGGTCCTACAATCTTGAAATTTTGAATATAGGATACTCTCGCGGAAATAACATTTTGAAAAAAGTACTTTTTTGGAAATTCCGGTTTTAAGGGGGACAAAAAGGGGGAAAATAGGGCAATTTGGTGAATTTTGAACAAATGGTCCCAGAAACTAGATATTTGAACTATAGTATCCTCTCGGGGAAAAAACATTTTTTTACTAAAATTTTTTCACTCAAAATTTTTTTTCACTTAAATTTTTTTTTTCACTCAAAATTTTTTTTTTACAATTTTTTTTTTTTTTACAAATTTTTTTTTTTACAAATTTTTTTTCACTCAAATTTTTTTTTTACTCAAAATTTTTTTTCACTCAAAATTTTTTTTACTCAAAATTTTTTTTCACTCAAAAATTTTTTTTTACTCAAAATTTTTTTTCACTCAAAAATTTTTTTTGACTCAAATTTTTTTTTCACTCAAAATAGTTTTTCACTCAAAAATTTTTTTTTTACAAATTTTTTTTACATTTTGTATCTTCTGAACTAATGGTCCTACAATCTTGAAATTTTAAACATAGGATACTCTCGCGGAAATAACATTTTGAATAAAGTACTTTTTTGAAAATTCCGGTTTTAAGGGGGACAAAAAGGGGGAAAATATGGCAATTTGGTGAATTTTGAACTAATGGTCCTAGAAACTAGATATTTGAACTATAGTATCCTCTCGGGGAAAAAACATTTTTTTACTAAAATTTTTTCGCTCAAAATTTTTTTCACTCAAAATTTTTTTTTGACTCAAAAATTTTTTTTTTACAAATTTTTTTTTTTTACAAAATTTTTTTTTTTTACAAATTTTTTTTACTCAAATTTTTTTTTACTCAAAATTTTTTTTCAATCAAAATTTTTTTTCACTCAAAAATTTTTTTTTTACTCAAAATTTTTTTTCACTCAAAAATATTTTTTTACTCAAAATTTTTTTCACTCAAAATTTTTTTTTTTTACAAATTTTTTTTCACTCAAATTTTTTTCATTAAAATTTTTTTTCACTCAAAAAATTTTTTTTTTTGGGGGGAAATAGGACGATTTGGAACATTTTTTATATTGTGAACTAATGGTCCCAGAAACCTGAAATTTGGACTATAGGATCCTCTCGCGGAAATAATATTCTGAAGAAAGTACTTTTTTAAAAAGGCACTTCTAAGAAGGGGAAAAGGGGAAAATTGGGAAATTTGTTACATTTTCTTTTCTCTGACCTAATGGTCCTAGAAACTTAAAGTTTGGACTATAAGATCCTCTCGCTGAAAAAACATTCCGAAACAAAGTTTTTTTTCAATCCCGCTTCTAGGGTGGTAAAAAGGGGGATAATAGGACAATTTGGTACACTTTGTATGTTCTGAACTAATTTTCCCAGAAACTTAAAATTGGGTAATTTTGTATCTGCTGAACTAATGGTCCTAGATACTTGAAATTTGAACTGTACAATCCTCTCGCGGAAATAATATTCTAAAGGAAGTACTTTTTGAAAATTCCAGGGGAAAAGGGGGTGAGTGGGGTAATTTTGTATCTGCTGAACTCATGGTCCTAGATACTTGAAATTTAAACCGTACGATCTCTCGCGGAAATAACATTGTTAAAGAAAAACTTTTTTAAAAATTACGCTTCTACGGGGAAAAAGGGGGAAAGTAGGGCAATTTTGTATCTGCTGAACTAATGGTCCTAGATACTTAAAATTTTAACTGAACAATCCTGTCCCGAAAATAACATTCTAAAAGAAGTACATTTTTGAAAATTCGTTTTTAAAGGGGGAAAAATGGGGAAAGAAGGGCAATTTCGTATCTGCTAAACGAATGGTCCCAAAAACTTGAAATTTTAACTCTACTCTCGCGGAAAAAACATTTTGTAAAAAGTAATATTTTGAAAAATCCTTTTATAAGGGTGGGGGTGGTGGGAAGAAGGGGTTTAATAATGCAATTTTGTATCTTCTGAACAAACTTGAAATTTTGAATCTGGATGCTCTTGCGGCAATTATTTTTTGAAAAATATATTTTTTTAAAATTTTGGTTTTAAGGAGGCCCAAAAGGGGGAAAATAGGGCAATTTGCTAAACTTTAAATTAATGGTCTTAGAAACATGACATTGGGAATATAGGATCATCTCGCGGCAATAACATTCTAAAAGAAGTACCTTTTTGAAAATTTCGCATTTAAGGGGAAGAAAGGGGGAAAGTAGTGCAATTTTGTATATGCTAAAGTAATGTAAAATGTAAAAAACTTGAAAATGTAAAAACTTGAAAATCGGACTGTACGATTCTCTTTCTCTACTTTTTTAAAAATTCCTCTTTTAAGGGGAAAAAGAGGGGAAAATAGAGCAATTTTGAATCTGCTGAACTAAGGGTCCTAGATACTTGAAAATTGGACTGTATGATCCTCCCGCGGAAATAACATTCGGAAAGAAATACTTTTTTAAAAATTCTTCTTTAAGGGGGAAAAAGGGAGAAAGTAGGCCAATTTTGTGTCTGCTGAACAAATAGTCCTAGATACTTAAAAATTGGACTGCACAATCCTCTCGCGGAAATAAAATTCGAATGGAGGACTTTTTGGAAAATTCCGCCTCTAAGAGGGAAAAGGGGGAAAGTAGGCAATTTTGTATCTGCTGAACTAATGGTCCGGGAGACTTGAAATTTGGACTGTACGATCTTTTCGCGAAAATAACATTCTGAAAGAAGTACTTTTTTAAATATTCCGATTTTGAGTGGGAAAAAGGGGAAAAGTAGGGCAATTTTGTATCTGCTGAAATAATGGTTCTAGATACTTGAAATTTGGCTGAACGATCCTCTCGCGGAAATAACATTTTTAAGAAAGTACTTTTCAAAATTCTGGGGGAAAGAAGGGCAATTTTGAATCTGCTGAACTAATGGTCCTGGATTCTTGAATTTTGAACTGAACGATCCTTTCGCAAAAATAACATACTTAAAGAACTTTTTAAAAATTCCACTTCTAAGGGGGAAAACTAATAGTTTTAGAAACTTGAAATTTGGACTCTATAATCCTCTCGCGAAAAAAAAAATAAAAAAATATTTTTTTGAAAATTCCGCCTCCAAGGTGTGGAAAATAGAGCAAATTGGTACATTTTTTATCTTCTGGACAAATGGTCCCAGGAACTTGAAATTTAGACTCTACACTCAAAATAATCACTCTGTTAAAATACAGAGATACTCTGCTGAGCCAGCAGAAAATACCATAGATTTCCAACCAGCAAGATTTTTTATTATTTTACGAAAAATCTCTGTAAAATGATTTTGATAAAAAAAACTGTAAATTTACAGAATTATCTGTAAAATGCTGATGAAAGCAACAAGAATTGTACCAAGAAGCATGGATAAGTAATAACTTGGCACAAAATCAAGGCAAATGCCACCATTTAAATGCGCCCACTTAAATATTTCGCACGCGAATGCTTTACTTTGAAGAAATTATTTATAAACTCGCTTGATGTTCTCACGGTTTTTTCATAAACTTTTAATTTTCAGTTCCACATTTGAGCGGGGACATTTCAATAAACACTTTTATAAAATTAAAGGAAAATTGTTTAAGAATGCATTGACTTCCTTATATGTATGTCTTATTAATGCGCTTGATATGGCTTTTAGTAAGGTGACTATACGTACTCTTTTTTAGAGGACAGTACTCTATTTTAACTGGCTGTACTCTATAAAATTTGTGTACTCTTTCTGTCCTCTTTTTTCAAATTCTGTCCTCTTTGTCCTCTTTATTTTGAAAATCATGATCAATATTTGTTTTAACTTTTATAAATTAAAACAAATTTTATTTCGCTGCTGTCACCGGTTGTTACTGTGAAATCGTATGAAAAATGTCGCGCCGTGATTGTTCTGTTTATACTCCAGCTTGCAATATCGTTGTACAACTTGTTAGATGGACGTGTATATATTGCTTTTGTAATGGTCGTCAAACAAGTCCATACACAAATTCAAATTGTCATTCAACAAATTGTACAGCTATACTTCAAGTGTATTGGTGCCCATAAACTTTAAGAATACATTGTAAACATTAAGTTGTTGAGATTAGATTTTCTGTGCTTATGTTTTGATTTGCGTGCTGTTTTTTTATAGAAAATTATATATTAATAATAAACTACTCGGTAAGTTACTTTTTAATTATTCAACACAATATTTTTGTATAAAAAAATATTAAAAACATCTTTATTTTACAGAAATGACCAATGTATATAGAAGAAAAGTATCATTCAATGAAAAACATAAAAAAGAATTTCCACATATTGTTGCCGATGACGCCGAAAATGTGGACAATTCTAGAGTCAAATGCACAATTTGTCGACAAGTCTTTTCTATCCAAAATAAAGGCAGACAGGACATCGTCCAGCACAATAGTACAAAATTACATAAAATTAGCGAAAATGCTGCTGCATCCTCTTCAAAGATTTCAGTTTTTTTACGTAGCAACGACTTCCAAAAAGAAACAAAACAGCTAGCACTCCAGGAACTAGTATTTTCTTACCATCAAGTGATGCACAACCACTCTTTTCGCAGTATGGACTGTACCAGTAACTTGATACAAACATTTTATAACAAGAAATTTTCTTGTGCACGGTCCAAATCCAACGCCATTATAAAAAATGTTTTGTTTCCTGCTGTGAAAGAAGAGTTACTTGCAGAACTAAATGAAATTAATTTTGTGTCCATTTTATCGGATGCGTCCAACCACAAAGCAGAAAAATTATACCCAATAGCCGTTCAATATTTTAATTCAAGATATGGTGTTCAAGTTAAACTTTTAAACTTATCCACAATAAAAGGTGAAACATCCGAAATTATATCCAACCATATAATGGAAATTATAAAGTATAATAACTTAAAAAATAAAGTTGTTGGCATATCAGCGGATAATACCAATACTAATTTTGGTGGATTAAAACGGAGAGGTAAAGAAATATTTTTTGTAAAATAAAATTGTCTTTAGGACGCACCATTCTTGGAATTGGATGCAATGCCCATATAGTTTCAAATGCGATTAATACGGTTAACCATAAACTTTCCCATCGATATAGCGGTAATAATACCACAAATTTACTTATTTTTCCGAAATTATACTGTTCGAACAGAAAAATTAAAAATTTTTTGTGAAGAAACTGATGTCGAATATCAAAAGTTACTTGGGTATTCCACCACTCGTTGGTTAGCACTTATGAAAGCAGTTGAAAGAATAATTTCTTTATACGAACCATTGAAATCTTGTTTCTTAAGCGAAAATTCTGTTCCAAAAATATTGCAAACATTTTTCGCTAATGAAGCAACTCCAATTTATTTAGAATTTATTCACAATCAGGCATCCATTTTTCAAGCAGCTATATTAAAATTAGAAAAACAAACTTTAACCGCAATGGAAGCTTTCGAAATTTTAAATGAATTAAAAGATCAAATAAAATTTCAATTAAATAATCTATATATTCCACTAATTATACGGAGTAAAATACGGCAATTGGAAGAATCGGAGCCTGACCTACGAAAAAATTTTGAAAAACATATACAAAAATTTTATGAAACTTCATTGAAATATTTAGAAGAATGGACCGAATCTTTGAAGGAAACAAATATTTTTCGTTGGACCCTCTTGACAAAAAAAATTGATTTGGAAGCTGTGTGCTCATGTCTTGAAAAGGTGATAATATTAATTGGTGTAAATAAAATAAACGAAATTAAATTAGTTGAAGAAATAAGAAAAATTAACATATATTGTAGTGAAGAGAAACTAAAAATTTGGAGAGACAATGCCATTAAATTCGACCAAAGATGGGTGGAAATATTTTCTCACTTTGAAAAAGAATCAATATCCTTTACAGAAAGTTTAAAGCTTGTTCAAATTGCCTTTAGTCTGCCAGGAACTAATGCAGCTGTGGAGAGAATGTTTTCATTAATTAATGATATTTGGACCCAAGAAAAAAGTAATATATCGATTAATTGTGTGGAGGCAATTGTAACAATCAAGTGCAACACTAATAAAAGTTGTACAGAATTTGCCAAATACTATGAATCAAAAGACGCTATTTTAAAGAAAGTTCACGAATCTGGAAAGTACAATAAACAATAAGCTAATTATATTAGTGCAATGAATTTTTAAGTTTCGTTTTTTTATACCCTCCAACCACAGTATGGGGGTATACTCACTTTGTCATTCCGTGTGTAACGCATCGAAATATCGGTCTAGGACCCCATAAAGTATATATATTATTGATCAGTGATCCATTCTAAGACATTCTAGCGATGTCCGTCCGTCCGTCTGTGGAAGACACGATACAGTCCAAAGTTAAAGAGCTAGACTCCTGAAATTTGGCACGAATATGTCTTATGGTATTGGGCTGGTTAAGTTCGAACATCGGCAAAATCGGATCAGGGGGAAAAAAGTTCCCCTCTTAAGAACTAAACAAACCTCCAAAAAAACCCATTTTTTATAGGTTTTTTGTACTTTTGCTTAGCAAACGAAACATTTTTATGTCAAAAGAAGTTCAAAGTCTTGCAGTTGAATCCAGGAAGGTTGTCTCCCACCGACGTTACCCCCCACCCCCAAAAAAAAAAAAAAGACGCCCCTGGTTTTTTTTTTTTTTTTAACGTGTTGGAGGGTATAAAAGATTCGGCACAGCCGAATTTGACACTCTCACTTGTTTTAACTAATTTTAAACTTTTATAAGTAAATGTAAATTTTTATATGTTATTTTTGTAAATTTATTTTACATACATTTGTGAATGTTAATTTATCTGTAAAAAATGTTGATAATAAAAATAAATTTTTTACTTTTCAGTTTCAAGAAACATTAGTGCATAAGGGACAATATGTACCAAATTGAAGCGAAAATTCAAAAATTTATTTTCCCAGAATGTAATTTCCGTGAGTGGATCGTAAAGTACCAATTTTAAGTATCTACATTCTCCATTTTTCCCCATTGGAAGCAGAATTTTCATAAAAGTACTTATTTTGGAATGTTATTTCCGCGAAAGGATCGTACAGTCCAAATTTCAAGTATTTAGGACCATTAATTCAGCAGTTACAAAATTGCCCTACTTTCCCCATTTTCCTCCTTAGAAGCAGAATTACTTTTTTGAAAATTTTGTTTTATAGGTGGAAAAATGGGAAAAGTAGGGCAATTTTGTATCTGCTGAACTAATGGTCCTAGATACTTGAATTTTGAACTGTTTTGTATCTGCTGAACTAATGGTTCTAGATACTTGAAGTTTGGACTGTACGATCCTCTAGCGGAAATAACATTCTGGAAGAAGCACTTTATTAGTAAATTCTGCTTCTAAGGAGGAAAATGGGGAAAGTAGGGCAATTTTGTAACTGCTGAATTAATGGTCCTAAATACTTGAAATTTGGACTGTACGATCCTTTCGCGGAAATAACATTCCAAAATAAGTACTTTTATGAAAAAAATTCTGCTTCCAATGGGGAAAAATGGAGAATGTAGATACTTAAAATTGGTACTTTACGATCCACTCACGGAAATTACATTCTGGGAAAATAAATTTTTGAATTTTCGCTTCAATTTGGTACATATTGTCCCTTATGCACTAATGTTTCTTGAAACTAAAAGTTTGAACTATGGGATCGTTTCGCCAAAATAAATTAAAAATTAATAAGAGTATTAAGTAATAAAGTTGTTTTTTTACAGCTAACCGGTAACGAAGTACCGGGCGAGTTAGCTAGTAAGGTATAAAATAAGGTATAGGATCTCTTATTTTATACATTGCAGCATTGATGATTTTAACAGGCGATGAGACTCAAAGTAATGCATCCACATTATCACAAAGAATACCAGTAAGGTATAAAATAAGTCATAAATTTATAACGAAGAATACGAGTAAGGTGTAAAATATATGATATTTTATAGGTTACGAGAAATGAAATAATATAGCATACCAGAAGATAATATATAAGGTGTTACGAGTAGTGAAAAAGTAATTTTGTATTAAATTTACTCACGTGATTGTAAGTGAGTGTAAGTAGATAAAATATGCTCGTGAGTATGTGTCGTTAGAAATTTCCTGTCGTGAGCCCATCTCAAGTTTAAACTTATGCATTTTTTTATAAAATAATTATTTTTTATGTTATTGTAATGCATTATGCATCCAATTATAAATAATGCATTATTTTAAACTTTCAAATAATACATAATGTAACCAAATATAAGTCATCCATGATTTAATGTTTAGAAATAATAAATATGAAATACATTTTTTACAATAATCATGCATTACGTAGCAAATTATTAGTAATGCATTATTTTTCACTTGAAAATAATACGTTGTGGAACAAATGTTTGGTAAGACATCATAAAATAATGCTACAAATAAGTTATATACATTACCTAGTAATGTGTTATATAATCACAACCCATTACAAAAGTTTTGCTGGGTTGTTTGTATTAATATATTTACATCAACAAATTAAAACTAAACATTTTTTTAATTTTCAACGTAGCTGGCCACGAATTTTGCTGAGCTGAGAATTCTACCCAGGCTTGCTGAATAATAGTCCAACGCACTAACCATTAAGCCACGGTCACGGAGCCCTTTGACCAAAGTTTGCAGGTTTTGGCGAAAATTTTCTAAAAAACCCAAACTTTGATCGAAGGGCGCCACGGGTAAATTTAATCCGATTGGCCTCAAATTTGTACTACATAAAATTTAGTTCTAGGAGAATAAAAATTTTCCGGGACGTTCAAAATTGGAAGAAAAACTTTTTTATACAAAAAAATGCAAGTCTAATGTATTATATTATTACATTTCCCCTTTAAATGTTTTTATTATTTTAAATTTTCTTTAAATAAGTTTTAAAATTATACAGTGCAACAACCAAAATCGGAATGGCATGAAACCAAAAGCAAATAAAAGTTGTCATTTTCCATAACAAACCTTGAGGGGTTTTTTAGTTCATTGCTAAATATTTAATACTAATAATTATTTGAAAACTGCATAAGTGGCGTATACTTAATTTTTTAATTGCCTTTAAATAACAATAATATAATACTAATAATTACTTGAAAACTGCCTTTAAATAACAATAAGAATAATTAGAAATATTTTTTTAATAGTTTCGTTGTAGACCCAAGGGTTTTCATGGGGACTCAAACCCACGACTCCCTGCTTAATAGGCTAGCACGCTACCAACTAGTATCCCTTTAATATGCACAATAAAATTGAAACATAAAGAGTCTACTATTTTTTTACTTTTGTAATCAAAGAAATTGAATCCCGAAATCCCGAAAAATCCCGGGATCCCAAAAAATCCCGTGTTCCCGAAAAATCCCGGGATCCCGGGATTTTGATTTTCAAATCCCGAATCCCGGGATTTTAAAAAACCGATCCCGTTTGACAGCCCTAGATGTGTATGAGAAAATAGTTAAAGAAACTCTAAGTACCGCTCCTATTAATATGTCACTCGTCCTTGATTTATGGACTGACAAATTTAAAAAAATGTCGTTTGTGAACATAAAAGTGCACTACTGCAAAAAATTTTAAATGGTATCAGTCTCACTGAAAACGGAGTATTTTGGGCACGCATTGCAGATACCATAGTTAGCACCAAGAACAATATATAGAAGAGGATATTCAAAGTCCAAATGCAAAAAACGTTTTTGCATTTTTGCATTTCTTGAATAAGCGGGAAAAAAACGAGATTGGGTGTGTCCAACAGTTGCGCATCTCAAAAAATTAAGATTTTACAGCGAAAAATTTAGAATAAAACTTAAAAAAAATATGAAAAAATTAAGAAAAATTTTTACCAATAAAAAAAATTAAGAAAAAAAAATTCCCAAAATATTTTATTTTCAAATTTTTTTTATGGATAACTAATTTCTTAATTTGTTCCTAATTTTTTTTTAATTTTTTTAAGGTTTATTATAATTTTTTCCCTGTAAAATCTCAATTTTATGAGATGCGCAACTGTTGGACACACCCAACTCCCGTTTTTCCCCGCCTATTCAAGAAATGCAAAAATGCAAAAACGTTTTTTGCATTTGGACTTTGAATATCCTCTTCTATATATTGTTCTTGGTTAGCACCCTAAAAAGCTTTAATCTGGAGAGTAAAACGATCCACGCAGTAAGCGATGGTGGGAGCAACATTGTCGCTGGATTACGTTTGGCTAAAATATTATGCATTACATCGCTTTTTGGTCCATGACGTACACTCAAAAAAAAAACTGTAATGTTAGCAAAAAAAGCTTGTAAACCTACAAGAAAATTTGCTGATTTTGAACCCACAATTTTTTTGCTAAAGTTAGCAAAAATGTTTTGCCAATAATTAGTTAACTAAATTTTTTATTTTTTTTTTTAACTTAGTTCATACACATCTGAGAACCCCATTGGGTTCGGACCCGATAGGTCCAGACCCCGATGGGCCTGGACCTAGTTGGGGTCCTTTAAAATCGTCATAGTTTTTGATCCAAAATTTGTGTCCGTTTCGCTCTATCTTGCTTAGTTTTTGAGATACGTGATTATAGGGGACCACTGGGGTCTTGAGAATTACAAAACTCGATAACTTCAAAAATATTACTCGGAGAGCTTTTGACTATTTTGCGGTCTTGTTCTACGTGTTGAGAGCTACAAAAATGCTTTTTGACTTTTTGTTGTGTCGGCAATATTTACCGAGATATGAGCATTTTAAAATTTTCGGGAATGCTGACTTTTTTGGATCCAAAGTTAGGGTCCACACATGTAAAGAGGAACCTCGAAAGTATGGAGATTCTAAGAACCAAAAATGCCCTCCATTTTGCTCTATCTGGCTTAGTTTCCGAGATAGAGCCATTTTAAGTTTTCTGAAAATAAAAAAAAATTTACCATTTATTTTTGCTAATGTTAGCAAAAAATCTTGTAAAAATGTTGTCAACTCAATTTCAAATCTTAGCAAAAGAAATTAGTTCAACGTTTGTTTAAAATTGCTATTGTGCTAAATGAAGTTTACAAGAATTTTTTGCTAACATGCTAATCTCAACTAAAAATTTGCTAAAAGTTAGCCAACTAGCATTAGCAAAAAAAAATTAGTAAATCTACTAACGTATTTTTTTGAGTGCAGAGAGTCTGCAACTAGAAGAAGAGTTTGCAATATCCGTAGCAGAAAATGAGAATTATAGCCTTCTAGATGCATTGAAAAAAACACCACCATCAACAATAAAAAATTCTAATGACACTCGTTGGAATACACTGCTACTAATGTTTAGAAGCTTCTCCAAAAACTTTGATGCTATAATAACAGAGTACACCATACTTTTCCAGCTAACAACATTTCTTGGTAATTTTACTAAAATGCTCTGTAAAATGATTTTGACAAAAAAAAAACTGTGAATTTTCAGAGTTTATAGTATAATATTGGTTAAATATGAAAGCTTTTTTACAGAGACAACTCTGTAATTTTACTTTAAAACTCTGTAAAATGATTTGGAGAAAAAAAAACTGTTACTTTACAGAGTTTCTAGTAAAATATTGGTTAAATAAACCACCATTTAGCAAAGAAAACTGTGTAAATTTACATACGTATATCATCAATTCCATGAGAAATCGTTGAATTTTGCGCATTTTCTCACACTCAAAAAAAAAAAGTTTGTAAAATTACAAGTAAAAGGTCTTGTAATTCTACTTTACCAATATTTTTGTCTTTTTACAAAAATTGTTGTATATTTAATAAAACGAAAACTACAGTTTGCTTTGTAATTTTACTATTATATGTTGGTAAATTTATTTTACAAATTTTTAAGGTAAATTTACAAAAAAGTGATTTATTTAACAAATTAAAAAAATATTACAAGGAGTTTAGTTTTTTTACACAAGAAAACTGTAATTGTACAACAAAATTTTACTTAATGTTTTACAAGCATTTTTTTAAGATCGTTTACAAGGTTTTCAGTTTGAAATGTATGTATTAAAAAGTACAAAATTCCAATGAAATTTTACAAAACTTATTTTATTACTAGAATTAATGTTGTTTTACAAAAAAAAATTAATTATTCAACAATAGAACACGCAAAAGTTTTCTAAGTTCTAATTAAAAATCATTTTTTACAAATAAAAAATTTCACGAAAAAAAATTTTGTAAATTTTTTAAGTTTCGGACACAAATATTTTTCAACTTATTGTAAACTTTAGAAAAAAAAAAAATTAATTTTTACACCATTTTTTGGTAATTTGCATTAAGTAAAATACCACAATTTTTATGTGTTTCTACTATATAATTGTTCTAGTTTTTTTTTGAATTTTTACCATTTTTTTTTGGTAATTTACCATATTTTTTTGGTATTTTTTTTTTTTTAAATTTGGCACTTAAAATGTCAATAAAAAGCTGCCAATTATGAAAAATTAAGTTTTTCTTATTTTAACAGGTGCTTCAACATCCAATCTACAACATCCAAAAAAAAAATCCGATTTTTTAAAAATACTTGTAAAAATAATTAAAAATTTAAAAAAAAGTTGTTATTTTTTGACAAATTTTTCCTGAAAATATAAGAAATTTCTTGTGTAGACTCCTTCGCAATTCTCATATGTTCTACTTAAGAAAAACGAAATGTCGAAAAAAAAGTGCCGTGTTACACTTTAAAAAGTTTGTTAAAAGTGTCCAAGTGAAAAAAAAATCATTTCAGGTTGTTGAAGTGCTAATGCTTCTACCGAAGAAGGAAAAATAAGATGCACCAATGAAAAAAAAAACCTTTAAATTTACAAAACAAATATGAAAATTTAAAAAACAAAATTGTATACTTACGAAAAAAGTTGTAATTTTACAAAAATGAAGTAGAAAATACAAAAACAATATTGTGAATTTACAAATTTTCTGGTTAAACTACTGTTTTTACGGCAAAAAAATAAGAAAAAATGGTATATATACAATAAAAATTGTAAATTTACCACTTTTTATTGTAAATATACAAGTTTTTTGCCATAAAAAACAGTAGTTTAACCAAACAATTTGTAAATTTACAGTTTTTTTTTTTGATTTTCTACTTTATTTTGTAAATTTACAACTTTTTTTTGTAAGTTTACAATTTTTTTTGTAAATTTAATTTTTTTTTTTTTTGCAAATTTACAATTTTTATTGTAAATATACGTGTTTTTCAATACTTTTTCCGAAAAAACAGTAGTTACACCAAATAATTTGTTAATCTACAATTTATTTTTTTCATTTTATATTTTTTCTTTGTAAAATAACAACCTTTTTCTGTAAGTATACAATTTTGTTTTGTAAATTTACAAAAAAAAATGTTCACCTCGAAGTTAACATTTTACAAAAAAAATTGTAAATTTACATTTTGTTTTGTTAAATCAATTTACAAATTATCCCCGTAACATTACGGGGATTCTTGCTAGTACATATTTTACAAAACCTGCCCTGTAAAATCACGGGGATTTTATGTCATTTTACAAACTTTTTTTTTTGAGTGTATGTAATAACATCAACCATATTTTTTATATCTGAATTATCACCAAATAATTAGTGTCCGACCGAAAATTCGGCTTCGGCCAAATATGGCCGAATACCGAATAATTATATAAAAATTCCACAAAAAATACAACTGTGCTGATTTTTAGTTTTTCAACACACAATGCATTAATAAACAACTATGTTAAAATAAAAGGTGAATTTCTAACAACAACGCTAGTTACAAAAGTTTTGAAGAATTTGCAAAAAAAACTTTAAAAAATTAATTCTCTTCTTTAACGTATAAAGATAAATAAAACAATTGTGTTTATTTATACATTAAACAATAATATTAACAGCGGAATTGAATAAATGGTAAGATAGTTAATAATTAAAACTTTAACAAACATTTTAAAACCAAAATGTTTTTTAGGTTACAAATGGCGTCTCACAAAATTCCAATTTGGAATTTTTTTGAAAAGAAAGGAGCTATGGCCAAATGCAAAGAATGCCACAAGGACTTGTCACTAGGAAGCCCATTGCCCAAAAAGCAAACAACAGTCAGCATTAAACTCCACTTGCACAAAATACATCCTGTACAATATAAATCGTATTGTCAAATGGTATCTAATCTGGAAAAAGAAAAACTGGAAGCTCTTAACAAAGAAGAAAACAGACAGCAAACTTTACCAGAACTTTTTGCAAAAAAATCCTTAGACTTTTGGCCAGATAATTCCAAAATTTCACAAAATATTGATAAATCCATTATGGATTTCATATTGGTAGATACGCAGCCATATAATGTCGTGGAGGGAGAAGCTTTTAAGAAGTTCAACTTTGCTGATCCTGAAAAACCATGCAAGTATCATAAGAAGTCCGAAAAATTTTACAGAACTAGTCTTATGCCTAAGACTTACAAAAAAATTAAGCAAATGGTATATGATGAAATTCAAAAAGCCGAGTGGTTAGCTTTACAACAGATACATATATGGACCAACCCTTCAAAAAGTTGCTCCCTAATTAGTTTTACAGCTCATTTTGTCCAAGGGCCGAAAAGGCTTAAATACATATTGGGAGCATAAGTATTAAAAGAAGATCACACTGGTAAGAATATTTCATTTATCTATACCCTTCAGTTTGCGATAGAGTGAACATTATTAGCGTTTGTCACAACTCGAAACATAAGCTTAGGTCTTCAAAAACTTTAATATTTCGATCAAGAGCTTTTCCAATTGTAGCAAAGAAAACGCAAATTAAAATTCTGAAAGTGCGTTTTTAATTAAAAAAAAATTGAATTGAAACTGAGTTTCGGTATTGTATCGGCAAAGGTTTTCAATTTGAAACTGATTTGAAACGGATAACGGTATTGAAAAGTTATCGGTTGCCAACATTGGTAAAAAGTCTAAGAGTCGACTTTTTCATTCCCCTATTGCCTATTGGATTTAATAACAAAATTGACAATCCATAAAATGAAAATTGAAATTATCTTCTTCCAAAATCAATAATGTTGATACACTCAAAAAAAAAACCTTGTTACCAAAAAATCTCGTGATTTTACGAGGCTATTCTCGTAAAATAGGAGGTAGGTAAAATTACGAGGATTTCCTCGTAATTTTGAATACGCCAAAAATTGGTAAAATAACCAATTTTATTGGTAAAAATATTGTTTTAAAACCTCATTTGTGTCTGCAATTCCACATCATGTTGGTAACCCTTGCGAAGTAATGTAAGAGACAAAAAAGTTGAAAGAAAGTATGAAGTGGGGTTGAGATTGCTAGAAATAGAATTGTAGTGTTGGGAACTGTCAAAATTTATTCTGTAGAAACTATAAATATTCACATATATAAAAAACAGTTTTCATTAACAAAACAAACCGGTGTTTGAAAAATGCTAAAGTTACAAGAAAAAATGGTAAATATGTTTAAAAAAAATGGTAAATTTACAAACCAAAATGGTAAATTTACAAAAAAAAAAAATTTGTTTAACAACATAAATCCTTGTAATAAAAGCATTTTTGTAAAAAAAAATCCTCGTAATAAATTTGAGTAAAATTTCGTGAGTTTGCATGATTTTTTATGGTGACAGAAAAATGAAACACGTCAAAATTCAGCTTGAGTGAGATTAAAGTGTTACACTCATGTAACCCTGCGTAAAATGTATGCAAAATTCAAAAATTTCTTGCGAGAGAATTTTTTTTTCTTCGTGAGTGTGAGTTGGTCGAATTCACTCACGCTCCCATCTCTACTCACGCTCCCATCTTAACTCACGCTACCATTTTTAACTGAAAAAATATGTTCCCAATGGATAGTCGCCCGCAAAAAACGGTTTATTGCTAGATGCATTTGTTCATCATGGGTCATTTAGGGCCCAAAGCTGTGTAGGGTTAAAGAATTTCTTAAAATCCAATATTTCTATATTAAGTTTTATAATTTATAATAAATCTAGAGCAAAATGAAAAGTTTTTAACTAAAAATGTTGAGTTTTAAAAAAAAGTGCAATTTTCCCAAAATGTCCTGGAAACAGACCGTTACACGCGGTGCTTAAGAATCTCGTATTTTTTCAAAAAATTTTTTTGTCAAACGAACTTATATATTCTTGAAATAAATGCAATAAAAACTTTAGATTGTGCAACTTAAAATCACAAAATTTTTTTTTTTTAAGTTTGGTGGTTTTGAGTGCAAAATCTTTGGGTCATTTTTGGCAACCGTTTTAGAGGGGTTAACAATGTCCTATTAAGCTGACATTTTTTTCTAAAAAAATATTATCGAATTGAAAAGATTGACTGAAATCAAAAAGAAGATTAAGTAATTTTTGTAATTTTGGCAAATTTTTGAAATAAATACTATTTTTTAAGAAATCGCGGATTTTCAACGTCATTTCGGCAGCGGAAGATGACCACCGATCTGCATGAAAATTTAACCACATTGTTTCTAGGTCTATTGCAACACATCTGTCGGTGAGCCAGAACGAAATTCGCCAAAAAGTCAAATTCGATCCATCCTAATGTATGTATGTATGCTTAATTGTATTTTTCTGTTTGCTAATAATATTTCATGGTGTGTTTTTAGGTTTCATCTCGACTTTGGATATTTTGTGGATACGGATTCTTAGCTGGAGCCTTATTAACCGAAAACAACGCTTGACTTCCACAGAGTAAGTCCCCAATTAATATATTTTAGGAAAAATATCACAGGATCTGAGACTTTTTCTATAAGAAAAGTGTCCCAGAATCTAAGATTTTTTTCTGTAGCAAAAATTTCCCAGAATCTGATATTTTTTCTATATGAAAAATGTATCAGAAACTGAGTCTTTCTATAGGAAAAATGCTCTAATACTTTTTCTATAGGAAAAATGTCTCAGAATCTGAGAAATTTCCTATAAGAAAAATGTCTCATAATCTGAGACTTTTTCACTAGGAAAGGTGTTTCAGAATCTGAAACTTTTTCTATAGAAAAAATGTCTCAGAATCTGATACTTTTTCTATAAGAAAAATGTGTAAGAATATGAGATTTTTCTATTGGAAAAATGTGTCAGAATATGAGATTTTTCTAAAGGAAAAATGTCTCAGAATCTAAGACTTTTTCTTTAGGAAAAATGTGTCAGAATATGAGACTTTTTCTATCGAAACAAATGTCACAGAACCTGAGACTTTTTCTGTAGCAAAAATGTTTTAGAATCTGAGATTTTTTCTGTTGCAAAAATATCGCAGAATCGGAGACTTTTTTTACGAAAAATGTCTTAGAATCTGAGACTTTTTCTATAGGAAAAATGTCTCAGAATCTGAGACTTTTTCTACAGGAAAAATGTCTCAGAATCTGAGACTTTTTCTATAGGAAAAATGTCTGAGTCTGAAACTTTTTCTATAGGAAAAATGTCTCAGAATCTGAGACTTTTTCTACAGGAAAAATGTCTTAGAATATGAGTATTTTTCTATAGGAAAAATGTCTCAGAATCTGAGACTTTTTCTATAGGAAAAATTTCACAGAATCTGACACTTTTTCTATTTTTTTGAATCGAAAAATGTTTCAGAATCTGAGATTTTTTCTAAAGAGAAAATGTCACAGAATAAGGGGCTTTTTCTATAGGAAAAATGTCTCAGAATATGAGACTTTTCTATACGAAAAATGCCTCAGAATATGAAAATTTCTCTATAGGAAAAATGTCTCAGAATCTGAAACTTTTTCGTTAGGAAAATGTCTCAGAATATGAGACTTTTTTTTTAGGAAAAATGTTTCAGAATCTGACACTTTTTCCATAGGAAAAATGTTTTAGAATTTAAGACTTGTTCTATAAGAAAAATATCTTTGAATCTGAGACTATTTTTTTAAGGAGAAATGTCTCAGAATCTGAAACTCTTTATGAAAAATGTCTGGTAATCTGAAACTTTTTCTATAAAAGATATTTTTGAAAATAATTTAGATTTTCGACAGTAAAATTTAATTTTAGGGGCATTTCACAGACTCAATTCCGTTCGGATTTGAAAAAAGTGGTTTGCTCGTAAAACGCAAAACGAATATTATTTTTACGGAATGAATATTATTTTTACGGAATCAAAGTGGAATTGAATTTTATAAAAGTGGTTTCATTCCGAAAAAAAATATTTGCTTTGCGTTTTATGAGTAAACCACTTATTCCACTTCCGAACGGAATTGAGTCTGTGACATGCCTATTAATCTTTATATTTTTTAAGAAGCTGGGGAAACTTTACGAAAATCTGGAGCCGATGAACGTGTAAAAAGAAGAAGTCTATATTTGAATGCTGTTTAATTGTTCTTCATTTGTGTATTTTTTACAGTTTAAATTTATTGTTATTTATTATTGATGTAAATTATTTTAAGTCAAAAATTCCAATAAAAGCAAAAACCTAAAAAAAAACTTTTATTAATTTTAGTATAATTACACTGCGTGACAAAACTAACCACTATTTTAGAAAACAAGAGGTACGACCATCATTTCAATATATTTCGGACATGCTGAATCGAATGGCGTACTCCGTTTTTCGATGTATGGTAGTTTTCTTGTAAAATGTCATTAAAGATTGGCTGATTTTCAGCTGCTTTTTTAACAATAAAAATTCCAAAGCTAATAATTTTTAAATTTTATGGCATGGAAAACAAAGATATAACTTGTAGCAATATTTCTAATATAAATTTGGTTTAAAGCTTTTCATCTTAACCCCTTTAATTCGGGGATTTCTTCATTTTTTTAAGTTTTCGCGAAATTAACCGCTTAATTGGTCTCTGATAAAAAACCCACATTATATACTAAAATATGAAGCTTCAAATCATCTCCTAAAGTGATGCTGCCATATACAAAAAAACGGTTTTTCGCGATTTTCTTCATGATGGTCCATATAACATAGATGTTTTTTGTCCACTATTCGTAGTGTCATGGAAGCCTTTATGATCCACAAAATGCAAGTTTTTTATCAGAGACCAATTTAGCGGTTAATTTCGCGAAAACTTAAAAAAATGAAGAAATCCGCAAATTAATGGGGTTAAGATGAAAAGCTTTAAACCAAATTTATATTAGAAATATTGCTACAAGTTATATCTTTGTTTTCCATGCCATAAAATTTAAAAATCATTAGCTTTGGATTTTTTTTTGTTAAAAAAGCAGCTGAAAATCAGCCAATCTTTAATGACATTTTACAAGAAAACTGTACCATACATCGAAAAACGGAGTACGCCATTCGATTCAGCATGTCCGAAATATATAGAAATGATGGTCGTAACTCTTGTTTATTTTTTAGTGTTCCGCAGTGTTATTTATCATAAAAAATATTATTTTTTGATTTATTGATATTATTATCGCGATATCATTATATTGTTATTTTTTATTTGAATATCGATATTATTACGATAGGTACCTTCTCAGTAGCTACCCCTAGCATTTTCGTATCATGTATAATATTATTCTCGGGAAAACTTATCATTGATATTATATTATTATGATATAAAAGCAATATCTTTTGGATTTGTTGGGTTTACAAAAAAATATGAAACGTATATGGAACTTAAGTGGAACATAAGGTTATTTCACTTAAAATTAAAATAAAATGTATTTTTTTAAAAAAAGTAATATAAAATAAGAAAAAGAACTCCAAAAATATCTTGGAGTGCTAAAATTGGCACTAAAGTATTTACAATAAATTTTTATTTAACATATTTTTTGATAAAAATTTATTTTAGGTTTGAGGTCCTCTGATGATTTGAATGTGATCGGCTCTAATTGACTATAAGATTGTTCTTTAAGCCTCATCTTGGAGAAATGTTTTGAAAAAATGTCAAAGAAATTGAAATTTTTCCAAAAATTTGAGTTCTCAGCTCCTCCGATGATTTGGAAGTTGACACAAACATAGATCGGCTCTTTATAACCCCAAGATTGATAACTATAAGCATCATCTAGAAGAAATGAACTGGATCCCTTAAATAAGCACTTAAGATTTAAAAAAACTTGAAATTTTTATAAAATTTGATTTCTGAGCTCCTTCGATCATTTCAAGACTGTTTACTATAAGCATTATCTTGGAAAAGTGCTTTGAAGCCCTACAATAGGCACTCAAGTTTTGTCATTAAATTTGAAATTTTTTATAAAATTTGATTTCTTAGCTCCTCCAATCATTTGTTTGTTTACTATAAGCCTTATCTTGAAGAAATGCTTTGAAGCCCTACAATAGGCACTAAAGTTTTTTCAAAAAAATTTTAATTTTTCAAAAAATTTTATAGAAAATAATAATTTCAACTTAATTATTATTAATTTAAAAAACTTTAGTGCTTATTTTAGGGATGCAACACATTTCTTCAAGATGAGGATAAAGTAAACCATATTGGAGTCGATTAGAGCCGATCCATGTTTGTCTCACTTTTTAAATCTTCGGAGAAGCTGAGAAATAAAATTTTTAGAAAAGACTTTAGTGCCTATTGTAGGGCTTCAAAACATTTTTCCAAGATAAGGCTTATAGTAAACAATCTTCAAGTCAATTATAGCCGATCCATGTATGTCTCATATTCCAAATGATCAGAGGAGCTGAAAAATCAAATTTTATAAAAATTTCAAGTTTGTTTAAAAAACTTTAATACTCAAATGCTTATTGTAGGGATCTTCTTCTTGATGATGCTTGTAGTTATCAATCATCTTGGGGTTAAAAATAGTCGATCTATGTTTGTGTCACCTTCCAAATCATTGGAGGAGCTGAGAAATCAAATTTGATAAAAATTTTAATTTTTTTAAAAAAAGTTTAGTGCTTATTAAAGGCTTCCAGGACATTTCTTCAAGATAAGATTCATGTTTGTGTCACCTTCCAAATCATCGGAGGAGCCGAGATATAAAATACATTTTTATCAAAAAATAAATAAATATTTATTGTATATACAGTGTATCACAAAAGTATTTTGCCTATGCAAAATATAATGAAATTTAAGTAAAAAAACGCTATAAAAAATATTTATTTTTAAAAATAAATATTTGTTTTATTAAATATTAAATAAGGGAAGATTAAACTTTAATTCTGTATCTTTAAACACTTATTTTTAATTTTTCATGCACGAGATTTTAAAGAAAATATCAAATTATCACTCATTTTTCAGCTCACAAAAGTAATTTGCTTTTTAAATTTTACTATATAATTTTTTTTAATTTATTAAAAAAATTACAATTTTAATATTTTGAATGGTATTTATTGTTAGCCAGAACTAATTCCAGACGTCTAGGCATTGATTCCACTAAATTCAAAAAATTTTGAATAGGTATTTTGTACCATTCTACTTCTGGTGCTTGTTTTAAAGTAGTTTTTATTGAAATGTTATGTTACATGATTATTCCGTCGAAACAAGCCCAAAGATTTTCGAAAGGATTCATGTCGGGACTTTGTAGTGGTGTTGCCGGATGTTTAGCGTTGTATAAAAACCACTTTTTAACGTCAAAAGCTGTGTGTTTTGGCTCATTATTACGCTTGAAGTAAAACCCTTTTCGCGATAGCCCCATTTGGTCAGCACTGGTAAGTTAACTTTTCCTCGAAATGGATAAATCTCTACATGACTATCCATAGTTTCATTAATAAACACTAACTGGCCCATTTCAAGGCCGACTTAAAGTCTTAAAAGACCAAAGAATCACCACCATGTTTTACCGTTGATTTTATATTTTTTATATTTAAGGATTTATTTGGCTTTCGCAAGACCATACGTCGTTCCTCACATCCAAAAATGTTGAATTTGGTTTCGTCACTGCTCATTTGAGTTTTTAAAATTTTTATTGGGTCAGATGGACGACGCATGGTCTTGAGAAAGCCAAATAAATCCTTAAATATAAAAAATATAAAATCAACGGTAAAACATGGTGGTGGTTCTCTGGTCTTTTAAGACTTTATGTCGGCCTTGAAATGGGCCAGTTAGTGTTTATTAATGAAACTATGGATATTCATGTAGAGATTTCTCCATTTCGAGGAAAAATTAACTTACCAGTGCTGACCAAATGGGGGTATCGCGAAAATGGTTTTACTTCAAGCATAATAATGAGCCAAAACACACAGCTTTTGACGTTAAAAAGTGATTTTTATACAACGCCAAACATCCGGCTCACCACCACAAAGTCCCGACATGAATCCTTTCGAAATTCTTTGGGCTTATTTCGACGGAAAAATCATGTAACACAACATTTCATTAAAAACTACTTTAAAACAAGCACCAGAAGTAGAATGGTACAAAATACCTATTCAAAATTTTTTTTATTTAGTGGAATCAATGCCCAGCCGTCTGGAATTAGTTCTGACTAACAATAAATACCATTCAAAATATTAAAATTGTAAATTTTTTTAATAAATTAAAAAAATTCTGTAGTAAAATTAGAAAAGCAAAATACTTTTGTGAGCTGAAAAATGAGTGATTATTTGATATTTTCTTTAAAAACTCGTGCATGAAAAATTAAAATTAAGTGTTTAAAGATACAGAATTAATGTTTAATCTTCCCTTATTTAATATTTAATAAAACATATATTTATTTTTAAAAATAAATATTTTTATAGCGTTTTTTTACTTAAATTTCATTATATTTTGCATAGGCAAAATACTTTTGTGATACACTGTACTTTATTGCCAATTTTAGCACTCCAAGATATTTTTGGCGTTCTTTTTTAATATTACTTTTTTTTTTTTTAATAATACATTTTATTTTAATTTTTAGTGAAATTACCTTATGTTCCACATACGCTCATTCCGAAAAATTATTGTGCTCGATTCTGGAATACGACTTAACCATTCACCTAATTTAAAAAAAAAGCACAATGATTTTCTTTCGACTTTTAAGATTTTTAAATTTGTTATTGCATATATTTTGTTTTTTGTGGAGGTTATTTGTTTTTCTTTTATTTATTAAGTCTCTTTTTTATTTCGCAGCCAACATGAACGCAGCAATGAGAATTGGAGATTTTTTATCTTTTGGGTGCATAGCTCATATAATTCAACTAGTTATTCATGACGGCTTAGCCACACAGCCCTCAATTAAAGAATAAATAACGAAATGTCGATCTATCGTGGGTCACTTCAAAAGATCGGAGCAAGCTTGTAGAAAATAAAAAGAACTGCAAGAAAAATGTTCTATCCCAAAGCATAATTTAATTCAAGACGTAGAAACGAGGTGGAATAGCACCTTTTTCATGATGCAGAGGTTGCTTGAGCAAAGAGATGCATTGACAATTTATAATGCAAAAAAAGCAAACCATAAAAGAAATTTCAATTGAAGAATGGGACACTATTAATAATATACATATTAGAGTGCTTTTACGAAGCTACCCTGGACATTTCTGCTGATATGTCGTCAATTTCAGTGGTAATGCCATTGTTTGAAATGTTAAAAGCAAAGCTGGTGGAAGATGATTGCGAATCCGAATTAAAAACCTTAATTTATAGAAATTTAAACAAACGATTTTTGTTTATTAATACCAAAAACTTTCTAAGTGTCGCAACTTTACTAGACCCACGCTTTAAAAAAAAATACTTAACTGAGGCTCAAGTTGACAGTGCAAAAACTGAGTTAAATAATTTCTTAAAAGAAAACTCAGTAGAAGAAATAGTGGTGGTAGAAAAACCTGTTTCGACAAAGCACAAAAAGTCCAGACGAAAAACCATTAAAAAATCATCTATATGGGAAAAGCATGACTCGTCACGACATTTAGAAGTAGAAGATTCAAAAGAAACAGTTCTTGATAAAGAATTAAGAATGTATCTTGAATTGCCCTTAAGCTCCAGAAATATAAATATATTTGAGTACTGGAACTCAAGCCCTTTCAAGAAATTGAAGTCTGCTGCAATTAAATATTTATCACCTCCACCAACCAGTGTAGCCAGCGAGCAGCTCTTTAGTGCTGCTGGCCAACTTTATACAAATCGCAGAAGTAATCTTCATGGCATTAACGCTGAGAAATTGCTTTTCTGCCACTACAATATTAAACTTTTAAATTTTGATTATTTATATTAATTGAGTAACCCTAGTAAAAATATTATACTAATTTGACTAAACATATATATTTGATGGTCAAATCTAATTATATCAATGATTATA
Organism: Pegoplata infirma; assembly: GCA_963921195.1. NCBI lineage: Eukaryota > Metazoa > Arthropoda > Insecta > Diptera > Anthomyiidae > Pegoplata > Pegoplata infirma. Next base: position 185,799,041 of record OY992540.1, read on the forward strand.
TTAGAAAATTTTTACTCGGGAATACATGTACAGTGCCGGTCAAAAGTATTCACACAGAGCTATAGAAGATGCTTAAATTTAAGTTTTATAGCGTACAGATTGAGGTAATAATAAATGTGCTACGAAGGTCGAACTGGAAAATGATAAGTTTTATAGACATGTTAAAAAAAAAAAAAAATTAAAAATACTTAAAATTTTTTTTCCAAGTTCAAACTTAAAAATTAAAAAAAATCCACTATTTTTTTAATGACCTAAAAAAAGTTAAAATTTTTTAAATGCTGTAGAAAAACTCCGCATTTTATGACCTCCAATTCTTTCGACGGCTAATTTTGTGTTAAGATATATCTTATAAGTACTTGTTTATGTGAAATCCATCCGACCTTATTATATTTTATAGCGCGTCAAAAAGTTAGCCCAGCTGTCAAATTATTTTCAAAGAAGATGTCGGTAGCTTTAAACCGGTCTGCAATGCTAGGAAAAGCTTCAAATCCACACCTTTTCTTTATATGTTCAAAATTTATCAAAAACATAAATGACTGGTACGATGTTTTTAATTCAGATTCATTTAATGCAGCGGTGCGCACACACATACTATAACATTTATGCTTGTGTGGGTAGTAGCAAGCGAAAAGTCAACAAATTTGCTCAAGCAACAGAATTTTATAGTGTGCGTGTGTCGACAGCGCACAGGCAGCATTTTTTAGCCTATTCCCGCGGGAATAGGAATTACAAAAATGCGCATGACTGATTTAATGACAAAAGTCATTATAAGTTAAGTCCTTAATAAAATGTTATCATTTATTCCCTTATTGTATGATAAAGGAAAATTAAAACCGTTTCAAAATGATTTGATAAATAATTGTAAATCCCTGCCTTTACTGCAAACATATTTAAAGGAAAAATATAACGTTCAATATATCTTCACACGAAAACTAAAACAGGATACTGTAGAGAACTTTTTTAGTCAGGTCAGATACAAAGGAGGTTTAAATGATCATCCATCTCCTTTAGAATTTAAATACAGGTTAAGAGCAATAGTTCTTGGTTAGATTTTTCTTTTTTTTTACACAACATTTTAACTATTCGGTTTTATTTCCATAGGTCGTAATGATAACCTTCTGTCCCCAGCCACAAATGTAGAAGATGCCAATGAAGCTTCCTTAGAAATCCCGTCATATTTCGAAACAGTGTTAACAGACAATATGCTATCTAAGTTTGAGGAAGCCATTGAAACAGAAGTTGAAAGCGAATGTTTATTTGCTGACGAAGTTTTAGACGACGAAGATGTTAAAATCCAGATCTGGAAATGGTTCCCAGCAAAACTTTGGTAATGGGTAGTGATTATATAACACATTACCAGGTAATGTATATACCTTATTTGTAGCATTATTTTAGTATGTCTTACCAAACATTTGTTCCACAACGTATTATTTTCAAGTTAAAAATAATGCATTACTAATAATTTGCTACGTAATACATGATTATTGGAAAAAATTTATCTCATATTTATTATTTCTAAACATTAAATCATGGATGACTTATATTTGGTTACATTATGTATTATTTGAAAGTTTGAAATAATGTATTATTTATAATTGGATGCATAATGCATTTCAATAACATAAAAAATAATTATTTTATAAAAAAAATGCATAAGTTTAAACTAGAGATGGGCTCACGACAGGAAATTTCTAATGCCACACACTCACAAGCATATTTTATCTACTTACACTCACTTACAATCACGTGAGTAAATTTAATACAAAATTACTTTTTCACTACTCGTAACACCTTATATATTACGTTCTGGTATGCTATATTATATACCTTACTCGTATGCATTACTTTGAGTCTCATCACCTGTTAAAATCATCAATGCTGCAATGTATAAAATAAGAGATCCTATACCTTATTTTATACCTTATTTGGTAATCTAAGTTTTGCTGGGTTGGTTTGCAGAATTTTGGCGGATATGTAATATCAAATTTGAAATTGGATAACTCGTTTGGAGTTAGAACATGTGAAAGTACAGATAACTGCAACGTATGTAAATTTTTTTATCGGAGGTTGGTTTATATAAACCAACTCCAAAACTTGCACAACCTTTACTACAACTTAATTTGGTATTTGTAAAAATTGTATCGGAAAATTTTATCGTTAGAGATAATTTATTAAAGACTTTTCTAAATCAATTGATGTCGCTGATAAAATAAAAAAAAGATTCTTCAGAGGAAGAATATTTTTTAAAGTTAGATTCCTTAACAAATTGTATAAAAAAAAATAAATCATCTTCGAAGAAAATGAGAAAAATTGTAACAAAATCCAAACACATTTACAAAATAAAATTTTTTTAACTTTTAATAATTGAAAATATTAAAAATGTCATTTTATTGGGGTGGTATCCCTGGAAATTTAAATTTTATAAATAAAGGATACGAACTTATTATTAGTTTTAGTTGAGGATATGTTCTAGCAATTGATGAAGAATTTTAAGTTGTCTAGGTACTAAGATATAACCAATTCAAGTTGGGTTTATTTTGACATGATAGATTCATGAAAGATTCAGAATGATAATAAATTACATATCTGCACTTTTACAAGGTTTAGTACCTAGCCCCCCGTTTTTGTCCCATTCAAATTTGGCTTAAATTACTTTAATATCCGTATTGGAATTGGTATTCTTTCGAAGTTTCACTGGTAAATGTATTATGTATTCATAATTCATCGTTCCAAACTTTAAAGCAATCGGCGGATTTTAAATTCTTGTCTACAAACCACTTTCGCAATGCTCGCACAAATCTGCCAAAATGCAACAAGATAGGTGATATTTAATTAAAATTTTTTCTAGATGTGTACTCCTATACAAAAATCTGCCCGATATTCACTTAAATCTGTATATTTTAAATTTTTCTAAAATTTGGTTTTTTGAGTATTTTCTCCACTAATTAAAGATCTATCAAAATTTGAAACCAATCGCTCAACGTTTGGAATTAGGACCAATTTTTCGGTAAACACTTGTGTAGGGTATTATGTGGTCAAACACTGGTGTAGGGAACTATATTAGCCTGCCATTATTAAACAATTGAAGTTTTTTATTTGTTTAAAAAATAACATTCAATTATTTGTCAGATAAAAGTGGTCTAGAAGTACTTAAATGGGAAATTCTCAATAGGGCCTCCTTCTCCGACCATAAATACATTAGCTTCAGGATATTAACTAGGGACGCAAGTATAAATAAACCTTTCAGAAATCCCGAAAGGGCTAACTGAGCAATGTTTCGGGAAAATGCGATTACGGATTTAGGAAAACTGAAACGTAATCGACTAACTAATCAACTCGATATCGATAGGAAAAATGACAACCTTACTTCAATCCTAATCAAGTCATTTGAGAAGGCCTGTCCAGTAAGGTATCGACAGAAAAGGATTCAACCACCATGGTGGTCAAAGGAGCTTTCGCAATACAGAAAAAATATCCAGAAACTTTTTAAAAACGCAAGGAAAGACAACAATGATGATAACTGGGCAGTTTACAGGAGAGAACTTAAGAGTTATAAAAAGCTAATTAGGAAATCGAAAAAGAGCAGCTGGAATGAGCTCTGTAGTAAAATCGAAAACACTACAGATGCTGCCAGACTGAGAAAAATTTTAACGAAGAAATCCATCCCCCCACTTTTGCTAAAAAGAAGTGATGGAACATGGACCGAAAGTGCATAGGAAACTGTTGACGTACTCTTAAGGACGCACTTTCCAGGTTGCAGGGAAACATCGATTTCAGGAAATCAACATATAGGACCGTTAACTTGTCCTTTAAACTTGTTCCCGACAGAACGTCTGGCATGGGCTATAGGTTCCTTCAAACCCTACAAATCGCCTGGACCGGATGGAATCTTACCAGCAATGTTGCAACATACTGCAAATGAGATCATCCCTCACTTAATGGACATTTTTATTGCTTGTCTTCAACTAACGTACGTTCCGCAATCATGGAGAAAATCTAAGGCGGTATTCATACCAAAAAGTGGAAAATTGAATCACGTAATGGCAAAAGACTACAGACCGATTAGTTTATCATCTTTTATTTTGAAAACTCTAGAAAGAATTCACTTCCCCTCTGATTCGCAACACGCCTATCAACAGGGACAACAGTGGTAGCTTATGCAGATGACGTTGTCATTATGTCGTGTGGAAAGTTTTTGGGCACAGTATCGGAACTTTTGGAAGTATCACTGAGGCAAAATAGAGACGTTTAAGGTCGAGATAAACAAAGTTAGAATTCCTTTATCAAACCAAGCGAAATTTTTAGGAATCATTTTAGACAGTAAACTGTCATGGAAACAAAACACCGAAGAAAGGGTCAAGAAGGCATACAACGCCTTCTACGCATGCAAAAAAATGTTTGGCGCAACTTGGGGACTGGAACCAAGGATCACTTACTGGATTTATACTTCTGTAGTAAGACCAATCTTACTGTATGGTGTTATGGTCTGGTATAACGCACTGGAGCGTAATGTGACGCACTTAAAATTTCAGAGAATTCAACGTCTCATGGGTTTATGCATCACAGGCGCTCTGAGAACAACATCAGCTGAATCTATTGACACGCTACTGCACCTGATACCAATTGACATCTTTGCAAAGGGGGAGGCTTATAAGTCCTACCTTCGTCTCAAAGAGTCAAATTTATTCAGGCAACGCAATTTTGGACACAGTAACATGGACAATTTAAATGATATTGCCATCGATTACAGAGTGCCCAAACTTATTTTCGACCGGAATTACGACGTAGAATTTCCGACTCGAGAATTTTGGTAAAACTGGCAAAACCCCCAAATGAACGCTATTAACATATTCACAGACGGCTCCAAACAATCCATGGGAGTCGGTGCAGGTTTTTCAACGAGTTTGCGAGATTTAGAGAAGACTTTTATCCTTCGATTGGACTCTAGCATTTTCCAGGCCGAAATAGTTGCCATAAGCAGGGCGGCTTTACAGTTCGGTGAGGAGACAAACAGAGAATTTAACATTTACGTTGACAGCCAAGCTGCTCTAAAAGCTCTTAAAAGCTTTACATCAAGTCGAAAGTAGTTTTCGAATGCTTCGAGAACTTACAAAGTTTAGGGAGCATGAACAAGGTGAAACTAATATGGGTACCAGGTCACATAGGTATTCAAGGAAACGAGAGAGCGGACGAGCTCGCGAAACAAGGTGCTGATGGTATTGGTATTTCTGTGCATATTGATCCACCGCACTTCAGAATGCTACGCGACATTCAAAACAATGCAAAGGCTAATAGAAAGTGGAGAGAGCTAACAACAAGTGCGATCAGTAGAAGATTGTGGGCATGCTACAATCTAAGAAAAACTGAATACTTACTCTCACTCACTAGATGGAACCAAGGATGCTACACCTCTATAAGGATGATTAAAAGTTGGAATAAGTTTTATAATTATTCTTTATCCCAACTTTTTATTCCATTTTTTTATTCCATTTTTTTTATTCTTTATTCCATTTTTTTATCCCGTTTTTGTTAACACTTGAATTCCCGAAATTATCCCAGGGAATAATTATTCTAGGGGATAATTATCCCAGGGAATAATTATCCCAGGGAATAATTATCCCAGGGAATAATTATTCAAGAGGATAATTAATCCATTTTTTGATGCTATTTTTTTATATTAAAAAAAATTTAACAATTTTATTCATTTTTTGATGCATTTTTATGCTTAATTTTTCTTAAAAATTCACAGAAAAAACTTAAGAAAAATTTAACTATTAGGAACAAATACCTACAAAAAATTAAGGAATTAATTTTATGCATTTTTTTTATGCTTAATTTTTCTTAAAAATTCACAAAAAAAACTTAAGAAAAATTTAACTATTAGGAACAAATGCCTACTAAAAGTTAAGGAATTAATTTTATGCATTTTTTGATGCATTTTTATATAGTTATATAGTTTAATGCGAAATATGAGTCGATAAAACGATATAAAAACTTTTAAAATTTTATCAAATCTCATCAAATTTGATATAAATTATATAATTTTATATAGTTATATGCGAAAATTCGACCCTTTTTGTATAAAATTGATGCAATTATATATAATTAAATATATTTATATATAAGCAAAAAATTTTTTCCCCAAAAAACGAAAAAAAATTGTTTCCAGGACTTAAAAATTATCAAAAATATTTTTGGGACTTTGAAAATTTAAAAAAAAATCTGGACATAGAAAATTTTTTAAAAATTATATCTAATTATACGTATTTTTTTTTTAATTTGGCATCAGGCCTAGATTTTTTGACTTAAAAAATTTTTATTTTTTTTTTGACTTAGAAATTTTCGAAAGTTATATTATATATATTAAGGACTTAAAATTAAAAAAATGCATAAAATTAATTCCTTAATTTTTTGTAGGCATTTGGTCCTAATAGTTAAATTTTTCTTAAGTTTTTTCTGTGAATTTTTAAGAAAAATTAAGCATAAAAAAATGCATCAAAAAAATGCATAAAATTGATAAATTTTTTTTAATATAAAAAAATAGCATCAAAAAATGGATTAATTATCCTCTTGAATAATTATTCCCTGGGATAATTATTCCCTGGGATAATTATCCCCTGGAATAATTATTCCCTGGGATAATTATCCCCTGGAATAATTATTCCCTGGGATAATAGCATCAAAAAATGGAATAATTATCCTCTGGAATAATTATCCCCTGGAATAATTATTCCCTGGGATAATTATCCTCTGGAATAATTATTCCCTGGGATAATTTCGGGAATGCAAGTGTTAACAAAAACGGAATAAAAAAGTGGAATAAAGAATAAAAAAATGGAATAAAAAGTGGAATAAAGAATAATTATAAAACTTATTCCAACTTTTAATCATCCTTATAGAGGTGTAGCATCCTTGGATGGAACTGCCGTGTACTTACTGGAGAGATCACCGGGCACTGCCTAATAGGTTATCATATACAAGGATGCTACACCTCTATAAGGATGATTAAAAGTTGGAATAAGTTTTATAATTATTCTTTATTCCACTTTTTATTCCATTTTTTTATTCCATTTTTTTATTCTTTATTCCACTTTTTTATTCCGTTTTTGTTAACACTTGCATTCCCGAAATTATCCCAGGGAATAATTATTCCAGAGGATAATTATCCCAGGGAATAATTATTCCAGGGGATAATTATTCCATTTTTTGATGCTATTTTTTTATGTTAAAAAAAATTTATCAATTTTATGCATTTTTTTGATGCATTTTTTTATGCTTAATTTTTCTTAAAAATTCACAGAAAAAACTTAAGAAAAATTTAACTATTAGGAACAAATGCCTACAAAAAATTAAGGAATTAATTTTATGCATTTTTTTAATTTTAAGTCCTTAATATATATAATATAATATTCGAAAATTTTTCTAAGTCCAAAAAAAAATTAAAATTTTTTAAGTCAAAAAATCTAGGACTGATGCCAAATTAAAAAAAAAATACATATAATTAGATATAATTTTTAAAAAATTTTCTATGTCCAGATTTTTTTTTAAATTTTCAAAGTCCCAAAAATATTTTTGATAATTTTTAAGTCCTGCACTCAAAAAAATACGTTAGTAAAAAAATTTGTAAAGTGGTTTGTATCTCAACTTTACCACTTTTTTACTAAATTCTACTAAAAAATCAATTTTTAGTAATTCTTTTTAGTAAACTCGCTTTACAAACTATTAATTTTATACTGATTTTTTAATAATTTTTTCAGTTGATTTTTTAAAAATTATCGTACTAACTTTTGATAATTATTTTGTAAATTTTACAATATTAGTTAGTAAATTTCGTTTTTTTTTTTCTCTAGAAAACCTATACACTATAATTAAAAATATTTTATTTTATTAAAATATTTGGAAATTAAAAAAAAAAATATAAATAAAAAAAATATATTGTTAGTTATTTTTTAACGATAAAACTGCGCTTTGATGAGTATGAATATGTTTATTATTTTTAATATTCATTTACGCTTCATTAGTTTTTTTTTTTTTCAATTTAAAAGCAAAAATAGAGACAAGAGAAGACATGCAAAATTTAAAAAACAATGCCGACCTTTTCAAATGGAAAATTTCCATAAAACATCAGTTTTTTTTTTTCTTTCTTCTTTACTTGCAGAATTTTTTTGTTTATGCTATCCACGAATATTTTTTTCTCACGCACATAAAGGGTTGATTTTTGTGTAACTTACTTTATGCCTTTCTTTGAATATTTTAGTCACAAAATAACATTCGATCGGTGAACATCGCGCGACCGGTAAAATGAATAAAAAAATGTACAAAAAAATATTACAACAAAAAAAGCACAGCAGGTAACCAAATCTTTAAGTATTTTTTGTTTAAAATTATGTAACTCGTTTTTTATTTTTAGTTTATGATGATGACAACAGGTAACAATTGTATATTTATGTGATCTATTTAAAACATTATGTTGATATATATTTTTTTATTTTAGTTCACCGTACACCAATCAATCTTCAAAGAATTAATTTTATATGGTAGTATGTATATTTTGTGTTAAAACAATGTGTTCAATATTTTCTCTTTTTTAGATCGAAAATTCTAACAAAAACTGACTTGCATGGAAATAGTTATTGGCGACAACAAGCGCAATACGCAATTTACATGATGTATAAAAACACAAAAAATTAAAAAATACACAATTTACAATATTTTACAAAAAAAGATAATATTATTTACAAACGCGTTTTAAAATCCATTTTACAAAAATTGTGCAAAAAAATTTAGTAATACTAATTTTTTTAGTATTTTCAAGATTACTAATTTTTGAAAACCAAAGTTTGTAATGGTAACTGAAAAAGTTATCGGGCACAAATTGAAAACTTTATTAGTAATGGTAACAGACTTTTTTGTAAGGAATACTAACAAATTTTTATGAGTGTGGAAACAATTTTTTTTTTCGTTTTTTGGGGAAAAAATTTTTTGCTTATATATAAATATATTTAGGGCCTAATTTTGTAAAACGCAACGCGCCTTTTTATCTCGCGTTGGACAATTTTCTATTTTGTAAAACGCGAACACTGAACAGCTGTTTTTTCGCGTTGACTTACGTGTTTGTAGAACAAATTGTATGGAAAATGGAATTTTGTAAAACGCATGAGAGTGTTTTTTCATCACTTGAAGTGTCAAAATGATCACTTGAAATTTTGGGGCGGTGATGTATCAAATATTCTTTTAAATAGAAAAAAATAAATAATGTTGGAATATGTAAATATACAACAAAAAAGTAATAAATGTGTAAAAAAAACTTCTGCGGCAGAAGGAAAACATCGAAAATAGCAAAGCGTCTCGTTGTGATTTTTATTGCTTTTTTCAACTAATTTATTTTCCTTTTTTTTTGTTCTCTTTTTTCTCAAATATTCTCTTTGCAGGTGTTGCCTTATCATATATATGTGTTTCCCTACGATAATGGGTGTGTATCCCCTACAAAATGGGTGGCCAATTTTATTAATTTTAGAATGTCTGGCAACACTGATTCAAATATAATTGACATTTCAAGTGATGACGTAAAAATTGAACGCAATAACGTAGTGATTTACAAAATTGAACTTTTTGAGCCTCGCGTTCACGTTAACGTTGGTGATGCGTTCAACGCGAGTGATTTACAAAATTAGGCCCTTAATTATATATAATTGCATCAATTTTATACAAAAAGGGTCGAATTTTCGCATATAACTATATAAAATTATATAATTTATATCAAATTTGATGAGATTTGATCAAATTTTATAAGTTTTTATATCGTTTTATCGACTCATTTTTCGCATTAAACTATATAACTATATAAAAATGCATCAAAAAAATGCATAAAATTAATTCCTTAACTTTTAGTAGGCATTTGTTCCTAATAGTTAAATTTTTCTTAAGTTTTTTTTGTGAATTTTAAAGAAAAATTAAGCATAAAAAAAATGCATAAAATTAATTCCTTACTTTTTTGTAGGCATTTGTTCCTAATAGTTAAATTTTTCTTAAGTTTTTTCTGTGAATTTTTAAGAAAAATTAAGCATAAAAAATGCATCAAAAAAATTAATAAAATTGTTTAAGTTTTTTTAATATAAAAAAATAGCATCAAAAAATGGATTAATTATCCTCTTGAATAATTATTCCCTGGGATAATTATCCCCTGGAATAATTATTCCCTGGGATAATTTCGGGAATTCAAGTGTTAACAAAAACGGGATAAAAAAATGGAATAAAGAATAAAAAAAATGGAATAAAAAAATGGAATAAAAAGTGGGATAAAGAATAATTATAAAACTTATTCCAACTTTTAATCATCCTTATAGAGGTGTAGCATCCTTGATCATAGAAAGAAGATGGGACTTATTTCTGAAGCAAGCTGTAGAAGGTGCGATGAACCTAACACTGAAGAAACGGTCGAACATATTCTTTGCCAATGTCCTGCTTTCGCCAGAACCCGACTGCACATTTTAGGCAGACATGACTTCGAGAGCTTGGAAACGGTTTCGAATGTAGACCTAAGGCAAATAGTACAATTCGCGATGAGGACAAATGCGTTCTATCAGCGTCGCTGAGGAATTATTGTGGTTTAGCTATGGACCATCCGGTCTATGTGAGGAGTCTTTGACTCCGCCGCCTCTAACCTAACCATTTGTCAGAGAAAATAACACCGCTCAACAAATCGAAGGTTTTTGACTCCGGTTTGAAGTTTGATACAAAATTTTTAAAGATTTTGACTCGCTGATTCCAAATCTGTGCTCCAAATTTTTCCATCACGTCTAGAATTTTAATTATTCGCGGTTGAAAATGCGAAAAAACTCGATTTTTGCATTTTTTGAAAGCCTGCACAGCAGCCACTGGGTAGAATAAAAATCTGGTATAAAGCGTTAGAGTAGAATTGAACTATGATCTCAAAAAAATTTGAAGTTGTTGCATTATTATTGGCCAAACATGTATTTTAAAAAAACACTGTGAAAAAAATTAGAAAAAGCACCATTTTTAAAAGGCTCTAAAACAAAAACCAGATGATCAATCTTTACTTTGTTGACCTCAAAATTTAGGCAAAAGTTCATTCTTTCTTATAGACTTTTAATCCCATTAAAGATATCTTCCGGTTTGTACGAAAAATAACACAGAAAATTTGTAAAATATTTATTTTTTTAGTTTTTCTTTGAAAAATATCAAAAAAAACTAAGGTATCAATCTACCTTATCTTTTTTACAAAAATTATAATTTTAACAGAGTCATTTTAAAACGCAATTGTAACCCGACCAAACGTAATAATACTTTTGCAAAGACAAATTATACTTTTGCGCTTTATACCAGATTTGTATTCCATTAAATGGCCGCTGCAGGCTTTCAAATAATGGAAAAATCGTCATTTTTCGCATTTTCAACCATGAATAACTAAAAATCTGGACGTGATGGGAAAATTTGGAGAACAGATTTGGAATCAGGAGATCAAAGTCTACTAAAATTGATCACCAGAATTCAAACCGGAAAATGAGTGTTGAGCGGTGTCATTAAAGAAAACAGAAAATTAAATAAAAGAAATATGAAAATGACAATTTTGTTATTGTTTTGAACTACGTCACAAAAATATTACCTTATATAAATCTACCTTCCTCAGTAGTATCTTTGAGAAAAGATACATACATATTTTATTCGAAGTCATTTGTCGATTTGCCAAATAATATGTTTTTCATATCTTTGGGTTGAAAATCTTGGTTTGGCCCAAATTATCAAGGAAATTCAAATTTCAAAGCAAACGGCTGTGTATTGGAATAGTTTTGTTCTTGAAGTCGTTATTTATGGCTTCAATATTGAAGAACTTAAAGTTAGTGGACCTGAAAAAGTGGTTGAAATTGATGAATCCAAAATTGGCCGTCGAAAATACCATAGAGGACACGCTGTGGAATTTCAGTGGGTTTTCGGCGGCGTGGAGCGGGGGACAAATATATGCTTTTTTGTCCCTGTGAAAGAAAGATCCCGGGACGTTCTTCTTCCTATCATTAAGGATTACATACTTCCGGGAACAAAAATTATATCGGATTGTTGGAAGGTAAGTTTGTGTTTGATCAAAATTATGTTGTTATTATTATAATTATTTTCTATTTTTTTTTAAGCTTACGATACACTAGGGTCTGAGGGTTACACTCACTTAAATGTAAATCATAGTGAGTGTTTCGTAGACCCTGTACATGGCGAGCATACTAATACAATTGAGGGACTTTGAAGGCATTTAAAGAAATATCTTCCTCATTATAATAGAAGGAAGTATTTTTTAATGGGTAATATAATTTGTTTTATTGTATATTTTTATTTTTCAAAAGATTTTGCTTTCAGATACATCCAAAAGTTCCAATTTGCTCGTCTGTGTCGGAGCTTTGGAATGGATCCGATTTTGGAGTTCCTTAAGCTTGCCGGAAAAATGTATTCCCCCTCGCCCCCAGCGAGAGGCCGGATTTACATTGGCAACGTGAAGATGAAGACGAAATATTTGAATTATCTTCTGATGAGGAGGATTGAACTGAAGAAGAAGGCTCCTGATTTCTCCTCATCAACCACTTTTCCAGGTTCACAAATTATTTGGCAAATCGACAAATGGATTCGATTCAATTATGTATCGTATCTTAAAGATATTACTGAGTCTCATTTTTCCCCCTTTTTTGTTTTTAAAATTTTTTTAACATTGTAAAAATAATTAATAATAATTTAGATAGATTTAGATTTAATAATTAAGATAAATTTATATTTAAAAAATTACACCTTTTAGTAAGTAAATAAAAAACAAATAGAAAAGTTAAATTCGACTTTGCCGAATTTATTTTTTAAAGGATATCACATTTTTTAACGTGAAAAAATTAATAATTTTGATTAGAACCATTTTATTTTGAGTAAAAAACTCTTTTATGTCATTAAAAAAAAATGACAATTTTTTTTTAAGTGTAAAACTTTTTTCGAGTGTAATATTTTTTTACTGTAAAAATATTTCTGAGTGAATGCACGTAAGTATGTACACAAAATATTGTCATTTTTGCAAAAAAAAACTAATTTTTTTTTTGAGTGTAAAATTTTTTTTTAAGTGTAAAATTTTTTCCGAGTTTAACTTTTAAGTTACCAATGCTTTTAAAACTAAACAAGTTTAAAAGGCATTGCTTTAAAACTAAACAAGTTTGAAAAGCATTGTTGAGCTACCCAGCAAAACTTAGGTAATGGGTGGTGATTATATAACACATTACCAGGTAATGTATATACCTTATTTGTAGCATTATTTTAGGATGTCTTACCAAACATTTGTTAAACAACGTATTATTTTCAAGTGAAAAATAATGCATTACAAATAATTTGCTACGTAATGCATGATTATTGGATAAAATGTATTTCATATTTATTATTTCTAAACATTAAATCATGGATGACTTATATTTGGTTACATTATGTATTATTTGAAAGTTTGAAATAATGCATTTTTTATAATTGGAGGCATAATGCATTACAATAACATAAAAAATAATTATTTTATAAAAAATGCATAAGTTTAAACTAGAGATGGGCTCACGACAGGAAATTTCTAACGACACACACTCACGAGCATATTTTATCTACTTACACTCATTTACAATCACGTGAGTAAACTTAATACAAAATTACTTTTTCACTACTCGTAACACCTTATATATTGCGTTCTGGTATGCTATATTATATGCCTTACTCGTGTTCTTCGTTATAAATTTATGATGCATTACTTTGAGTCTCATCGCCTGTTAAAATCATCAATGCTGCAATGTATAAAATAAGAGATCCTATACCTTATTTTATACCTTATTTGGTAATCTAAGTTTTGCTGGGATACCACCACATTTCGGCCAAAACTAGAATACAGAGGATGGAAGTCTTTATAATATGCCAAAAGAGGTTTAGGCAGTGGCTAATCACAAATCTGGAATCAAAAATTTAAAATTCAAAATGGCGGATACAAAATGGCGGCCATAAATTTTTAAATTTGAATATATAATACTTAAAATATTTGTTTATAAAGGATATGGCGACGCTGATTACGAATATGAAATCGAAAATTTAAAATTCGAAATGGCGGATTCAAAATGGCGGTAAAAAACTTTTAGATTTGTATACATCGAACTTTATTTATTGGTTTATGAAGGATATGGCGTCGCTAATTACGAATTTGGAATCAGAAAATAGAAATTCAAAATGGCGGATTCAAAATGGCGGCCAAAAGTTTTAAAATTTGTAAATATTAAACTTCAATTATTTGTTTATCAATGATATGGTGTCACTAATTACGAATATGAAATCGAAAATTTTAAATTCAAAATGGCGGGTTCAAAATGGTGGCTTTTTATTTAAGAATTGGTAAATATTGAACTTAAATTATTTGTATCTACTTGATATGGCTTCGATGTTTGCGAATATAGAATTAGCAGCAAAGTGTTTTCGTGAGCACATTAATATAAACAAAATCCAAGAAAGTCGTAATTAACAAGAAAAGTTTTGTTATTGTAAATTACATCCAAACTATTTTATGGAAATGCACTTAAATGAAGAGGTGTTAACTTTATTTTTATTTGTCTTCTTTTTTTCTCATACAGAAATAATGTTATCAAACTAAAGATGAAATATTGCACCAAAATATACCCAGTAATATTTTGAATTCCAAAGAATCAGTGATGTGTTGCGAATCGAATATTTACCACTTTAACTGAACATGTCAACTTGTTGACGCTTTTAAACGAATAATTAATTTTTGCTCAAACTCCGCATTTAAAAAAAACACGGGTAAAAAAGTTATTAAATTCTAATCCGGACCATTAAACTGCATTAAAATTTCAGCATAAATGTTTCATTAAAAAGTAGAACTTGAGGACGCAGTTATACTAGATATATTCTATATGAGTTCTACGATAATGTTGTTCCTAGAAAAAACCTCTCAAAAATGCTCATCAATTGCCACTATCGGCTAATTAAAGTGGTAACCCATAAATATCATCCGCTTAAATACGCCACTGAATATGTGAGAATTAAGAATTTATAAAAGTCCGAATAAAAGCCAAACTAGCAAAAATATCGCCAAAAGCAAAATCAAGTTTCGGCTTAATCATAATAGAGATTATTATACACGAATTTGGGGGTCATATCTATGTTTATAATATAACGTTTATATGTATATAGTATAGTTTACAGATTTTTGACAATTACAACTTAATAAAACCGAATATCGCTAAGTCCAATACACCATTTAATAGGCCTTTAAAAAACCTTTCGATCTGTATGAAATGTTCATATAGCTCCTTTGAAACAGATATAAAAAAACGAAATAATAACGTTTTCCCCCTCCCATTTCTCCTCTTTAACCGCCGAGATGGCACCTTAAAATAACAGGTTAATCTTGGATTTCGACCTTCTATAACATACGTGAACTGCAGAAAAATCGGAGTGCAAGTGATTTGATCTTCTGTGCTAGTGTAGAAGTGTAATCTGGACGCCATTTTTTAGTTAAAGGACAATATCTCGAAAGTTTATGAATGGTCGCAGACGGTCGCAAAATTCTAGTTAGGGGACATATTAAGGAACACATTGGCATTAAAGGTTTTCCAAAATCGTTTGGAGCTTTTTGGAGATCGATGTTGAAAAATGGCGATTTTCAAAAAAATCGTTATTTTTTTGGGGAAACTTAAATTTTATACCTTCTTTAGATAATTATTGAAGTGTTTTAGATTTTGATATGTTAATAAGTACTTCTTTAGTGATTTCTGAATGATTTTCAGTCACAAATTCTTTAATTTCCAAAGTTTTTTTTAATATATTAAAAAAAAAAAAAATTGTCACAAAAATTCGAAATTTTGACTTTGACCTCTTGCCAAAGAAAATCAGATAGCCACAATATTACAATATTTTATTTACATAATATTGAACATTCCAAGATTTTGAATACATCAACAGAATTTGGATGCAGCGAAATGGACTTTTGGCCAAAAAACGGAGATTCTGGCCCACTGTGCACCAATGCTTTTGAAACTTGTTTAACGCGTGGCATTTAAGATGAAACCAATCTGAACGTCAGGGTTTTACTTATAAATTTTGAACCACTGGACCGATTGAGCTGAAATTTAATTCCAAATAGACCTGGGGAACGGCAAATATACATGTTTAGCTTCAGCAGTCTCATTATTTTTTTTTGAAAGTTATCGTGTTTTTTATCTCGTAAATTCGCGAAACACCCTTGCCGAAATTTTCTCTTTTGCTCATAACTTTTGAACCACTAGACCGATTTGGCTGGATTGCAATACCAACCTGACCAGATAAATGGCCAACATATATGCTTAACTTCAATAGCCTCTGTAAAGTCTTTCAAAAGTTAGCGTGTTTCTACGGACAGACAGACGGACATCGCTAGAACGACTTAAAATCGATCGAGGATCATGAATATATATAATTTATGGGGTCCTAGACCAATATTTCGATGTGTTACAAACGGAATGACAAACTTATATATACCCTCTATCTAGGGTTGCCAGATACTAGAAGTCAAATAACTGGATAATGGAAAATTTTTAGCTGGATTTTGAAAAAGTAACTGGACCCATAGTATGGGTCCCATACATAATTTTTTTTTTTAATAATTTGAAAAAAAAATCAACCGATTTTCATATGTGAGACAGATATTTGTATTTTGGACTAAATGGCCGTCTCTATTTGCCACTGCAAAATGTGCCTTTTTTAAGCATTTATATTACTTTTTCGTCATTGGCCTGAGGATTGTTAGAGTAAATTTTTCTTGTTAAATAACCCCACAAAATTAAGTGGTCAAATCTGGAAATCTAGGAGGGCAGTTAAAATTTCCGGGACGAAAATTAAAAAATTTTTATTTTTTTTTTATTAAATAAAAAAATATTTAATAAAAAAAAAATTGTTTAAATAAAAGAAATCCTTTTTCAACTGAAAAAATTATGTCTTAACTGGAAACTGGACCAGACCTCAAATAACTGGAAAATCCAGGCCATTCCAGGCTGTCTGGCAACCCTGCCTCACTAGAGTGGAGGTTATAAAAGTAAGATTTATATTCGTGTTTTTATTATTTTGATTTGTTAATGTATAAACATGAATTTTAAAAATAAGATTAAAATAAGATTAAAATTCGTTTTTTTTTTTTTGTTAATATAAAAATATGAGTTTTGAAAATTAGATTTACATTTGTGTTTTTAATTATAATATTCGTCTTTATTGAAGTATTTTATACAGTGCCGATCAAAAGTATTCACACAGAGCTATAGTAGATAAAATTTGTTAAAGACAAAATTCAAAATACCAAAAAAAAATTTAATGTTGAATGTAAATGATCCTTTTACAAAAAATACGATTTGAGATATTAATCACTTGAAGTGAAGTTATATTTTATTTTGTACTACATACAGTCATGAATTTAAAAATAAGATTTAGATTATTTTTTTTTTATTTTTATTTGTTAATGTTAAAACATGTAATGAATTTTAAAAATAAGATTTACATTCCTTGTTTTTTAAAAATATGAGTTTGAAAATAAGGTTTACATTTCGCTCCTTTACTTGTATAGTGTCACAACTCAAAATATTTGATTTTGCAGAAAACCTGTTTAAAGTTTACTATTGAAACTGGTTTTTAATTGAAAAAGGCCGGTACATAGAAAATGTAATAATGGCGTGCACTCTTCTCAAACGGTGAGTTTAAAAGATATTAATACAAATTTTTGACACAATATTAAGCAAGATATAACGAATAATTCTGCATCATTAACGCAAAAAACGCATTTTTTGAGATGTGCCACTATGCAAGTAAAGGAGCGATTTGTATTTTTTAATTATTATATTCGTCTTTATTGAAGTATTTCAAATGTATTTGAAAAAAAAAATATGTTTAATGTAAATGTTCCTTATTCAAAAAAGTACACTTTTTTTTTGCTGAGCGTATGTATAGATTTAAAATGGATTGAATTAATTAAATAAATTTTTGTTTTGTTCTAACATTTTTGTTTTATTGAATAATATCGGTATCGGTAAAAAAAAATTTGTTTGTGCAATAGAAAATATTGAAACTAGATTGGAACTAGCGTTGCTAGACGTCCCGCATTTGGCGGGATTGTCCCGCTTTTCATAACCGATTCCCGCGTCCCGCGTGGGATTCCATATTCCCGCTTTTTTGCAATTTTTTTTTAACAACAACTTTTTTTACTTTAAAAGCCTAAGTTTTTAAAAAGCTTATTTGTAAGCTTTTGTAAAATTGGTTTTACCTTACCGCCCAAGTGATGCACAGTGTTGTGACCTTGGCCATAAATGGTCAAACTAAATGTCTTAAAACTTAAGGTTATATGAATTTTATTTTAAGAAAACATCATAAATAAAACAAATCCGAAACAGTTTATAGATATCTTTTATAGTTTTTAAGTTACATGTCTCTAAAGTTGAACTTTTTGAAATAGTATATCATATTTTGGTTTTAAAGTCTTTGAAATCCACATGTACTTGTAACGGTTAAATAATTATGTATATTGCATTTAAAACTCGACCTTATTGGTAATGAAGTTTTAAGTTAGAAATGTTGCTTGTATGAAAATGCTATTTTGGTCCACATAAGTTAATCATATGGCAAGTAACGCTGTTATAAAGTGAGTTCCAAAGAAAATACTAATTTATTTTGCAAATTTCATATTTGATAGTCAGCCATTTTTGTGGCCCTCATTGGCGCGCTTAGTTCTTTGCAGAAAATATTGTATGGTATAAGTATGTAGATTACAAATAACAAAAGAACTCGTCCACGTTTTTCCACTTTTTTTTTTAATAAATTTTTTTTTGTGGGAACCCGAATATAAATTTGGAAATTTTTTTAACGAAAACACCAAGATGCAGCAGTTGTCCTTGATAATTTGAAATGTTTTGAGAAAAATAGTTATGGAATTAGGGCTGTCAATCCCGAAATCCCGAATCCCGAAGTCCCGGGATTTTCGTCATAAAATGAATCCCGAATCCCGGGATTCGTAAGCTAAAATCCCGGGATTTTTGAAATATTAAAAATGTATGAGAATTTATTTTTAAAAATACAACTTTGTTCAATTATTGTTACATTTACATAAACAAATTAAAACTAAATTTTTTTTTTTTAATTTGATCGTAGCTAATTTGGCTGATCTGAGAATTCAACACAGGCTGAATAATAGTCCAACTCACTAACCATTAAGCCACAGTCACGGAGCCCTTTGACCAAAGTTTGCAGATTGTGGCGAAAATTTTCCAAAAATTCGAAACTTTGATCAAAGGGCGCCACGGGTAAATTTAATCCGACTGGCCTCAAACTTGTACCACAAAAGTTTAGGCGTAGGAGAATAAAAATTTTCCCGGACGTTCAAAATTGGAAGAAAAACTTTTTTATACACACAGAAAAAAATGTTCCAAATATCCAACTGAAATTCAGTTAGTACAACTAAAAATGGGTTGATACATTTGCATATAGGTCGTCTCTATTGAATTTTGGTAGTATCAACTAAAATTCGGTTGATCAGGCATTTAGTTAAAATAACAACAAAATTCGGTTGTCACACCAAAAAAAGCAAATAAAAGTTGTCATTTTCCATAACAAACCCCTTAAGGCTTTTTTTAGTTTATTGCTAAATATTTAATAATAATAATTACTTGAAAACTGTATAAGTGGCGTATACTTAATTTTTTAAATGCCTTTAAATAACAATCAGAATAATTAGAAATCATTTTAATAATTTCGTTGTAGCGAAATCGACCCAAGGATTTTCGTGGGAATCAAACCCTCGACTCCCTGCACAGAAAAAATTTGAAACGAATTTCAATCAACAAAAACGCGGATTCAATCAATTTTTTGATTGAAATTCCTCCAATTAAAAAAATTGTTATACCAATCATCAAATTGTAGGTGATTGATTGAAAATATTTTCAATCAAACATTTTTTCGATTTTGATCAAAAATTTGATCAATTTTTTGTTTAAAGTCAATCAAAATAATGATTGATTTAACAAATGAATTGTAAGCTTATGACAAAATTATCAAAAAATGCATCTTTTTTGCTTTCCAATATGTTGCCAACAATAAAAAAAGTAAAGCCCGATTATTTTGTATATTTTTGAATTAATCTATTCAAATAAATTAAAGCGAAAAAAAAATCTGGTATGTTGAAAATTTGTAACAAAAAATAGCAAAAATTTTAATCAAAACATTGATTGACTCATTTAATTTTTGTTGATCAATACATTTAATTGAAAGTTTTTAGCCAATAATTTTTTGTGTGTGCTTAATAGGCTATCACACTACCAACTAACCGACAGTAGCCCCCTTAATATGCACAATAAAATTGAAACATATAGAGTCTACTATTTATACCCTACACCACACTGTGTTACAGGGTATAATGAGTTTGTGCTGATGTTTGTAACTACCCGAAATATTGGTCCTAGACCCACCTTTAAGTATACCGATCGACTCAGAATCACTTTTTGAGTCGATTTAGCGATGTCCGTCCGTCCGTCTGTCTGTCCATGTAAACGGTGTAAACACGATACAGGTCGCAATTTTGAATCAATTGACTTGAAATTTGAAACTTAAGCCTCTCTTGGCCCAAGGACGAAGTCTATTGAAATTGGAAAAAATCGGTCCATATTTAGACCTAGCCCCCATACAAAGGTCCTCTTTAGTTTTGGCTCAAATGACTCTAATAACCGTATTATAATAGGTATCTTTTTGAAATTTGGAAGGTAAACATGTTTTGTCTTCACAAATCACCATTCCGAATTTCAAAGAAATCGGACCAGTTCTTCTTGTAGCCCCCATACAAACCACCTTCCCGATTTTCACATAAATGTCTTAAATTTCATGAAAATAGAAAATATTTAATTAAAATTTTGTTTGTGTATGTTAAACGCGTACTTAAATAACCTTATCAAACCTTGTAATCATCGGACCAGTTTTGGACTCAGGCCCCTTGTGAAAATTTCGCCCGATATTCAGTTTAAGCGGTTTATTGTTAACAAATAGAAGCCTATTTCACTCAAATTTAATTTGTGAGTGTTTTTTACACTTATTAAAGATTTTGAAACATATAGATCTAATCGGTCCATGGGAATCATTTTCCGGGAAACTCTGGTGTAGGGTATTATATGGTCGGTCTTGACCGACTATAATTTTCTTACTTGTTTTATTTTACTTTATAATCAAAGAAAATTAATCCCGAAAAATCCCGGGATCCCGAAAAATCCCGTGATCCCGAAAAATCCCGGGCTCCCGGGATTTCGATTTTCAAATCCCGAATCCCGGGATTTTAAAAAACCGATCCCGTTTGACAGCCCTATATGGAACACAAATAATAAATCGGAATGCAAAATGAATTGGTCGATTAAATTTTATTTAAATTGGTCCAAGAACCATTATTTGTCATCCAGGCCTGACACAAATTAGATGCTTGGCTAGACACCAGTTGTACATTAACAGATGCAGACTTTTATTTAGAAAGATTTTGTTGAGGAAGTACGTTGTACTATATTTTTACTTGCTTATTTTATAACGGTCTTTAAACTTAAAAACAATATTCAACGTATTGTAAATACTACGTGCAAAAATGTTGTGAATTATTGATAGTTTTAAGGTCAAAGGATTTCCCTGAATTTTCTCAAGTCTTTAAAAAAGGATATTTATGCGCTAAGAATATCCTAAGGATAGGTTAAGGATAATCCTTGCTTCAATTATACTAAAATAAGGTATTTTCAACATTATCAGAACAGAATTTCATGAAGTACGAAGGATTTTTAAACTTTTTTTTAAATTTTTTAAGGACATTTTTAATTTATGTATTACATCCTTGCTTCAATTTCATTTGATTAAGATTTAAGGTATATTCTAAGTTTTGCGGATGCATAAATTCATGAAGGAATTTGAATTTTGAACTTTTTCTTGACTTTTTTAAAAAAGGACATTTTCGAGGAGGGCGTATCCTTGTTCCGACTTGCACAAATTTTGGTTAATACATTGAGCATATTATAACAGTTGGATTTTCAAAATTTCATGAAATAACTTAAATTTTTACCCTTTTTCTGAACGTTTTTTTAAAAAGGACATTTTTGAGCTAGGCGTATCCTTGCTCCGAATTGGTCAAAATTTTGTAGAATAACTAATGGCATTATAGGTAATAACTACAATAAATTACATGAAGATTAAAGCGTTTGTTTCCGTTTTATGCTGTATTTTAATTTGAGGATATATGGGAAGGATACAAATCCTTGGGCGGATATTGACCAAATTCAAAATTTTTCTTGATCTTATCGATCTTAACAAGTCTTCCAAATTTTAACGCTCTAACTTAACTCCTTCTATTTTTGGCCACTCTTTACATGAAGACGCAACACTGTGTGATGTGGATTTAGTCCCTTTTTAAGGAAAAAATAAACCTATCTCTCGTTCGAACGAGATTTCGATCATATGGTCTGCATCATTTTATACACAACCAAATGATCGAAATCTTGTTCGAACGAGATATCTCCTCAGGTGTGAATTGGGTATAACCAAAAAGTTTACAATCTTAGTGTTTGTTTGAAAAATAAAATATTTTTCAAAAAATGTACGCCAAAAGTTGCACAATATAGGGTACATTCCGGGAAAATATTTATAATATTTCCATGCAGTAATTCTGGTCCAGCGTTGTATTTACTTTACAAATTATGTAAGTTACTACAAGTTAGTTGTTTGTATATTTTACAGTAGTTAGTTGTTTTCAATTACAAAGTCAGTTATTTTTGTATGAAAAATATCAAACAACTATTTTTGTTAGTTATTTTAAGTCGTTTTTTTGAATAACTAATAAAAAAGTACTGTAATGAAGTAACAGTTATTTAAAGTAGTTAATTTTATATTTTTTTATCTCTGAAAAATTTTCAAAGTTTTTTCCAAAAAAATAAATAAATTTTCGTTTTTTTTTTTATTTTTCACAACTTTTTTTAAAAAAAAAAAAAAAACTTTGAAAAAATTTGGTCTTCAATTTTTTTTCTGAAAAATTTTTTGAAAAAAAAATTATATATTGTTTATTTTATTTTTACTACATAGTTGTTTTGACTACAAATGTTAGTAATTTTTACTAAATAAGTCAGTTGTTTTTTGTCAGTTAAAATAACTAACATTGTTAGTTGATTTAACTGAAAAAGTAGTTGACCCCAAAACAACTTACAAAGTAGTTATTTTAACTGACATTTTCAGTTGATTTTACTAACATAATTTTTTGAGTGTACCATTTATAACCAAAAAAAGTTAATTACATTTCAAAAATTTTCAATTATATTGGAAAATTTTGAAATGTAATTAGACATTTTTAAATATAATTGGAGATTCTAAAATATGATTAGACATTTTTTGTAATATAATTTGTATTTTCTGAAACTAAAGAAGATGGTGTACTAATTTTTTTTCATTCAAAGTGCGTTAAAGGTGTTATGATTGAAGCACTATTTGCAGCGCTGATTAATTTGCAATAATGATGCAGTCAAATCATGTGTCTTTGTCCAAAACTCATGGTTTTTTATTCAAAAAGTGTTAAATATATTTAAAAGGAAAGCATGTTTGAAATTTTATCAAAATATAATTTTATATTTAAAGTTTTATATTAAAAATCTTGCCAAAAAATTTAATTTTTTCCCCCTTACTTTTACTGCATCCTCAAGAGCGCTCTTTGGATGCGCTTCGGTATGCTACAAAAAGATGCTGTGTCGCCAAAATCTCGAATTTATTTTTGCTAGGATAGACTAATGATAAAGCACTACCCTGCGCAACACGATTTTGTATCTTGAATGGGGCCAAAAAATTAAATTATACCATTAGTATACAAAAACACCCAAAGGGTTTTGAAAGTTTAGCTCGAGTTAATTTTTATGGCCCACTGAAGTTTTTATTTTTTTTTTAAAGGCATTTGGAATAATCAAAATAAATGTATTATATATATTTCTGAGCAAATAAATGTTTATAGATGTCTTTAGTAAAATTTGATGGCGGTTCATTTCTTAGAACATATTAAACCTCAATCTCCAAAAGTTCGATTAAGATTAGGAAAATGCTTAAAATTGTAAATCATATATGGGCCATTCCAGAAAATTTAGCTCAAATTTTAGTCATTTTTGGAAATGGTGTCTCAGATTAATTTGAGCCTTGACACATAGATAGCCCTCATAAATATGATATATGTACCATATATCGTTTTTTTACATTTGGTGTATTTAACGAATTATGGCGGGTCAAAGATTGACTTTTTAAGCAAAAGTAAGAAAAATACATCACGTTTAAAGAGCTGTAACTTCTTAACCAATGATCCGATTTTCACAAATTTAGGCTCATGTGAAAGCTGGGGTTCTTCATTTAGAAAATATTTTCAAAATAACACAGTTTTTTTTACAGAAATGATGCAAAAATGCAAAAACATTTTTTCTTTTCGAATATTTAAAAAAACACATCTTTGATTTTTAAAAAAAAAATTCTGGTGAAAAATAACAATGTTTTGTATAACATATTCAAAATTCAGAGTGGGATCTCTATGGGATCAAAAACTATTCTCTTTTAAGTACGAGGTTCTCATATTTTTCCCTTAGAAAATTTAAATTTCTAATGTTTTGAATGTTTTTCAAAATTTTAATAGTAAAATTTTCTTTGAAAATTTAAATTTTTATATTGAAGAAACATAAAATTTTAATTTTCTAAGGTAAAATTTAAGAACTTCGTACTAAAACTAAAATATTTTTTGATCCCATTGGGATCCCACTCTGAATTTTGGATATGTTGTACAAAACAGTATTGTTTATCACCAAACTTTTTTTTTAAAAAATCGAAGATGTGTTTTTTTAAATATTCGCAAAAGAAAAATGTTTTTGGATTTTTTCAACACTTCAGAAAAAAACCGTATGCTTTTGAAAATATTTCCTAAAAGAAGAAGAATTAAGCTTTCATATGAGCCATTACTTGTGATAATCGGATTAATAGTTAAAAAGTTAGAGCACGTTAAACGTCATGTATTTTTCTGACATTTGCTAAAAAGTCGAACTTTGACCCGCGATAATTTGAAAACTACAGCAAATTTTGAAAATCCAAAAATGCAACATATCTCATATAAACGTTGATATCTATGAGCCAAATTCTCAGTGGCGTCCAAAGGCATGTTTCCGAACAGTGGGGCGAAAATTTTTGGAATTACCCATATTGTTAAAATGTGTTTCACCAGTCATGATATAAGTGAAAAATATAATAAGTCTATTTCTGATCTTAATAATGTTAATAGATGTCTGCAATGAAATTTTATGTCGTTCTTTTCTTAGAACATATTCTAGCTCCCATTTTAAGGTGAATTTTAGTCCCTTTTTCAAATTTTCACCGAACGCGCTAAAAGTGCGTTTAAAGAGTTAAAATGAATTTCACAAGGGTTTGTCCATGACCAAAAGTTCGTGCGATATAAACAAAATGCTTAAAACAATAAAATTGTAAAGTCTTTGGTGCAACACAATTAAATAAAATATGCTACTTTACAATTTTGCTTATATCGCACGAACCTTTAAAAAAAAAAGTTTGTAGAACATTTTAGCCCTTTAAATTCACTTTTTATTGGTTTTCTACAGAATACTTGAAAAAGGGATTAAAATTACCCCTAAAAGGGGAAGCTAGAGGGCTAACATGTTTTAAGAAAAGAACCGACATCAAATTTCATTGCATCCATATATTAACATTATTAAGATCAGAACAAGACTTATTACATTTTTTCGACTTATGTACATCTCACGACTTTGGTGAAACACAATTTAACAATGTATGATGATTTACGATTTTACATTTTAAGCATTTGAAATTTTGGTCTTTAACAACCCCTAGTCAAGTTTGATGCATACAATTTTTGTGGAACAATTTAACCCTCTAAATTGTTGTCTTCTATGAGGATATTGGAAAAATTAACCATAAAAATGGGAGATAGAGGGTATAATTTGACATCTATTCAACATTTATTAGCTCAAAAGTAAATTTAATACATTTATTTTGATTTATTCTATAAAAAAAGAACTTGAGCTAAAACTTTAAAACCCTTTGGCGGTTTTTATCTATTAACGGTATACTTTTTTTTGTTGGTCCTATTCAAGATATGTACACTCGGTGACCCAATGTTTTATTTATTATCCAATGTTTTTTCTTAAAGAAAATTGTATATTGTCGATGTATCGATTAAAAAGACGTCTGTCTAACAAAGCTTATTCTATGGAGACAGTTACAGTTATTGCTTTTTAATTTTTTGCCATTGAAAGGGGACATCTCCATCGGTAACCTCATATTTTCTTACATTATCTAGCATTCCACCTGCGTATTTAAGCCTTTCTTGGCTTTGTTTGGGTAGTGGCGTTATTGTATTTGGCAGTTCCTGTGTTGTAGTAACCTCTTCAATATGTACCGGCTCAGTTGATTCTTGTGTCAAGTAGTTGTGTAAAACACAGTAGGCCTGAACAACCAAGTCGCACGTTGTGGTTAGGAGTTCTATGGGTCTGTGAAAAACTCGAAATCTATTCGCCAACGCTATCTCAACAGGCATCCGCGACCGACTTAATCGGTAGTTATATCCTTCTTGCGATTTTGAGAGGCTGGAATTCTTGTTTAAAGCTTTTAGCCAAACCAAAAATATCATCACCAATAAAGTATTATGATGTTTTTGCCAGTTGCCCTGGCAGAGCTTTATCATGTGGAATATTTAAACTTTCTCTTTCCAAACCCTTACACAATGAGGAATTATTATAAATACACGTGTCCGAGGCGTGGTCATATCCTCCCACGTCAATGTTAATGAATTTTCCATACGCGTCAACGACCGCTAGAAGAACAATGCTGCAGAAGCTTTTATAGTTGGAGAACTGGGATCCTTTTTTTCCGATTTTTGAAGGCGTATGTGTTTCCCATCTATGGCTCCCAGTGTGTGTGGGAATTGCCACATACGTTCAAAACCTTCTACAACGTTCATCCATTCACTTTCATTACATGGCATCTGAAGTAAATTATTTCATAAAAATCAAATATTAAATAGGTATATTTTTCCATTAACTTACCTTCATACGTCTCCTTTTAACACATCGATTACTGCCAACAGCACCAGTGGGATAAACTCGCTAATCGAAGTTCGGGATAGATATTCCAAAGATCTAGGAATCTCCGGTTGCTATGAAGCGTAAAGTTACCGCTAAACGTAAGCGTGAACTTATAGCAAACCTCATTACGGTGCCTATTTTTTAATTTTTAAGTCAACATTTTTGGATGATTTCCATGTTTTAATATGTTACTTAAGGTGGCTTCAGACCATAATATTTGTAATAATACCTGTCAAAATTTTGTGTAAAACCTATAAAATAGTATGGTGTAAACACAAATCGGTATAAAACCAAGAGAAATACGGATTGAAAAATGACAAGCGGATACGTATTCTCATTTTTAGAAATTTCTCTAAAAATGAGAAAACGTATACGTTTTTCATATGATCAGGGTTGTATTTATTTTGATAATATTTAAGATGTGATGGTGTAAATACGCAAAGGATTTTTTAAAAGATTTTTTGACAAGCGGAGAAAATTTCGTATTATTTAAGATACGTATTTTCTTACTACTCAGTATTATGGTCTGAAGTGGGCTTTACCAAAGCCAAAATCTCTTCAAAGTCGGTGATATGCATCCGACAAAAATTTTTGTACTCGTCCCTTTTCCAAAAAAGATCTTTTAAAAGATGGTCTTCTAAATTATGAAGTTCCCTTTTTTGCAAAAAGAGATTAACCCACATTATTTTTTCCCGGCTCTTTTCATCATCGCACAGGTCCATCAAGTCTTTTAGTTGCTTTTAAGCCATAAAAAGACGCTTTTTTTTGTTAACCGACATCTTGCAAAATAAAATACGCAAAATTTGTAAATAAATATATAAATTTGTATATTTAATATATATTTTTTTGTCTATTTAACAAATATTTTCTACGTTTTGTTTGTATTGCAGTTTTTTATTATTTACAAAAAAATACTTGATAAAAAAATCACCAAAAAAACCTACAACCATCTCCAAAAGAAAAACTAAATTGCTAATCATTGCTTACCATCAAGTTTGGCGTTTGTAAACCTCAAATATGACAGTGAATTGCTTGGTAAAAATATGTAAAATCAAGGCTGCATTGCCGTTGAACGATTTTCCTTTAATTTTATTAGTGTTTATTGGAATAGCCCTGCATAAATGTGGTACTGAAAATAAGAAGAAATAAATTTTTTAAAGGCGAAAATCTAGCAGTTTTGAAAATAATTTCTTAATTAACTAAAATTCTGTTCATTTGCGATAAGCTTTTTCTTAAATCAGACCTACATATAAATTTAAATCCATTAATTAAAACGATTTTATAAGTATGAACGCTTTGAAGCGAACGCATTTAAACGATGGCATTCCCTACGTTTTGTATGAAGTTCTTAATTTAAAATTGCTTACGAAATCACATAGTCCCCGATGTTGCCTGCACATAGTCCGTCAAAGTTGCCTGCGATGCAATGCCCTTAAAAATGTTTTTGGAGTTAGATAAAACGGAAGACACAATTAAAGGCTTAGTTGATTATGGAGGTAAAAACAGAAATTTTAATTTAAGCAACAACGTAATGGTTATTATGGTAGGGGGTATAAGTGGTGCAAAATGGTCTCAAGTTTTTTTTCATATATTTTTATTCATAACAATTGCGATGTAGATATAGTCAAACTTTATCACACCTTCTTAAAACTACCCGGAAAGAACTTTTTAGTCCGAATAACTTTACCCTAACACAGCTTTACCCTAATTTAACCTTCTTTCACCTGAATAAAGACAAATCCAGTCTTAAACAAAAAACGGATGTTGAGCTAGCTACTCAAATTTTTTGTCGTACCAATTGTGTCGGTATGCAGTCCTTGTGGGATTCTGGGAATTGTGACACTTCAAATGCACCTACACTTCAAAATACGGCCGAATTTTGTTTGTGGTTTTGTAATCTCCACGCTTTTTATGATAGCAGCACAGATGAAACTGCTTTTAAATGTTCTTCAAACCAACTTGAATTTTTAAAAAATGCATCAAAATTTTTTAATAGCATTAAAATAAAAAAAAACGTCATAGATTTAGATTTCAAGAAATATTTTTCTTTTATTGATGGTTGGCTCCTAAACAATTCAACCATACAACGTCTTTCTTAAAGCAAAATAATATTGAGGGTATTTTAACACGCAGGCTTACTCAAGACGATTTAGAAAATTTTTTTGACAATGACTGCAAGAGTTTAGATAATCGCACCATTACCCCAAAACTTTTTTCCTCAATATTTCAAAAGCATTGGCCACAATATTTTGTTAATGTTGTTCATAATGGAAATTTTCCTGTGGAAAGTATTCCAAATTTTTCGATTGCTGAACCGTCTTTACAATATCAACCTAACCGTCCCCTTGTAATTACAGCCATGGAAGCTGACAACCAAATAGTGTGTGAAGATAAACTCACAATTTGCTCTTAGCATTTCTTAACTTTTGTATATGAAAATATATGAGTCTCATGAATGTGAAAACGTTTTACCACACTATAAGGTTAATAAACCATGTTCAATAGAATATAGATTTGCATATAAAATGCGTAATGGCAAACTTGTCAAACTTCCATCGGGTTTTGTTGAATTTGTAAAAAAGTTAAAAAATGTATTTAATATTGCTTTCAACAAATATTGCCATTTTAAAGGTCTTTCAAAAATTATTTATGTTGAATTGGTTGCTGCGGTTCCTTTACCCTATCCAGTGTTGCCATAAGATAATTGTGAAAAAATGCTAAATAGCTGAAAAAAAGTGCTAAAATGCTCTACAGACCAAAAAAAAGTGCTAGATTTTTTTTTAATTTTTTCTTTTATAAAATCCACAAATAACGATGTTTTATAATAACTGTACACACATTTTCTTAGTTTTAATTCGGTTTTCTGAATTTCAATTTATTTTTTTTTTAAATTTCAATTGCATTTTCCTAATTTCAATTGGGTTTTCTTAATTTCATTGAACATTTTTGAATTTCAATTAATCATTTCTTAATTATAATTTGGATTTCGGAATTTCCAATGCACAGTGGGCCAGAATCTCCGTTTTTTGGCCAAAAGTCCATTTCGCTGCATCCAAATTCTGTTGATGTATTCAAAATCTTGGAATGTTCAATATTATGTAAATAAAATATTGTAATATTGTGGCTATCTGATTTTCTTTGGCAAGAGGTCAAAGTCAAAATTTCGAATTTTTGTGACAATTTTTTTTTTTTTAATATATTAAAAAAAACTTTGGAAATTAAAGAATTTGTGACTGAAAATCATTCAGAAATCACTAAAGAAGTACTTATTAACATATCAAAATCTAAAACACTTCAATAATTATCTAAAGAAGGTATAAAATTAAAGTTTCCCCAAAAAAATAACGATTTTTTTGAAAATCGCCATTTTTCAACATCGATCTCCAAAAAGCTCCAAACGATTTTGGAAAACCTTTAATGCCAATGTGTTCCTTAATATGTCCCCTAACTAGAATTTTGCGACCGTCTGCGACCATTCATAAACTTTCGAGATATTGTCCTTTAACTAAAAAATGGCGTCCAGATTACACTTCTACACTAGCACAGAAGATCAAATCACTTGCACTCCGATTTTTCTGCAGTTCACGTATGTTATAGAAGGTCGAAATCTAAGATTAACCTGTTATTTTAAGGTGCCATCTTGGCGGTTAAAGAGGAGAAATGGGAGGGGGAAAACGTTATTATTTCGCTTTTTATATCTGTTTCAAAGGAGCTATATGAACATTTCATACAGATCGAAAGGTTTTTTAAAGGCCTATTAAATGGTGTATTGGACTTAGCGATATTCGGTTTTATTAAGTTGTAATTGTCAAAAATCTGTAAACTATACTATATACATATAAACGTTATATTATAAACATAGATAGGACCCCCAAATTCGTGTATAATAATCTCTATTATGATTAAGCCGAAACTTGATTTTGCTTTTGGCGATATTTTTGCTAGTTTGGCTTTTACTCGGACTTTTATAAATTCTTAATTCTCACATATTCAGTGGCGCATTTAAGCGGATGATATTTATGGGTTACCACTTTAATTAGCCGATAGTGGCAATTGATGAGCATTTTTGAGAGGTTTTTTCTAGGAACAACATTATCGTAGAACTCATATAGAATATATCTAGTATAACTGCGTTCTCAAGTTCTACTTTTTAATGAAACATTTATGCTGAAATTTTAATGCAGTTTAATGGTCCGGATTAGAATTTAATAACTTTTTTACCCGTGTTTTTTTTAAATGCAGAGTTTGAGCAAAAATTAATTATTCGTTTAAAAGCGTCAACAAGTTGACATGTTCAGTTAAAGTGGTAAATATTCGATTCGCAACACATCACTGATTCTTTGGAATTCAAAATATTACTGGGTATATTTTGGTGCAATATTTCATCTTTAGTTTGATAACATTATTTCTGTATGAGAAAAAAAGAAGACAAATAAAAATAAAGTTAACACCTCTTCATTGAAGTGCATTTCCATAAAATAGTTTGGATGTAATTTGCAATAACAAAACTTTTCTTGTTAATTACGACTTTCTGTGATTTTGTTTATATTAATGTGCTCACGAAAACACTTTGCTGCTAATTCTATATTCGCAAACATCGAAGCCATATCAAGTAGATACAAATAATTTAAGTTCAATATTTACCAATTCTTAAATAAAAAGCCACCATTTTGAACCCGCCATTTTGAATTTAAAATTTTCGATTTCATATTCGTAATTAGTGACACCATATCATTGATAAACAAATAATTGAAGTTTAATATTTACAAATTTTAAAACTTTTGGCCGCCATTTTGAATCCGCCATTTTGAATTTCTATTTTCTGATTCCAAATTCGTAATTAGCGACGCCATATCCTTCATAAACCAATAAATAAAGTTCGATGTATACAAATCTAAAAGTTTTTTACCGCCATTTTGAATCCGCCATTTCGAATTTTAAATTTTCGATTTCATATTCGTAATCAGCGTCGCCATATCCTTTATAAACAAATATTTTAAGTATTATATATTCAAATTTAAAAATTTATGGCCGCCATTTTGTATCCGCCATTTTGAATTTTAAATTTTTGATTCCAGATTTGTGATTAGCCACTGCCTAAACCTCTTTTGGCATATTATATAGACTTCTATCCTCTGTATTCTAGTTTTGGCCGAAATTCTTGGACGCTGGCCCACAGTGCAATGGTCTTCTAAATTTTGATTGGTTTTTCTGAATTTCAAAAAGGTTTTCTGTTTTTCAATTGGGTTATCTAAATTATTTTTTTTTTTTTTTATCTTCTGAATTTCTAGTTTGATTTATAAATTTCAATTGGGTTTTCTGAATTTCAAATTGGGATTTTTCCATTAGTCTTTTATTAATTTCAATTTGGATTTCTGAATTTCAATTAAGTTTTCTGAATTTTAACTGGGCACCATGAAATAAGTCCCAAGAAAAAAATTAAATAAGGCCCAAAAATCCATATTTGGGAGTTATTGTATTTTTAAATAACTCCCAAATCTCCTAGACTTATTTAATTTTTTTAAAAGTTGTTACATTTTTAGGTTTGAGAGTTATTTCATTATGAAATAACTCCCAAATTTGTCTCAACAATTTTGAATTATGAAAATAGAAATTATTTACTTTGAAATTATTGAACCATTTTGTAGATAAATTCAGAACAATCATTATTCAGAATTACAACAATGTCAATCAATATCAGTAGAAAATATAACATTTTCTGCAAAGCGAATTGCACACCGCGAGTAATTGCTAAAAATGTCGAGCTCTTCAAAACAAAATATTATGTCTGGGGTGCTGTGGCTTAGTGGTTAGCGCGTTGGGCTACTAGCCAGCAAGCCTGGGTTCGATTCGATTATTGAAAGTGCAAGCAAAATGGACTTTGAAAAATTAGCTTTTGGTCTGTCTGCTCTTCTTAATTATAAAATTTATGTTGTTGGAATGTGATGGTTCTTTTAAAAAGAGTTGAATATATATACAAAAGATTTAAACAAAAACTAAAATGTGAAAAAAAAATGCTAAAAAATTTTAAAAAAGTGCTAAGTTAGCACTTGGCACTTTTTTCCAAAAATTTAGTGCTAAGTCCAAAAAAAAAGTGAAAGATCTAGCACTAAAAGTGCTAAAATGGCATCACTGACCCTATCTATGCTGTAATATAGTAAAGCTGGAGGACATCTTAAACTTATATATTGAAATCAAAATTGATTTCGTATTTAGTTATTTTAATAAAATTAATATGGAACCTCACACCGAAAAAAGTATTTTATACATTGCGAGCTCATTATGAATTAGATATGATTATTTTATGACCTCTAATCATAGATAACACTGCTCTACAAATTTGAGGTTTGTCGCTGCGTTTTGGATGAAACCAAAAAAAGTTGATAGGGTTTGGTGCCCCGATTCCAAAACGGTCAATCAAATTTTTCTATCACGTCACAATTTTGAGAAAATCGCGATTAAAGTGTCAAAAAATTCCGATTTTTACCATTTTTGAACGCCTATCAAATAAGATCCTGACATGCAAATGACTTGGTATCTAGCTCATTCGAAAGTGTGTAATTTTCTTTTTCAGACAAGATCAAATCTTCTTGGAATTTAATTTTCTAAAATGGTAAAAAAATCATTAGAAACAAGTGCTTTAAATCTAAAATTTACGTATGAATTTGTATGGAAATTTGTTAAAAAACACTGTGTAAATAAACTAAATATTGAAAAAATGGAAGGTTTTTTGCTAATGATTTTTTTACCATTTTAGAAAATTAAATTTTTATAACATTTTATCTTATCTTTAAGAGAAAATTACAGGCTTTCAAATGAGCTTGATACAAAGTCATTTGCATGTCAGTATATTATTTTATATGCTTCTAAAAAGGGTCAAAAATGCCCCTTTTCGGCAATTTAACCGCGAATTACTCAAAATCCTGACGTGATGGACAAATTTGGGCTCGGGATTTGGAATCAGCGCAACAGACGCTATACAAATCACTAACCAGAATCCAATACGCATTTTCTTGTTGAGCTGTGTAATTTTTTGTTTTCCAAATAAAAAAAAAATTAATTGATTTTTGAATTTTTTTAATATTTTTTAACTTTATAACTAGGCTTCGGATTTTTATGCAAATGCATATTTGTTGTCGTCAGTCTGAGAGCAACAAAAACTAAATATCTTTGCGAATCAAGAAATTTGCAGTAAAATGGCATTGATTTGTTAGTGCGTATTTTTGCATATTTTGCTTTTAATGCATATTTTTGCATATATTGCTGATATTACATATTTTTGTCGCATATTTTGAAAAAAAGTGTTTTTTTTTTTATTTTATGATACTTTTACATTGCTGTATATATTTTTTATTTTATAATGTATGAGTTAAAGTACACAGAAGAAAATATGGGAAAAAAATATTGAGTAATCACTTGTTTAAATTAAAAAAAAAAAAAATGAGTATTTTTTTAACTGGCACAATTAAATATTTACTTAAAAGTTTTTAAAAAAAATTTGAGTAAATAATTTAATAAAAATTTTATATATTTTTTTTAATTTTATTTTTTTTCTCTTAGTATTTTTTCAATTCTCATTTAGTTTATAGTTTTTTGTTTATGTAAGTAAATCAAAGTTCGAAATCATCTTTATGAAATTTTCCAATGTCTTTAATGTTTTTGGTAAAAGATTAAAAAAAATATTTTTTTTTGTAAAAAAAAATGTGAAACTTTTAAAAAAAAAAATTGATAAATTTTGAGTTAATTTTTACTTGACACAAATAAAAACTTTATTAAAAAAAACGAAAAATTTTGAGTAAAGTTTTAATTGTGTCAATTAAAAATTTTTGGTATAAATTTAATAAATTTTTATTAAAAGTTTGCTAAATACTTTTAAATCGTTTACTGGTGCAAAATTAAGTAGTTTTTACTTTTATAATTTTGTGTTTTACTTTATTTGAACTTGAACTTTTGTGTTTATTGTAACTTATTTTCGTTTATAAGACTTAAGTTTTACGATTTTTATGTTCTTTTTTGTTTTTCTTGTTAATTTTATTTTTTTTTTTTATCATTAATTTATGTTTAAAAAAAAAATTTAAGTGCATATTTTTCTATTTTTGGTGCATGTTTCATGCGCATAAAACGCGATTTTAACTGCATAAAAGTCCGAACCCTATTTATAACATAAAAGACCTTCTTTGAATTCATTTGGTTGGTTAGTTTGAATTTTAGCAAAACATTTAATTAATGTTTTATTCTCGTTATATATCATTATTTTTATTATTATTTTATTATTATTATCATTATTAATTCATAATACACACATATTATTTCGGAACTACACTATACAACACACGAATACTGTAAATATTTTTTTTCTTTTACTAACACTTCAGACAATTTTAATACGCCTCAAATAACAAAAATATTTTTATTTTAAATTCACAAATTTAATTTATTATTTTATTCGACCTTTTTATTTTTATATTAAGAAAATAAAATATTTGAGCTCGAGGCCTTTTCAATGTTTTTTTAAATAATTTTTCACACAAAATAAAATATTTCTAGTCAAAAATTTTATTTTTTTTCGTTAGAAAATTTACTTTCACTTAAAAAGGGCATTGTGGAGGGTATTCATAGATTCGGCCAATACGAATTTAAATTTTCTACTTGTTTATTCTTCAGTTTACTTAACCGACCCCTTAGGGCCAAATACAGTTACTTAAGGCTACTTCAGAAAAACAAGAAATTAAAATATAACGTTTCGCGTGAACACCATTAAAGTGGGGAATGCCTTTAATCAGGCACATTTAAATTTTATTTTTTCTCTCTAGGTTAATGAAAATACTTATACTCTCAAAATTACTCTGTTAAATACTCTGTAAAATGACTGTAGTCTCAATTCGACAGATATTTGACAAAGTTATTTGTCGAAATACAAATTTCAAGAAAATACTTTGTATTTTCCTGTAACCGAAAAACAAAATGTTATCTGTAATTTTTATGCTTTGTAATCTCTATTTTACAGATAATAAACAGAGTTTTTTGTTAAAATATAGATTTAAGAAAAATACTTTGTTTTTTCTGGTAACCAAAATACTAAATTTCATCTGTAATTTTATTGGTGCTCTGTAATGCAGTTTTAAAATAAAAATCTCTTACGAAAATTTCCAAACATTTCAACCCCTCTTTAAAAAACGTCTTAAATTACAATAAAACCTGGTAAATTTTACGAGGATGCCGTGTAAAATTGGAGGTACTCGTAAAAAAATCGAAATTTTCGCAAAAATGAAAAATAGTTAATTCACAATTTGGAAGCATTAAAGCGGGGGAATTTACACGATGGCATTTCCCAATTTTCAACACTACTGAGAATGAGAAGTCGATTAGTAATCAAAACTTGACCGTTGTGTAAATGCCATATCAAGCGCATTAAAAAATATACAGGAATGTCAAGACATTCTTAAACGATTTCCCCTTAATTTAATAAAAGTGTTTATTAGAATGTCCCCGCACAAATGTGGCACTGAAAATAAGAGGTATATGAAAAAAAAAAACGTGAGAACATCTAGCCAGTAAATTAAACATTCGCGTGCGAAACATTTAATCGGGCTCATTTAAATGACGGCAATTACCTTTATTTTGTTGCAAGTTATTACTTTTCCATGCTTCTTGCACATTACAGTCGAAGAATTAGAAAGTGAATTTAAACAAGAAATTAAAATATAACGTTTCGCGTGCGCACCATTAAAGTGGGAAGCGCATTTAATCAGGATTAATTAAATTTTTGTTTTTTCTTGACGTTTATGAAAGTTCACATTTAAATAGCCCCTGCTCAAATCGTCATTTATTAATTTATAAAACCCTCGGTGAACATCTACCGCTTAAATGCGTCATTTAAGCGTCATTGTGATCCCAATTAACTAATATTTTACTACAAACTATGTAATTTTACAGTTTTTTAACTGTCCAAACCATTGTACAGAGTTTCCTTCGTAAAATAACAAAAAATGTTGCTGGTTGGATATCTATGGTATTTTCTGCTGGCTCAGCAGAGTATCTATTTAATTTAACAGAGTGATTATTTTGAGTGTAGGAAACACATAAAATCGTCATTTACCAACTTATAAAAACCTCGGTGGAAACCTACCGCCTAAATGCGTCACTCAATATATACACTCAAAATAATTACTCTGTTAAATATTCTGAAAAATGACTGAAATCTCAATTCGGCAGATATTTGACAAAGTTATCTGCCGAAATACAGATTTTAAGAAAATACTTTGTATTTTCTTGTGACCGAAAAATAAAATTTTGTCTGTAATTTTACTTTTTACTTTGTAATCTCTGTAATGCAGTTTTCAACTGAAATTTTACTTATTGCTCTGTAATACAGTTTTCAAATAAAAATCACTTCAAAAAACTTTCAAATATTTCAACCCATCTTTAAAAAGCGTCTTAAATTACAATAAATGCGGGCAATTTCTACGAGGATGTCGTGTAAAATTAGAGGTACTCGTAAAAATCTCTTAATTTTCACAGAAATAAAAAAAAAAGTAAATTTACAATTTGGAAGCATTAAAGCGGGCAAACTTACACGATGGCATTTCCCAATTGTCAACACTACTTGCACATTAAGGAAGGAGAAATTGATCAGAATCCAAAAGTTTCGCGTGCGCACCATTAAAGTGTGGAATGCATATAATCAAATTTAAGTTTTTTCCCTAAGGTTATGAAAGTACTAGAGCTTTTTTCGACATTTTACAGATAATTCTGTAAATTTACAGTTTTTTTTATCAAAATCATTTTACAGAGTTTCTTCGTAAAATAACAAAAAAATCTTGCTGTTTGGAAATCTATGGTATTTTCTGCTAGCTCAGCAGAGTATCTCTGTAATTTAACAGAGTGATTATTTTGAGTGTATGTAATTTTACTAATTGCTCTGTAATACAGTTTTCAAATAAAAAATCTCTTAAAAAAACTTCCAAACATTTCAACGCCTCTTTAAAAAGCATCTTAAATTACAATAAAAGCTGGAACATTTTACGAGGATGTCGTGTAAAATTGGAGGTATTCGTAAAAAACGCGTAATTTTCACACAAATAAAAAAGGAAATTTACATTTTTGAAGCATTAAAGCGGGCAAATTAACACGATGGCATTTCCCAATTGTCAACACTACCTGCAAATCAAGGAAAGAGAAATTGATCAGAAATAAAATAGTGACCATTGTGTTAAAGCAGGCACGTACGCAGGGGGGGTGCCCTGGGGGCCCGGGCCCCCCCCAAAATGATTTGACAATATAAAAATTTTAAGACTTTGCACTACAAAATATACGTTTGTTAACAAAAAAGGCTCAGTATTATTTTTTTTATCTCTATTCTAACGAAGAATTTTTTCTGAAAATTTCAAAATATTGAAAAAATTTTCATTAAAAAAAAATTTGTGTGGGTTTAAATTCGTAAACTTTTACGGTAGTGAATAAGACACCTTTAAACGGTAATTTCGACAGGCCAAGTAAGTTATGCATCGCGAATATTATTCCATTGCTTTTCTCTCGACTTTAGTTAAAGCCGCTGCCACATTTGACTAGATTTGTGATCACCGGAAAAAATTTTGGTATATCAAAATAATTTTTTTTATTTCTTCAAAAATACAAATGGTGAAAACGAAGATTTTTTATGAATCTGGAAATTTTTCTATACCAATATGAAATATTTTTCTTAAAACAAATTTTTCTGTACGAAAAATGTGAGAATTCATCTATGCAAAAATGTATCAGGATCTCAGAAATTTTCTATACAAATCTGAGATTTTTCGTATAGACAAATTCACTATACGAAAAATATCTCAGAATCTAAGAATTTTTCAATGCGAAAAATTTTTCAGAATCTGAGAATTTTTCAATACAAAAAATGTCTCAGATAATCTCAAAATTTTCCATACGAAAAATGTCTCAGAATCTAAATTTTTTTTTTAACGAAAAGTGTCTCAAAAGCTGAGAGCTTTTTCTATACCATAAATGTCGTAGTATCTGAAAGTTTTTCTGTACTAAAAATAACTCAGAATCTAAGAATTTTTCTTCACAAAAAATGTTTCAGAAACTGAGAATTTTTCTATAAGTAAAATATCTCAAAACGAAAACTCCTTTTTCTTAAAAGCTCAGAGTTTTTCTATACAAAAAATGTCTCAGAATCTAAGAATTTTTCTACACGAAAAATTGCTCAGAGTTTTAGAGTTTTCTTGTACAAAAAATGTTTCAAAATTTGAAAATTTTCTATGCGAAAAATGTTTTAAATCGTAAGTATGTATAGTAAAAAATTTTCTATGGTTAAAATGTCATGGAGTTATAATGTTTTTTGTTCAAAAACTGTAGAACTAAAAATATTTCCTAAAAATTAAGGAGTCTTTCGTTCCAAAAATGTTTCAGTATCTTTGATTTTATTACGATGATATGTATCTTAGAATTGGAGAATTTTGTATACCAAAAATGCTCTTAGAAGTTTTCTGCATAAATATGGTTTATAATCAAAAAACTATGAAAAAATTTATGAACAATTCAAAAAGGTGTCCCATAGTTTTCAGTTTTTATTCGTAAGGTATTTTTGAGAATTTTTAAAGAAAAGTTGCATAAATTTTAAAATTCTTTGAAAAAAAAAAAAAAATTGACTCCTTTTTTATCTTAAATTTAAAATAAATGTTTTGTTTTCTAAAAATGTAAAAAAAATATTGGTGAAAAAATGTTCAGGCGAAAAACCAAAATTTTGAAAAAAAAAATTTTGGGCCCCACCCAAAATAAATTCCTGCGTACGTGCCTGTGTTAAAGCCATATCAAGCACATTAAAAAAAAATATATAAGAAAGTCAAAACATTCTTAAACGATTTTCCTTTAATTTTATGAATGTGTTTATTGGAATGACCCCGATCAAATGTGGCACTGAAAGTAGAAGTTTATGAAAAAAAAAACCTTGAAAACATCTAGCGATTTATAAATATCTTCTACAAAGTTAAACATTCGCGTGCGAAACATTTATGCGGGCGCATGTAAATGATGGCAATTTCATTTATTTTGTGTCAAGTTATTACTTATCAATGCTTCTTGCACATTACACTGGAAGAAAATGAATAAGAACTATTATAGTTGCCACTTAAAAAGGGAATTCATACAAGAAATTAAAATAAAACGTTCTGCGTGCGCACAATTAAAGAGGGAAATGCATTTAATCAGGCTCATTTCAATTTTAGGTTTTCCTCAATATTTATGAAAGTACTAATAGGAGACACAATTATAAATAGACCCTGCTTAAATCGACATTTATTAATTTACAAAAACTTCGGTGAACATCTACCGCTTAAATGCGTCACTAAATATGTGAGCTTTATTTATTCAAAATATACGTAATGCGCAAAGAATAATTTAAATGGCTTGTCAGACTGTTAATGTTTTTGAAGCAGAGGAGTTATGGAGTTCATGCAAGTAAAGTTAAACAAAATTAAGAATGTCATTGGAATGACAACTTTAAGAAGTTTTTTTTTAATTCAAATATGTATGTTGTTATTATTGCTCGCAATTATTTCAAACCCAACGAAATAGTTGGGAGCAATAATAACAACATACATATTTGAATTAAAAAAAACTTCTTAAAGTTGTCATTCCACTTGCATGAACTCCAGAACAAACTTTTTAAAATTTATTTGATTTCAAACTGGAACACAGGAAAAATTTTGGAGCAATAATAACAACATACATATTTGAATTAAAATAACTTCTTAAAGTTGTCATTCCAATGGCGTTTTTAATTTTGTGTAACTTTACTTGCATGAAATCCAGAACTTCTCTGCTTCAAAAACATTAACAGACCGTCAAGCCATTAAAACTATTCTTTGCGCATTGCGAATATTTAAAATTATTAAAGCTCACGTATTAAGTGACGCATTTAAGCGGTAGATGTTCACCGAAGTTTTTGTAAATTAATAAATGACGATTTGAGCAGGGGCTATTTATAATTGTGTCTCCTATTAGTACTTTCACAAACTTTAAGAAAAATCTAAAATTTAAATGAGCCTGATTAAATGCATTTCCCACTTTAATGGTGCGCACGCAAATCGTTATACTTTAATTTCTTGTTTAAATTCCCTTTTTAAGTGGCAACTATAATAGTTCTTTTCTTATTCATTTTCTTCGAGAGTAATGTGCAAGAAGCATGAATAAGTAATAACTTGACACAAAATAAATGAAATTGCCATCATTTACATGCGCCCGCTTAAATGTTTCGCACGCGAATGTTTAACTTTGTAGAAGTAATTTATAAACTCGCTAGATGTTCTCAAGGTTTTTTTTTCATAAACCTTCAGTGCCACATGTGTTCGGGGTCTCTCCAATAAACACTTTTATAAAATTAAAGGAAAATCGTTTAAGAATGTTTTGACTTTCTTATATATTTTTTAATGAGCTTGATATGGCTTTAACGCAACGGTCACTATTTTATTTCTGATCAATTTCTCTTTCCTTGATTTGCAGGTAGTGTTTGCCCGCTTTAATGTTTCCAAAATGTAAATTTCCTTTTTAATTTTTGTGAAAATTACGAGTTTTTTACGAATACCTCCAATTTTGCACGACATCCTGGTAATATGTACCAGCTTTTATTGTAATTTAAGATGCTTTTTAAAGAGGGATTGAAATATTTGGAAGTTTTTTTACGAGATTTTTATTTTAAAACTGTATTACATTACATATGAAATTTAGTACTTTGGTTACGAGAAAAAATTCTAAAATCTGTGCTTTTATAAAAACTCTTTTATTGTCTGTAAAATAGGGATTACAAAGTTAAAAGTAAAATTACAGATAAATCTTTTTTTTCGGTCGCATGAAAATACAAAGTATTTTCTTAAAATCTGTATTTCGGCAGATAACTTTGTCAAATATCTGCCGAATTGAGATTTCAGTCATAATTTTGCAGAATATTTCACAGAGTAATTATTTTCAGTGACGCATTTAAGCGGTAGATTTCCACCGAGGTTTTTATAAGTTAGTAAATGACAATTTTATGTGTTTCCTATAAGTATTTTCATTAACCTAGAGAGAAAATATAAAATTTCAATGTGCCTGATTAAAGGCATTCCCCACTTTAATGGTGTGCACGCAAAACGTTTTATTTTAATTTATTGTTTTTCTGAAGTAGCCTTAAGTAACTGTATTTGGGCCTAGGGGCTCGGTTAAGTAAACTGAAGAATAAACAAGCAGAAAAGTTAAATTCGTCTTGGCCGAATCTATGAATACCCTCCACAATGCCCTTTTTAAGTGAAAGTAAATTTTATAACAAAAAAAAAATAAAAATTTTTGACTAGAAATATTTTATTTTGTGTGAAAAATTATTAAAAAACATTGAAAAAGGCCTCGAGCTCAAATATTTTATTTTCTTAATTTAAAAATAAAAAGATCGAATAAAACAATAAATTAAATTTGTGAATTTAAAATAAAAATATTTTTGTTATTTAAGGCGTATTAAAATTGTCTGCAGTGTTAGTAAAAGAATAAAAAAAAAATATATAAATATTTACAGTATTCGTGTGTTGTATAGTGTAGTTCTGAAATGATATGTGTGTATTATGAATTAATAATGATAATAATAAAAATAATGATATATAACGAGAATAAAACATAATAAATTAAAAATTTTGCTAAAATTCAAACTAACCAACCAAATGAATTTAATGAAGGTCTTTCATGTTATAAAGTTAAAAAATATTAAAAAACTTCAAAAAACAATTTAAATTTTTTTTTTATTTGAAAAACAAAAAATCATCTATGATAAGAGGTCATAAAATAATCATATCTAATTCATAATGAGCTCGCAATGTATAAATTCCTTTTTTTGGTGTGAGGTTCCATATTAATTTAATTAAAATAACGAAATACGAAATCAATTATGATTTCAATACATAAGTTTAAGATGTCCTCCAGC
The DNA here is from genome assembly GCA_963921195.1 of Pegoplata infirma. Classification (NCBI taxonomy): domain Eukaryota; kingdom Metazoa; phylum Arthropoda; class Insecta; order Diptera; family Anthomyiidae; genus Pegoplata; species Pegoplata infirma. The sequence goes on from OY992540.1 coordinate 185,842,163, forward strand.
TTAACTATATTACAGCATAGATAGGGTAAAGGAACCGCAGCAACCAATTCAACATAAATAATTTTTGAAAGACCTTTAAAATGGCAATATTTGTTGAAAGCAATATTAAAACATTTTCTAACTTTTTTACAAATTCAACAAAACCCGATGGAAGTTTGACAAGTTTGCCATTACGCATTTCATATGCAAATCTATATTCTAGTGAATATGGTTCATTAACCTCATAGTGTGTTAAAACGTTTTCACATTCATGAGACTCATATATTTTCATATACAAATCTACACAAAAGTTAAGAAATGCTTAGAGCGAATTGTGAGTTTATCTTCACACACTATTTGGTTGTCAGCTTCCATGGCTGCAATTACAAGGGGAGGGTTAGGTTGATATTGTAAAGACGGTTCAGCAATCGAAAAATATGGAATACTTTCCACAGGAAAATTTCCATTATGAACAACATTAACAAATTGTGCCCAATGCTTTTGAAATATAGACGAAAAAAGTTTTGGGGTAATGGCGCGATTATCTAAACCCTTGCAGTCATTGCAGTGTTGCCACCGGTTAACTAAAAAATTATCCAGTATTTTGTCCGAAACTATCCAAAATCCAAAAAATTATCCAAAAAAAAAATTATCAAAAACGATTTTTTTAACGAAACAAAAGTTTTTTTTTTTTATTTAATTTAAAGAATACATAAAATAAGTAGTAGTTTGTCCACAATTATCCAAAATCCCAAAAATTATAAAAAAAAAAATATCAAAAACGATATTTTTTTTTTTTTTTTTAATTCAATTTAAAGAATACGTGAAATTATTTTTAAATAAAAATCATACATTTTGTACTGTTCAAAATAAAAAATATGTTATAACAATAGTATTACACTGTAGAACAAATTCATGTTAGCAAAAGTTAGGTCCATTCTGAGAGTAGGGGTGGAAAAAGAGGTTAAATTAGAAGTCCCGTATCGCGGCGTTTGTTTATGTTAGTTCGAATTTTTTTAATCGACCTTAGAACTTTGTAGTCAAATGCCGATTTTCAGCATATTGTTTATATGTTTTTTTTTGTTTTTTTTTCAATCAAATTATTGGACAGGTCTCTAGCAACAATTTGGCTTTTACAGATTGAAAAAATATCAATCAGTCGACGAGTTATAGCCAAAAAACCATTAAAACAATATGCTAAAAATCGGCATTTGAGTGCAAAGTTCAAAGGTCGATTAAAAACAAATTCGAACTAACATAAACAAACGCCGCAAAACGGGTCTTCTAATTCAGCCTCTATTTTTACCCCTCACTTTCAGAATCGACCCAACTTTTGCTAACCTAAATTTGTTCCACAGTGTTACTCTTTTGTGGGCTCAAAATTTGTACCCCCATTTCATTCAATGCCTTCTTTTGTAAAAATAATTGAAGTAACAGTATTTAAAGATAATTTATTTCGTAAATCGGTTTTTGTTTTCTTTAAAAAAAATTATATTTTGTCCATGTAAAACTTTAAATTGTAAATGATAAAATTATCCATAAATTATCCAAAAATGTAATTATCCAAAGAGTATCCAAAAAATTTTAAATTATCCATTTTTTGGATAATTATCCAAGAAGTGGCAACACTGAGTCATTGTCAAAAAAATTTTCTAAATCGTCTTGAGTAAGCCTGCGTGTTAAAATACCCTCAATATTATTTTGCTTTAAATAATAAGAAAGACGTTCTAATGCTGAATTGTTTAGGAGCCAACAACCATCAATAAAAGAAAAATATTTCGTGAAATCGAAATCTTTACCGTTTTTTTTTTATTTTAATGCTTTTAATAAATTTTGATGCATTTTTTAAAAATTCGAGTTGGTTTGAAGAACCTTTAAAAGCAGTTTCATTCGTGCTGCTATCATAAAAAGCGTGGAGATTACAAAACCACAAACAAGATTCGGCCGTATTTTGAAGTGTAGGTGCCTTTGAAGTGTCACAATTCCCAGAATCCCACAAGGACTGCATACCGACACAATTGGTACGACAAAAAATTTGAGTAGCTAGCTCAACATCCTTTTTTTGTTTAACCCTTTGACGACCATACATTTTCTGCCGAAGCGATTTTGAGTTTCTGTTCATGGTCGTGATCTGTGACCTACTAATAGTTATGAAACAAAAAATTGGACCCCTAACCCCTCTCCTTCCCCGTTATTTTTCTTGGTGAAAAAATTTGTCCGTTGACGATTCCGGAGTTCTGGCCAAAGCTATTTTCTACTTGCTGTGATTTTAAAGATCTTCAACTCAATTATAGTTACCCTACAAGAATTTGGACCTCTAAAACCCCTTCTTGGCCCCTATTTCGCTCTTGAAATAAAGATCCTTTTGTCCCTAAAATAGAGAAAATTATTTTACCAGCTTTGAGGGCTTACAGTGAGGAAGGAGATCAAATTAGAGACTTATTGTAAACAAGACTTTTGTTGCCCAAACAATACTCTACAATTCATTTTTTATGACATTTAACCTATCTTTCACTTGAACAAAAATAATCGCCAAAAACGCTTTGGCAAGTATACTTGCCTGTGGTCGTCAAAGGGTTAAGACTGGATTTGTCTTGATTCAGGTGAAAGAAGGTTAAATTAGGGAAATGCTGTACAAAAGAAGAATCTAATTCATAATAATATAAAAAATCATCTTTAGAAACCAATTTGTTATCGAAAAAAACTTGGTTATTCGGACTAAAAAGTGCGTTCCGGGTAGTCTTTAGAAGGTGTGAATGGTCAAAAAAAAAATATATTTTATATCTATCAACTTCAAAATAAGGCCGAATTTCAGAAATATTTAAACTTTTTGCAAAGTTTTGGTTACTATGGTTCTGGTCGCAAACAAATTGGCAGGGGGTCAAACCAACATATATTAATTTCCTAATTGCCTCAAAAACATAAAGTTTGAGTATATCTACGTCGCAATTGTTGTGAATTAAAATATATGAAAAAACTTGCGACCATTTTTCACCACTTATACCCCCTACCATAATAACCATTACGTTGTTGGTTAAATTGAAATTTCGGTTTTCACCTCCATAATCAACTAAGCCTATAATTTTGTCTTCCGTTTTATTTAATTCCAAAAACATTTTTATGGGCATTGCATCGCAGAAAACTTTAACGAATTTTTGTTCAGGTGTTAAATGCTGAACAATGACTTTAAGGGCCTCGTCATTGGTATTGGAATTTCCGGGGTTTTTTGGAAAGACCTCCACAAATTCCTTTGCAAAATTTGATGTCAAAGCAATTTCCTCATCTGCAACTATGTTACTATCAGAGGAATTTGCTGCAACAGGATTTAAACAAAGATTTGGGGAACTTGCTGAAACAGAATTCAAACAAGTATTCGATGTTGTAGGGCCTTCGTTTGGATTTTGACTTATATTTAATTTATCAATTACATTTAAGGGATATGTAAATTTATTTAACTTATTATTAAATAAGGGTGGAAAGTGCCGAGAGCAAACGAATCCGGTGTGTATATTTGCATCCAAATTTAAATTTGAAAGCCACTGACGACGTCTAAAAATACAACATATTTTAAATTAAAAAATTGTACTAATATTAAAAAAAAATTAACGATCATTGAGATTTAAGAAATGTTGACTCTTAAATACAATAGCTAATACCATGTTCACATTAATTTTTTTTAACTATCGTACAGGCAGAAAAGTACGATCGTAAAAATGTTTTTAAAGCGCTGTGAGAGGTAGTACAAGTGCTCTCACACCGTAGAGAATACCACCCTCAAAGCGTTTTTAAGCAGACCAGATGATTACATCGTTTTTTTCTACAAGCAATGCTAAAACGCTTTTTGAAACCGTTGCCAAGACGTTTTTGGCAGGACTTTTAAAGTGCTTTTAAACCATTACAATCATAATTTTTGTATATGAACTACTCCTAAAATGCTTTTCGACTACGCTCTCAAAGCGTTCGAAAATAGTGTTGTGATATCGCTTATTTTTAGAACCGTCATGAATTTCTGCGTGGGCTAGTTTAAGCACTTAAACATGTTTATGTACCTTAACAATTTTAAATTTAAACATGTTTAAGTGGTTAATCTAGTTTAAGAAAACTAATGCGAATTTGGTATAAAACCTGCTTAATCCATAATAGCTAAAACATGTGTAATCCACAAGCACAGCTAAAACTGCGTGTTTAGGGACAAACCTTTTAGTTCTTTTTGGGTCCAATAAAATTAAACACTTTTTTACAAGCATGTTATCGTTATAACGTCTGTTCGATAAAAATAAAAAATAATTTATATAAGCCGATTTTTATTTTATTTCTTAGCCGTAATAATTATTTTAAAATTTATATTTTTTTGTAGAAAAATAACTATTATTAACAACAAAAAAAATAATTATTACTCCATAACTATTACTCTTTGATTAATATTTTTTATTATTTTTTTAATTATTATGATTTCGAAAAGATGATAATAGTTATAACTCAATGAATATTTTTAAAAATCATTTCAAAAAAATTTATCAAATGTGAATGTTAGGTTGTTCATATATTGTTTTCACAACCAACCCACCTTCTCCCACAATTTTTTTTTCTCAGAACTCGGCTCAATTCAATTTTTTGTTTTACTAATTTTTATACCCTCCAACCACAGTATGGGGGTATACTCACTTTGTCATTCCGTGTGTAACATATCGAAATATCGGTCGGGGACCCCACAAAGTATATATAATATTGATCCATGATAGAATCTAAGACATTCTAGCGATGTCCGTCCGTCCGTCTGTAGAAATAACGATGCAGTCCAAACCAAAAGAGCTAGACCCCTGAAATTTGGCAAGAATATCTCTTATGTTACTGGTAAGGTTAAGTTCGAAGATGGGCAAAATCGGAAGAGGGGGAAAAAAGTTCCCCCTTGAAGAACTAAAACGATCCCCAAAAAATACGATATTTTTACGAGTTTTTTTTTAATTTTTGCTCAACAAATGTAACATTTGTATGCCATATTATGTTCATAGACCGCGCTTGGACCAAAGGGGTTTGGAAGTTCGTTTTTTTCAGGCCGCACCTCTTTAGGGGCGTGGTTATAGAAATTAATTAAAAATAACGATAAAAATTTATTGTTTAAGCGTAAATATCATAAACAAATAATTTGTAAACATATAAAATGGGGTTACAGGTGTCCCCCGCCAACTCCACCAACCCCCCCCCCCCCCCCCCCCCAAAAAAAAAAAAAAGCCGCCCCTGCGATTTTTTTTTTAATTTTAAAAGTGTTGGAGGGTATAAAAGATTCGGCACAGCCGAATTTAACACTCTTACTTGTTTTTGCTAAATTTTTTCCCCCCATTGAACAGTGCCACATTTGGCCAATCTAGGACGACAAAAATCCAATTTTATTTATATTGACTAGAAATTCGGTATATATGTTCGTTTTGACTTCAAAAACAACATTATGAAGAATATGGGAGGCCAGTGAACGGCCACGCCCACTTTTTAAAAAAATTTTAATTTTGGTTGTAATTTCTTTAAACTTGGTATATATACTCTCAAGGACTGTAGAAATAATATCACAAAAAAAGAGGGCGGTCAGACAACTGCCACGCCCACTTTTTAAAAATATGTTTAAAAAATATGTAAAAACAAGGTTTACATATCGTCCCACTGTAGTCGGCGTCGCAGACGGTCGCAAAAGTTAGCCGTTGAAATAAGTACTATGGATATTGGTAAATATGTCTGGAAAAGTCCGGCGACCAATAGAGACCAAACACAAAAGTTCTATTCCATCAAAAAAAAATAAATATATAATTTTCTTTTCAAAAATTTTTATTATGTTAAAAATTTAATAAAAAAATAGAAAAAAAAATTTAAAAAAAGAAGAAAGGATATGACTTAAAGCCTTTAAATATCCTTTAAAATTACCAAAAAAGAGTGTATAAATATCTTTTTTTGTTAAAAAGTTACAACAGTTTAAAATCGACTTAATTAATGCGAAATAATGAACACTACTTTCAGGATTTTACAAGATGCAACTTTATGCACCCACATCTTAATAACGAATAGAATTATAGTTCTTATATGAGTATTTCCGTGTTATTAGGAATGTTTTATAATACATACAGTGTATCACAAAAGTATTTTGCCTATGCAAAATATAATGAAATTTAATAAAAAAACGCTATAAAAAAAATTTATTTTTAAAAAAAAATATATATTTTATTAAATATTAAATAAGGGAACATTAAACTTTAATTCTGTATCTTTAAACACTTAATTTTAATTTTTTACGCATGAGATTTTAAAGAAAATATCAAATTATCACACATATTTCAGCTCACAAAAGTATTTTGCTTTTTTAATTTTACTATATAAATTTTTCAATTTATTAAAAAAATTAACAATTTTAATATTTTGAATGGTATTTATTGTTAGCCAGAACTAATTCCAGACGTCTAGGCGTTGATTCCATTAAATTCAAAAAATTTTGAATAGGTATTTTGTTCCATTCTACTTCTGGTGCTTGTTTTAAAATAGTTTTAATTGAAATGTTGTGTTACATGATTTTTCCGCCGAAATAAGCCCAAAGATTTTCGAAAGGATTCATGTCGGGACTTTGTGGTGGTGTTGCCGGATGTTTGGTGTTGTATAAAAACCACTTTTTAACGTCAAAAGCTGTGTGTTTTGACTAATTATCACGTTTGAAGTAAAACCCTTTTCGCTATAGCCCCATTTGGTCAGCACTGGCATGTTAATTTTTCCTCAAAATGGAGAAATCTCTACATGACTATCCACAGTTTCATTTATAAACACTAACTGGCCCATTTTAAGGCCTACATAAAGTCTTAAAAGACCAGAGAACCACCACCATGTTTTACCGTTGATTTTATATTTTTCACATTTAAGGATTTATTTGGCTTTCTCAAGACCATACGTCGTCCATCTGACCCAAAAAAGTTTTGAAAAACTCAAATGAGCAGTGACGAACCCAAATTCAACATTTTTGGGTATGATGAACGACGTATGGTCTTGCGAAAGCCAAATAAATCCTTATATATAAAAAATATAAAATCAACGGTAAAACATTGTGGTGGTTCTCTGGTCTTTTAAGACTTTATGTAGGCCTTGAAATGGGCCAGTTAGTGTTTATAATGAAACTATGAATAGTCATGTAGAGATTTATCCATTTCGAGGAAAAATTAACTTACCAGTGCTGACCAAATGGGGCTATCGCGAAAAGCGTTTTACTTTAAGCGTGATAATGAGCCAAAACACACCGCTTTTGACGTTAAAAAGTGGTTTTTATACGACGCTAAACATTTGGCAACACCACCACAAAATCCAGACATGAATCCTCTCGAAAATCTTTGGGCTTATTCGGCGAAAAAATCATATAACACAACATTTCAATAAAAACTACTTTAAAACAAGCACCAGAAGTAGAATGGTACAAAATACCTATTCAAAATTTTTTGAATTTAGTGGAATCAATGCCTAGACGTCTGGAATTAGTTCTGGCTAACAATAAATACCATTCAAAATATTAAAATTGTAAATTTTTTTAATAAATTAAAAAAATTATATAGTAAAATTAAAAAAGCAAAATACTTTTGTGAGCTGAAAAATGAGTGATAATTTGATATTTTCTTTAAAATCTCATGCATGAAAAATTAAAATTAAGTGTTTAAAGGTACAGAATTAAAGTTTAATCTTCACTTATTTAATATTTAATAACACATATATTTATTTTTTAAAATAAATATTTTTTATAGCGTTTTTTTAATTAAATTTCATTATATTTTGCATAGGCAAAATACTTTTGTGATACACTGTACAAACAAATCATAAAAATCGGGGAACTTTTTTTTTTGATTTTTGTCGTGCTAGATTGGCCAAATGTGGCACTGTGCATTGGAATAAATGAAAAGTATTTGCTCGGCCGTTTTTCACTTAAAAACTTTTTGTTTTTTATTGATTAAAAAAATCAAAGTCTTAGAACAGCAAAATAGTTCGTTATAAGCGAAGTTCGCTATAAGCGGGGTTTATTTTATATCAACCTTGTTTTATTTCCAAAAAAAACAGTTTCAATTTTGTTTTATTTGAAGTTTTTTTGAAAGTAAACTACTCATTGAAAATAAAACATTAAAAATGTAAAAAAAAGTTATCAAAATTATAATATTAACCAATAATTTCTAACATTTTGTGAGTTTGGTAAACATAATTGCCGCAAATTTCAAAATTTTTATGGGAGTTCGTTATAAAAACGGAAAAAAATATACATGAAATTGTGTTCGTGGGACCATAATAAGTAGTTCGTTTTAACCGAGGATTCGTTATAACCGAGTTCGTTATAAAAGAGGTATTTTGTGTGAAAATTGTTACCAAAACGTCGGGACTTTAGAATTAGTTCATTATAACCGAGAATTCTTTATATTTTTACTCTATTTTTTAACACTAATTTTATTAAGCTATTAAAAAAAAAACATAGATATAGATATCTAGAATTATTTTTGAGACATAACAGTTTATAACAGTTACCATATATATAAATATTTCTTAAAAGTTGCAAAATTCCAATTTATATTAGAAAAGAATTGAAAATAATTATTTTCCAAAAAATAAAAAAATAAAAATTAAAAAATAATAATTATGAAACAACGAAAAAAATAAAAGTTAAAAATAAAAGTTATGAAACAATGAAAATAATATTAATTAAAAATAATAATTATATGTAACAGAAATTTTTTCTCTTAGCTTAAAATAATTAAAACCAATTTTTAAAAATATTTCTTAAAAATGGCCAATTTTTTCGACTCTCAAAAATGACCGTAACTGTTATTCCGGACCCTTGCTTTTTTATTTTAGTTTTGATTTGGTTTTATTTGTAATGTATTTTGTAATGTAAATGTTTTGTAGTTAATTGTAATTTTATTTAATGTAAGTACAATGGTTTATGTTTTATTTGTTTCACTGTATATAATGTTTGTTGTTAGTAAATGTAGATTTGTAAATGTTCAATATTGTAAGTTTTGTTCTTTTGCCGTTCACGTCACAAACTTGAGTGTCCGTTGTTTATCTTGTGTTGAATATTGATGCTTCTATTGGAATGCATATAGAATTAGCAACAATAACAATAATGTAAAGATATGATAAACAAACGGATTAGCGAAGAGGAATAAAAAAGAGTACATCAACGATCATTTGCATATGGGTACAGTGCGTGTCATTTGAATAGGGGCACAGTGCGGGTCATAAGTTTAGAGCCATCTCTAAACATTCTCCCCCCCATGACTCGGTGTGATTTACCATAACTTTTGGGGCCGGAAAGTATGAGTCCCGGTGGAGTAATTTTACTGCCAGTCATCAGCATATCATCATCGATTGTTGAAAATAGTTCTGTGGAAGAGTCAACTAAAAATATAGAACAAAATAAAAGGTTAAAATGTTCAATATATAAAAAGTTGAAAATATGCAATTTTGATGCGGTGTTTGTTGCAAATGAGTTGACAATGACTTCAAAAATTGCGTCTGCATTTATGGTCTTCTGATTTGTTGTTGGGTACGAAATTAATCCATTGACTTTAAATTGTTGTTGTTGATATTTCTGCTTGTAGGGTTTTTGATGATGAAATTTTCTTTTTCGGGAAAATATATTGCTGTTGAATTTGAAAATTTTTAACAAGTTGGCTAGGGTCAGATGATGTGGTTTCAGATCTGGTCCAGCTATAATCCTTGATGAAGCACCATGCAGAATAAGTCGAAGGGTCAATGGGTCAGAAGGGTCATCACTAGCGAAGAAATAGAACCGGGTCATAAGTAGATTTCCAAATTGTTGTAAAATTCGATGGGAAGATTCCATGATGAAATGAGTTGATTTTGATGTATTATGGTGCAAAATAAAATATTTGTATGCCATAATGATCAATGCTCCAATAAATAAATGAAAATAGTTAAAATATTTTTTAAAAATCGCAGATTTAAAATCATTTATTGCTGGGGAATTTTGTAGTGGCCATCGATTTTTCGGAAATGCTGCAAAATGTGATCCAATTTGTTTCGGGTTGCGTGATGAATTTTTTGAATATTTTCGCCTGAATTTTCTGGTTTTGTGTAAATTTATAGAGTGCCCGTTTTGAGTCCCAACTTTTTGTAAAGTGTTTTGAATTCCGGCGAGATTTGATATTTTTGAGTCTTTTGAAGATTTTTGTTCACTTGTTGGCAACATTTTCTCAATTGTAGACTTCTGGAAAACGTTTGGGTCATTACGGGTCCATTTGTCCGAATAAAATCCAGGAAATTTTTGAAGTTGAGTCAATTGGGTCTCAGATTTATGTAAATCTGATTTTTGACTTGTGCGGCTGACGCTGTTTACTTTGGGTTGACGATTACTTGAAGAATCAGGTTGTAAATTTTTTGTTGATTTATGTTGAGTAAGATTTGTTGTGATTGGGTTTGAGTAAATTGTAAGTTGTTTTGATGTTTTTGTAGATTTGTTTGTAAAATGTTTGTAATTGGGTGTAGAAGTTGATGTTGTGATTGTTGTAGATTTGTTTTTGTTGAGTTGGGTAAAAATGTTATTTTTGCAGTTTTTGATTGTAGATTGTAAGTAATTTGTTGTATGGGAAACCTCTGATCTCGAAGTCGGATTCGAGATTTTTTCCGCCCCCGAAAAGCGTGTATCAGCTCGTAGAATGGGTCCACCAACAATCCAGCCAAATATTGTTTTCTGCGCCAAAAGTGTTCCAATAGATCGCATAGGAGTCATCTTGCAATAAATCGAGGGGCCTATGTCCAGGCCAATGAGTAAATCAATTGAACGGCCTTCAGAAAATTGTGGGTCAGCTAGAGTTAAATCTGCAACTTTAATGAAGAGGCTGGTGTCGAGTTGTTGTGGTGGTAAACTAGAAGGAATGGTTCTTAGGACTGGGGCCCAAACATCTAATTTAAAAGTAGGGTCTACCCGGGAACAGAGTGTAAAAGAGCATGATTGCGTAGAGGTCTCTTGTAAAGTTTGACTCAAGCCTGATATGTGTACTATTTGTTGTTTTGTGGGTAGTTTCAAACGATTTTGTAATTTATCCGAAATGAATGTTGACTGGGATCCAGGGTCGATGATAGCTCTTGCCTCGAATCGCTGTCCATTATTTTCAATTTGTACCATTGCTGTGAATAATAATGTTTCTCGTTCATTTCGGGTCTGTGGGAACTGCTTTTTCTGAAATAGGGTCAAGGAGGTGAAGCTAGGAATTGCTTGATTTGGAGTGGACTGTATTAAATGGGTCTGCGCTGCAGCACTTGTACCTGGGCGTACTTCAGCACTTTCATGATTTGAATTTAAAGACTGGGTATTGGGTTCCTTATGCAACAAAGTGTTGTGTCTTTGGTTGCAGAGTCTACAATTAAATTTGCTTTTGCAATCCTTGACGCCGTGATTTGTAAAAAGGCAGTTAAAACATGAGTTGGTTGCTTGAACAACGTGAATTCTGTCATTTACGTTGTGCTCTAAAAACTTGGGGCAAAAACGTAATGAATGGGTCTCTGTGCAAAGTTGGCAGCTGTAGTGTACTTCATTACGAATACCATTTGAAGAATATTGTTGACTGTTGTTGGTTTGAGATGGTTGGGTGCGTTTCCGGGATTGTCATAACTCAACCTGATTGGGTTCAGGCTGACCTAACTGTGGCTTTAGGGTTTTGATATTCGCGACGGATTCCAAAGTCTTGAATTTGTGCGTCAGAAATTTGTCGAATGAATTCCAAGTTGGAACTTTTGCGCAATCTTCGCGAGAGTCTTCGAAATCTTGAACGAGGGTCCGTGGAAGCTTTTGTGAACAAATATGAATCAGAAATGATTCCCAGGTTGTGGTGTCAATATTTAAACTAGCGAGGGTCGTTTTACAATCGTTAATTGTTCGTTGTAATTTTTTAAGTGACGCTCCTGAGTCTATTGTAACCTGGGGTAAATCGAGGATAATTTTATATTGTTCGATGACTTGCATCCAGGTGTTCTCGTACCGATCGAATAAATTTTTCCACGCAATCGTGAATCCATCATTTGTTAACGGGACATGAGAAATTATATCTCGGGCTTCGCCTCCCGTTTTTTGTGTCAAGTGAAATAATTTTTCCACATTACTAAGTTTTGGATTGTTTTTGTAGATTGCGGTGAATAAATCCCTAAAACTAGGCCATAATTTGTAATCCCCGTAAAATGTGTCTGTGTCGCAGGGTGGCAATCTTAAATATGAAACGCTATCAATTTGTTGTGGTTGTGTTGCAGCTATGGTAGTGCGTTCTAAATTTTCTTCTGTGGCAGTAAGGGTCGTAATTTCATCATTTAATGAAGCGATACACCGTTTGTATGCTTGCATTGCGATATTATACCGATCTCTAATATATGCTTTTCCTACACGCAAAAAAAAAAATCTGTGTAAGATTGAGCAATCCTACTTGGTAAAACTTTTTTCATACCAAAAAAAAATTTTTACCAAATTTTTGCTAATATTATGCTTGTCGATGTTAAAGTAACATAATTAATTTTTTATGTAAAATAACCAAGTAGCTTGCACAATAACGCAAATTACCTGCACAAAAATTTATCGAAAGAAAACAACAAAAAAACAAATACAGACCGCCATTTTCATTTTTTTTGTGTGCGTTGTTTGTTTATTTTTTGTGTTATAAAAACGTAAAAAGGAAATTGATAAATAAAATAAAAATAAATTAATAAATAAAAATAAATAATTAGTTTTCTAAAAGATAAATAAATGTAAGATAAAAGAATGTTAAAGTTAATTTTGCTTTCATCACTTAAAACACCATTCATTAAGAAAAACCAATGGAGTCCCAGACGTATGTTTTGATGAATAACAAATGGAATGATAAAGTGAGTATACCCGCATTCCGAAGACACCAATAAGGTTTAATAGATTTTTAGTTAAAAATTAGTGTTTGGTAATAATTTTCTATTTTTACAGGGTACTGCTAAATAAATTTTTGAAGCTATGGCGAATCATTCACTACAATAAAGAGCGTGGACACCAATCCTGCCTTTAGGTATAAAATTAAAACCTAAAAACCCAAAGCCAAGGGAGTCCATACCTGTTTTGAGTTACAAATGGAATGACAAAGTAAGTGTTCCTCCTTACCAAGAGACCAATGGGGTTTACCAATTTTTTAAATTAAAAATTTATGTTTTGTAATAATTTTCTATTTTTACAGGATGCTTTTAAATAAATTCGTGAAGCTATAGCGGATCCTTTACTTCAAGAAGAAGCGTAGGCAGCAGTCACTCGAGAAAATTGTACAAAAAGGGTCAGTTGGTCGGTGGTAAATTAAATCCTACACAACATTTATTACATTAATATGGATTTATTCTGTGAACATTTTAAATTCAACAAATATACAAATTTTTACAAAAATTTATTGAAAATTTATTTTAGCATAAATGTGGTAATTTTTAGCATTATTTTTAGTCACCTTTTCTAATAATTTTGGAATATTTCACCATATCTCTTTTGGTATATTTTACCAAGTTTTTACTTAAATAGCATTAGCATTTTCTTCAAAATTTTTTACATAAGTGTTTTGGCTAAATTACGAAAACTACTTCGTCGGTTGTAGTTTTAGCATATTTTTGGTAAAATTATGCCAGATTTTTGCTCACTCCGACACAAGTTTTTTTTTGCGTGTACTGGCTTGTTGTCCTTGTCCACTATATTATCTTGGTCCATGGTGTCCTCATATAAGCGTCTCATTGGGGTCCACATTGTGTCTAATTCTTGTTTTAAAATTCTAAAAGCATGAATGTTGTCATCTGAATTAGCTTCGGCGTGAGCAGATTCAAAATGAAGTACGTCTTCGGTACGATTCATGAATTTTTCGAACGACATTGTGTAGATTTTTTCGGCAAAATTGATAAATGAGAAGTTAGAGGGTCAATTTATGGCAGATGTGGGTCAAAATTTTCCGTACTAGTGGTAATAATCTTGAGATGATACAAGGAGTCAGTAACTTTCATAAAAAGGTATTTTTTCTTATTCAAAAAATGTCCCCAGAAAGTTGATAGGAAATTATGAGATGGCAACTCTACGATTTTTCAGCAGCAAAACCAAGAAGTCGTAATAAGGTTCAAATTGGGTAAAAATTTTAAAAAATTTGTATTTTAATCTTCCCCAGAAATTGTCCAAATTGTGTTGATGTGGCAACTCTACGTTGAAAAACAGCAAAATCCCGAAGATATATCAAGGGTCATAAAGGGTTGTTAAGAAATTTCTTTAAATTTGCTTTATATGTTTATTTCCCAAGAAATTGTTAAAAGCGGGTAGATGTGGCAACTCTGCAATCAAATTGGCAAAATTTCGAAGAGGAGTCGAGGGTATTACGAAAACAGTTCCAATTTTTCCAAAATTGGGTCAAATATTTTTCCCCAGAAATGTTTTAAATTGTTTGGAGATGGCAACCCTACTATTTTCCAACAATCGTAGCAAAAAAATAAATCGTAAAGGGTCACGCATACGATGAGTTGCATAATTTGACTTTTTGTCCTTTATTGGTTTTTTATTTTTTGTTCACACTAAATCTCATTTCTACTTACATGAGTCAGTGTACTTAATTTTTTTGTGTGGAGTCTTCTTCGCTGCTTTTGATCTTTAACTGCTGTGTTGATCGCTGCTTGTGTGTCGTTGGCAGAGTTGTGGGTGATGCTGCTGTGTTGACGTAAATGGTGATGATGATGCTTACTGCTGGTATTTACAATTTTTAGAGTCTATTTTTTGGAATTTAATTCCGTTATTTTTTTTTACAAAATTTATGCAAAATTTTAGGGGTCAATTCAATGACAAATTTTGCAAATTTTAGGATCACACTTTTTTATTAAATTGTTCACAGATTTATTGTTTTTGTAATCGTTTGATTTATTTTTTTTTTGTTAACCACTGTGTCTGTATGTTTGTTACACTTTTTGTAATTGTTAAATGTTCGTACACTTGCAGTAATTTTTTGTTTATTTAAATGTTTTTCAATTGGTCACAAATATTTTTTTTTTTTAACTTTTATTTAAATGTTTTAAGAGTCACTTTATGTTTAATTTATTGTTTGAAGAACTTTATGTTTGGAGGTTTTCACTAACTTTAACACGATCACTTTTATCCGGTTCGCGAGGACCAAATGTTTAGGGACAAACCTTTTAGTTCTTTTTGGGTCCAATAAAATTAAACACTTTTTTATTTTAGTTTTGATTTGGTTTTATTTGTAATGTATTTTGTAATGTAAATGTTTTGTAGTTAATTGTAATTTTATTTAATGTAAGTACAATGGTTTATGTTTTATTTGTTTCACTGTATATAATGTTTGTTGTTAGTAAATGTTCAATATTGTAAGTTTTGTTCTTTTGCCGTTCACGTCACAAACTTGAGTGTCCGTTGTTTATCTTGTGTTGAATATTGATGCTTCTATTGGAATGCATATAGAATTAGCAACAATAACAATAATGTAAAAATATGATAAACAAACGGATTAGCGAAGAGGAATAAAAAAGAGTACATCAACGATCATTTGCATATGGGTACAGTGCGTGTCATTTGAATAGGGGCACAGTGCGGGTCATAAGTTTAGAGCCATCTCTAAACACTGCGTTTTAGTTAAAACACGGATAAGCTAAAAGTCTTACAATTTTTAAAACTCTCACTGAACGTTGTGATAAAATGTATGTTAGATTACAGAAAAATTGCATACTATTTATACATACAATTGGAAACTTTCTTTACTTATTGTAATAAAACTTTTCAGTTAGGTAAACGAAACGAAATTCAAGTTATACCATATTTGCATTCATTTAAATTAGTTTAATTATTTGTTTTTCTCATTTAATTTATCTGTCAAAAATTTTAAGTTTAAACTGTATGGGGAAAACGAATAATTAAACTAGTTTAATTGAATGCGAATATGGTAAATAAAATATAAGAAAAATAAATAAATTATAAAAATAAAAAAGACCGATTCGATTACCTTACTACAGTTGAGAAGTTTTTTAATGCAAAAAACAAACATCTACATCGCAATTGTTATGAATAAAAATATATGAAAAAACTTGCGACCATTTTTCACCACTTATACCCCCTACAATAATAACCATTACGTTGTTGCTTAAATTAAAATTTCGGTTTTCACCTCCATAATCAATTAACAAGGGAAGTCTCCCTGGTGTCACCCTCCGATCTTCATTAAATTTGACTATGTTAAGAACGAAAATTAATTCGACACGTTTTTTTTTTAGCGGCCCAACCTCATTTTTAGGAGGGGTCGATTTATTTATGGGGGAAAATTGACCTTTTTCAGTTTCTTACGTTTTACGCCTTTTCAAACAAATTTAATATTGGCATGTGTGGTATCAGATTAAAGGTATTAAAAATACCTATCTCGTGGTACTAACAACGGGCCAAACAAGTTAATATTTTATTTTTTTTTTGAAGCAGAGAAGTTCTGGAGTTCATGCAAGTACAGTTAAACAAAATTAAAAACGCCATTGGAATGTACTTTTTTCTGCAAACCACCTAAAAAAGTACGCTAAAGTACTTTTTTTAGGCTTTTGTACATCTTTTTGTACTCTTTTTCTGTGCTTAACGTTTTTATTAAAAACAAGTAAAAAAGCTATATTCGGCTGTGCCGAATCTTTAAATACCCTCCAAATGTTAACCAATGCACTATAGTTTCGCAGACGACCTTTCTTGGCCAAAATTCAATTTTCTCAAAATTGATTTTATAGAAAATTGTAAACACTGACAAACAACAGAAAACATATTTTGTTTTTGTATACACTCATTTACCGTTAAAAAACAAATTTAGCTAAAAATAAAAAAAAAACATATTTTTTTAAATTTTTTCAATTATTTTTTTGAGTTTAAATACAAAAACATTCTTATAATATTATACATGGAAAATAAAAAAAATATAACAATTTTTAACACAAACCCTATTTCAAACCAAAAAAAAAGGATTTTGATGTGCATTCAAAAAAGTTTTTAATATTTTTTAAACCTTAAAATCATAAGTTCAATGGAAATGTTCATATAACATTTCCATTGAACTTTCGATTTTAAGGTTTAAAAAATATTAAATTTTTTTTTAAGGCACAAATAACACATTAGTATAGCACATCAAAATCGTTTAGTGCGCGTATAAACATGCATTAAATAAGTTAAAATCCGTTCGCGTGAAGAACTGTCAGCTGATGGCGCGAAAGTTATGGCGGTTTAAAGATTTTAATTGAAAACAAAAAATCTCAAAATTACAATTAGTATTAAAAAAAACGGATAAATTACGTCCATTATCGTGGATATACAATCAGATTTTAACGTTAAAAGTTGCTCTCTTAATAATTGATATGCAATTTACGCGAAATAGAGTAGAAACAGAACAAGCCCGGCACGACGTTTTCCATACGATTTGACAGATAAAACCGATGGCCGGCGCCGGTGTGAAATAAAACTTGTTCTATTTTTAAAAGGTGGTGAAAGTCATTCTAATTGGAAACCGTCCCCCGTGCCGTGTTTGTTCTGTTCCTGCATTTAAAGGTCATACTCGGATTTAGCACCAGAGAAGGTAAAATCACATGCTATGTGTGTGATGTGCTTGTATTCGTGGAATTTCTATATTAAAAATCATGTATATTTTTTTTCTTGAGTCTAGTGTGGCAGGTAGGCTTGCCATCGAAAATAATAAAAAGCTTGACATTTAGAAAAAAAGCTTGATTTTTCTTGACATCTAGAAATAAAAGCTTGATTTTTCTTGACATTTGAAATTTTAGTATTTAAAAAAAAAAAAGTATTTTTTTAACCCCTTTGAGTATTTTAGTGAATTTGAGACTGAAAGTAATAATATTTTTTTGTTTTTTTTTTACACCCCAAATGCAAAAAATGACTACCAAAGCATTTCTGATCAGAGCAACAAAAAAAAAATAAAAAATCGGTAATTTTCAAAAAAAAGCTTAAAATTTATTGAGAAAAAGTGGTGACCGTGTTTAATAAATTTGTATAATCCAAAACGCAATTAAAAAAGTTACAAAACAAATTTTGTGGGACTTAGATAACAAAAAAAAAGGTTCTTGAAAATAAAATTAATCGCTGTTCTACGAAAAAGTTAATTGATTTCAGCAAATTTTGAATGCGTTCTACAAGTTTTATAAATTTCGAAATATTGGAATCGGCTAATTTTAGAGTAAATTTTAAAGCTTTTTTGCTATCATTGAAATTTTTTTAGTGCCGTTTCAGAAATATACTTTTTACAGAATGCTTAAAAGAAATCAGTCATTTGGTAAAAGTGGCACATCCCAAACTTATCGCGCAACTGCACTGATATAGGAAAATCAGTTCCATACATTACTCTTCTCGCTTATTATTTATTAATAAGATTTTGGTACACCTAATGGAAAAATTATAATAATTTTTAAAAATAACACAGCTCAACAAGAAAATGCGTATTGGATTCTGGTTAGTGATTTGGATAGTGTCTGTTGCTCTGATTTCAAATCCGGAGCCCAAATTTGTCTATCACGTCAGGATTTTGAGTAATTCGCGGTTAAAGTGCCGAAAAAGGGCATTTTTGACACTTTTTAAAAGCTTATAAAATAAGATCCTGACATGCAAATGACTTGGTATCAAGCTCATTCGAAAGCCTGTAATTTTCTCTTAAAGATTAGATAAAATGTTCTAAAATTTAAATTTTCGAAAATGGTAAAAAAATCATTAGCAAAAAACCTTCCATTTTTTCAATATTTAGTTTATTTACACAGTGTTTGTTACAAATTTCCATTCAAATTCATACGTAAATTTTAGATTTAAAGCACTTGTGGCTAATGATTTTTTTACCACTTTAGAAAATTAAATTCCAAGAAGATTCGATCTTGTCTGAAAGAGAAAATTACACACTTTCGAATGAGCTTGATACCAACTCATTTGCATGTCAGGATCTTATTTTATAGGCGTTCAAAAATGGTAAAAATGGGCATTTTTTGACACTTTAACCGCGATTTTCTCAAAATTGTGACGTGATAGAAAAATTTGAGTGACCGCTTTGGAATCGGGGCACCAAACCCTATCAACTTTTTTTGGTTTCATCCAAAACGCAGAGACAAACCTCAGATTTGTAGAGCGGTGTAATCTTTAATTTGAATTTATTTACATTCAAAGACTTTTAAAATAAATTATTCTTGATTTTTCTTGACAATTTTGTGGGAAATGGTCTAAAATTTAATTTTAGCTTGACAAATGACATTTTGGCTTGATTCTTGACACGTACTAAAAAAGCTTGACAATCAAGCCAAATCAAGCCCGGATGGCAACCATAGTGGCAGCGCAAAAAAAAAACAAATTAGCAGAAGTGTGGCTGTGTGATTGTGTTTTTTTGTTTTGCATAGATGTGTTTTGTGATTTGTGAATTTATGAGTTTTCACATACATGTAAGTTTGATTTTAATTTTCGTATCAAATTTTATCATCAACATTATGATTTTGCCAAATCGTATTTATACTAGACTGCCCAGAAAAAAAAGCGAAGTTTTTATTTTCTTGGGGGATACCTGCAAATTTTGTTCCTTTTTGTGCAAAAAAATTTCGGTTTTTTTTGGGATTTTTAAAATAATATCTAGAGGTCGCGAACTCGCGTTTTATAACGATTTATTTTTTTTTGAGTTTTTTATTATTTTAAATTGTTAAATATGATTAATCCCAGCAGAAATTTTGCTGAACGTTCAGCAGCTTTTGGAAGGGGAACTTGAGTAAAGGAGCGCATCCAATTGCGCTGAATTCATGCATGATTCTCTAAGGCGATGTCCCACTTTAGAGCGCTAGTTGGATACACAGAAATAGCGCTCTTTAGATGCACTGAAATCACGTGTCTTTAGAGCGCTGATTTAAGCAGAATAAAGATGCTGTAAATTCATGTATCTTTTTAGCGCTGATTTAAGCAGATTAAAGATGCAGTGAATTCATGTATCTTTGTAGAGCTGATTTAAGCAGAATAAAGATGCTGTAAATTCATGTATGAAATGGTGTAGAAATAGTGTTTACAATAGGGTGGAGAAAATATAGTTTTTTTTTTGAATTTCGAAAACGTCGGGGTCGGGAAAGTTGCCTTTTAGGGTCGATATTAACCAACAAAGTGGCTTTGGGTTCCTTTTTTGACTTAAAAATCGGAAAGTCCCGAACAAAGTGGAAAAATAATGAATGTAGGATTTGTTGGAAATTTTATTGTCTTTAATTTGGTTTTTATTGCGAGAAGATCAGATAAACAGAACTTAAGATATAAGAAAAAAAGTCAAAATACCTCGAAAAAACGCTAAAAAATTCATTAAACAAAAACGTATTCGCGAAATGTTCTTTTAATGAAATTTTTGAGTTTAGCGGTCCAAAATACATATAAAAAAATATTTGCGGTTACTGCGCAGAAATTGTTTTTCATTTGTAAACAAGAGTTATTAACAAAAATCAATAAGTCGTTTTAGGAAACCACGTTTATAATTAAACCGCTTATCACCCCAATTTGCGATTTGCATATGTTGTTAAGTATATTTAGGGCTATAAGTGCAAAAAAATATAGGAAAATTAATTTTTTTTCAAAAAATTCAAGAAAGAATTTTAAATATAATTCTTAAAAATTTTATTTTAAATTCTTAGAAGAAATAAAATTCAAAAAAATTTTATTTAAAATTCTTTAAAGAATTTTATTAATAAAAAAAAAAGAATTTTATTTCCATAATAACAAATATATTTTGAACAAATAAATATTCAAACCAACAGTAAAATAAAATTAAACCAAAAATAAAATTCAAAAATAAAATTCAAACCAAAAATAAAATTTTTTTTTTTTTTGAGAATTTTATTTTTGGAAATAATAAAATTCAAATGTTTTTGAGAATTTTATTTAAACAAAAATTTTATTTCAAATACCTTATGAATTTTAAATAAAATTCGAATTTTTTCCTTGTCTGTTCAAAGTTGAAATCAAATAACTAAAATTTAAAAAAATATAACAAAAAAATTCATTCGTTTTACTTTACAAAACTTTATTTATGTGAAACAAAATGAAAAAAAAAACAAGTAAGAGTGTTAAATTCGGCTGTGCCGAATCTTTTATACCCTCCAACATGCAAATAAATAAAAAAAAAATGCAGCGGCTTTTTTTTTTTTTTTTGGGGGGGGGGTCGGTAGTGGTAATTGGGGGGCACAATTCCTCTCGAATAAGTGTTAGAAAAAAATAATTCTTATGCTTTTTGCACTAAAGAAATACAAATTTATCATTATATAAAAAAAAAAAAAATTTATTCCACGCCCAAAAAAGGGGTCGGACCGTAAAACGATATTTTCTAATTCTGTGGGTCCAAATGCAGGACCTTGAACTTCTTGTAGCATAAAAATGTTGGATTTGTTAAACAAAAACACAAAAAATCATGTAAAAATGATATTTTTCAGAGGTTGGTTTAGTTCTTCAAGGGGGAACTTTTTCCCCCCTGGTCCGATTTTGCCCATCTCCGAACTTAACCAGCCTATGAACATAAGACATATATGTGCCAAATTTCAGGAGTCTATCACTTTTATTTTGGACTGTATCGTGTCTTCCACAGACGGACGGACAGACGGACGGACGGACAGACAGACGGACATCGCTAGAATGTCTTAGAATCGATCACTGATCAATAATATATATACTTTATGGGGTCCTAGACCGATATTTCGATGCGTTACACACGGAATGACAAAGTGAGTATACCCCCATACTGTAGTTGGAGGGTATAAAAAATCGGAAGTGAACATCAAAAAAATATCGGAAATTTTCATTTTCACATTTTTTATGGGA
This sequence comes from Pegoplata infirma, assembly GCA_963921195.1. Classification (NCBI taxonomy): domain Eukaryota; kingdom Metazoa; phylum Arthropoda; class Insecta; order Diptera; family Anthomyiidae; genus Pegoplata; species Pegoplata infirma. The sequence continues at coordinate 185,863,980 of OY992540.1, forward strand.
TTTTTTTTGGGAACAGCGGTCAAAGATGCTATGATTGAAGCGCTCTTTGCAGCGCTGATTAATGCGCAATAATGATGCAGTCAAATCATGTGTCTTTGTCTAAAACTCATGTTTTTTTATTCAAAAAGTCCCAGCAGAAATTTTGCTGAACGTTCAGCAGCTTTTGGAAGGGGAACTTGAGTAAAGGAGCGCATCCAATTGCGCTGAATTCATGCATGATTCTCTAAGGCGATGTCCTACTTTAGAGCGCTAGTTGGATACACAGAAACAGCGCTCTTTAGATGCACTGAAATCACGTGTCTTTAGAGTGCTGATTTAAGCAAAATAAAGATGCTGTAAATTCATGTATCTTTTTAGCGCTGATTTAAGCAGATTAAAGATGCAGTGAATTCATGTATCTTTGTAGAGCTGATTTAAGCAGAATAAAGATGCTGTAAATTCATCTATCTTTTTAGCGCTGATTTTGTAATAAAATTTGTATTTTCTAAAATTAAAGTTCTAAAATTAAAATGTAAAAATGAGATAAAAAACAAAAAATTTACCAATAAATGAAAAAATATTCAAAAGAAGTTATAACAAATGTATCTTAGTTTTTCTGTTTTTTCGTGATTAGAGTTTGTGTTTAATCCAAATCGGTTTATTCATCGAAATAACAAATAAGCATTGGCTGTTTTTTGGTTGGCCTATTTATCATCATTTAAAATGTGTTAAAGGCCTCTGTTATGTCTTTTAAAACTTTTCAAATCACATGATATTTTTCGAATCACATGAAATCGAGTTTGGTGTTTGTTTTCGGGTTCATTCAAAGTCAGACAAGGAAAAACAATAAAATTTAAAATTCGTTATTGATAAAATTCAATTTTGAATTTTTCAAAAAATTCAAGAAAAAATTTTAAATATAATTCTTAAAAATTTTATTTTAAATTCTTAGAAGAAATAAAATTCAAAAAAATTTTATTTAAAATTCTTTAAAGAATTTTATTAATAAAAAAAAAGAATTTTATTTCCATAATAACAAATATATTTTGAACAAATAAATATTCAAACCAAAAGTAAAATAAAATTAAACCAAAAATAAAATTCAAAAATAAAATTCAAACCAAAAATAAAATTCTTTTTTTTTTTTGGAGAATTTTATTTTTGGAAATAATAAAATTCAAATGTTTTTGAGAATTTTATTTAAACAAAAATTTTATTTCAAATACCTTCTGAATTTTAAATAAAATTCGAATTTTTTCCTTGTCTGTTCAAAGTTTAAATCAAATAACTAAAATTTAAAAAAATATAACAAAAAAATTCATTCGTTTTACTTTACAAAACTTTATTTAAGTAAAACAAAATGAAAAAAAAAATCGGAAGTGAACATCAAAAAAAATATCGGAAATTTTCATTTTCACATTTTTTGTGGGATTTTTTTTGGGAACAGCGGTCAAAGATGGTATGATTGTCTTAAACTCATGTTTTTTATTCAAAAAGTGTTAAAAATATTAAAAAGGAAAGCAAGTGTGAAATTTTATCAAAAAATAATTACACATTATAAGTTTTATATAAAAAATCTTAAAAAAAAATTAAAATTTTTTCCCCTTCCTTTTACTGCATCCCTAAGAGCATTCTTTGGATGCGCTACGGTATGCTATAAACAGATGCTGTGTTGATGCTCGGTTGACCGAAAATCAGCTTTTTCGGTTAACCGGTTTTCTCGGTTAAACCGGAATAAAAAAACCGGTTATTTTCTTTAACTGACAAAACCAAAAAATACTTGAAAATAGCTAATTTTTATTAAATAATATAGCGAATATACCTTAAGTTAACATATTTGTTTCTTTCATCAAGGTTTGCAACTGTTACCCTATAAAAATAACGATATTTAAATAATGTACTTTATTTTCGCATATTCACTAGAACTTTAATTAAATTTTAATTGGCTTTATTTAAAAAAAAATACATCAATTCGTTATAATTAAATTGGAGTTTAGTATTTTTTTTCATGTTCCCTCGATTTTAAGCTGGTTGGCTTGTTTTACTGTCTGGTTAACAGTCACTTAACAAGTTTTCCATAAAAGTGTCAAAAAAACGCTTACAACGGTGAGTATTTCAAATATTTATCTGATTCGAAATAAAATTCCTACACTGAGGGAAAAACGCATAGTTCCCAACAAACATCAATTCCAGCCTTTGAAAAAAAATCAAACTGGCACTAAATATCAAGGGTGTTTTTCAAATTGTTTTCAGTGACAAAAATTTAAACATTTAAACTAAATTTGAAACATGTTGGAAATATTTGTTTTTTCCTATACTACATATTAATTCTTTTCAAAAAAATATAAACATCAAATTGATTTGCCATGTTTCTCAAACTTAATATCGAACATTGATTATGGGTGGAAATAATTTTGTTTTCAAACGTTGTTCAATTCCGAATTTCAAATTGTCAGAAAACTTAAAATTTTGTTTTAAAAATTAAGAAGAAAAATCTAGAAATTTTATGTATTTTTATGCATTTCTGCCAATTAATTGAAGTATAAAAACTTGCATAAACGTTTAAAAAGTAAGTACGCATGAGTTTATCAAAAAAAAGTTATACATTTAATAACGTCTTTTCTTTAAAGATTTCGAATTTTAAAGAGCAGACGGCTGAAGAAGAAGACCTGGAAGGAGACGACCTCAAAAATGGCATTCGATGTAATTTTTTTATTAACAATTTTTAGTGCAAATAAATAGCAAATATTATTAAAATTCGTATTTAAAGTTTTTTAATAAAAATAGTATTGAGGTTCATTTGAAAAATAATGTTAAATTAACATTAATAATAAGGCTGAGAATTCTTTGAAAACTACACTAAAATTCAATTAGATAATAAGCATATTTTCAAGCTAAAAATATTTGTGTACATTGGAGAAACATTATACATTCAAAAAATCTCAAACTATATATCAAATCTAAATAAACTTGAAAATTTTATTTGAGAACTAACATGCCGTTTTCTTTGAGAATGCTATTGTTTTCACGTTGAGAACTATGTTATTTTCAACTGGTTTTCAAGGCTAAGGTTTAAATTTTAAACTTGCTATCAATATCATATTCAATGTATTTCAAAGGTAAATGTTTGTTGGGTTAAATCAAAAATTTTCATTTTTGATTTAAAAATACTACATTATTTTCAAAAAATTTTATTATTAATGCTGAAATATGTTGATTTAAAAATAAATATTTTTGTTTTAAGTTGTGAACCTCTTAATTTAAAAATGAGTAATCTTAAATTTATTATGCTGTCATAAAAAATCGTTAAAAATTTGAATTATTGTGAATTCAAATTTTCATTATAAAAACAACACTGTTTCATTTTCAATTTGATGTTAAACAAGTAAGAAAGCTATATTCGGCTGTGCCGAATCTTTAAATACCCTCCACCAATGTGATGATTTAAAAAACAAAAAAGTTTGTTTTATTTATACCTCAGGAAATAAAAAAGTATCAAAAAGTGTACTTTCGGTACCTTTAATAAAAAGTACTTTTTATTAAAGGTACTTTTTATAGAAGGTACTTTCTATAAAAGGTACTTTTTATAAAAAGTACTTTTTATAAAAGGTACTTTTTATAAAAGGTACTTTTTATAAAAGGTACTTTTTATGAAAGGTACTTTTTATAAAAGTTACTTTTTATAAAAGGTACTTTTTATAAAAGGTACTTTTTATAAAAGGTACTTTTTATAAAAGGTACTTTTTATAAAAGGTACTTTTTATAAAAGGTACTTTTTATAAAAGGTACTTTTTATAAAAAGTACTTTTTATAAAAAGTACCTTCTATAAAAAGTACCTTTAATAAAAAGTACTTTTTATTAAAGGTACCGAAAGTACACTTTTTGATACTTTTTTATTTCCTGAGGTATAAATAAAACAAACTTTTTTGTTTTTTAAATCATCACATTGGTGGAGGGTATTTAAAGATTCGGCACAGCCGAATATAGCTTTCTTACTTGTTTAACATCAAATTGAAAATGAAACAGTGTTGTTTTTATAATGAAAATTTGAATTCACAATAATTCAAATTTTTAACGATTTTTTATGACAGCATAATAAATTTTTATAAAAGGTACTTTTTATAAAAGGTACTTTTTATAAAGGAACCTTTTATAAAAGGTACTTCTTATAAAATGTACTTTTTGAAAACGGTACAGAATTTTCGGAAAGTACTTGTTCCAGAATGTTTAATTTCACTAAAGAATCCTACATTCTAAATTTCAAGTTTGAATAAAATTTCAGTAAATAAAAAAAAGTACCAAAAGTACTTTTTTATCCATTTTACCTCAGTAGAATCAACATTGGCAAAACCCGAGCCTTAGTGAATCTTTTTTCCGGAAGGTGAACCGACATTGCAAATTTCCATTTTCTAGTACCATTATTTAAGGAAATATAAAATGTAACAAAAGTACATATTTTTACCCTTTTTACCCTATTAGAAAAATCATTGGCAAAAACCCAGCCTTAGGGGATCTATATTCCGGGAGGTGAACATACAGTCCAAATTTCAAGTCTATGTGACAATTTTTTAAGGAAATATAAAAGGTGCCAAAAGTACAGATTTTTTCCCCTTTTTACCCTCTTAGAATCAACATTGGCAATAATCCAGCCGTACTGGATCTATATTCTAGGATGTGAACATACTGTCCAAATTTCAAGTTTCTACGACCATTATTTCAAGAGATATAAAAAGCACCAAAAGTACAGTTTTTTACCCTTTTGACCCCCTTAGAATTAACACTGGCAAAAATCCAGCCTTAATGGATCTATATTCCGGGAGGTGAACATATAGTCCAAATAGAGTTTGCAAAACGATTAAAATCGTAATCGTAATCGCGATTAATCGCACCAAATAATCGTAATCGACAAAAAAATCATGCGATTACGGTTAATAATTTTCTATGATATACACTGTTTTTATAGCGAATTTAAATCAGCTCCAAAATTTTTTGAAACCCATTTTGAAGTTTCTATGTAAAATTATTTTTCAAAAAAACTAAATTTCTCTAAAAAACGGATTGATTTTAGGAAAATTTCAAACAAAAATCATTGATTCTGGAATGTAAAGTAGAATCGACTGTAGGATTTTATGATGCGTTCTGGAACCGATTATTTGCAACGGAAATTTTTGATGGTTTGGCCCATGTTTTGACCGGTTTTGGTTATAAATTTGGACATGAAATTTTGTAAAAACGTAATTTTTTCATACTTCGACCGCAACACAGAAAATAATATCGAACTTATTTTTTCAATTAAAAATGGTTTTGATTTTAAATTTAACTTTAATTAAACATTTTAATTGATTCAATTAATGTTTTAATTGAATTCATAACTTTACTGAAAACAAAACAAATAAAACAAACAAAACAGGTTTTGTATGCATTGGTATTAGTAGTCAACGCATAAAAAAATGCAAAAACCAACAAAAAGAAAACCTTTAGTGTTATTGTATTGTACTTTGGTGGTTCAAATGAATACATACGAAATTCTACACAACAACTTTCAGTTTTATTTTTTTCTTTGAAGCGAGTGGTCGTTGCGGATAAAGTTATTTACGTTTATATACAGAAAAAATATCCAATTTTATTTTTTAATTCAACTTTAATTCACTTTAAATTGATATTCAATTAAATATTTTAATTGATTTAATTATTTTTTTAATTGATTCTTTTGCTCTTTTTTAAAACAATGCAAAAAAAACAACCCTCTTATTTCTTTGCATGTCAGTTTGCTGAACCAAACATATTGTACGCTCTTTTTGTGTTTTTTCTCTACACATTAAATATTTGCCAAAGAAATGTTGTTGTTGTTTTGTGTATGTGCTTCTTATTCCCGTTATAACATCACTGGTGTTTTAAAGAAAATAAAAAATTGCAATAACACTTGTTACTGAAGCAACTGTACTGAAGCAATTGTTGTGGAATAATTAAAGTAAGTATAGAAAAAAAAAATTATTTAAAATCTGTATATAATTTGTATTTTTTTTCTTTATTTTAGCAGAAAGACGAAAATTTCAAGAAAACATCAAACAGTACCTAAAAGGGTCAAAGAAGAATATTTTTGGGAGTTCCAAGACTATAAAAAAGTAAGTAAAGCAATTAAATTTGCATTTTTTGATTTTTGTTTATTGATTTAAAACAAATTAGCTTAAATTCATAAAACAGTGTAAAAAAGTGTACATTTTTAAGTCGATTGTGATCATTTGTATACAATTTAAAAAAAAAATGCCATAAAAAATTTAGGTTTGTTAAACTACTACTCGTCTCGGCCATTAGAAAAATTAATAAAAACTAATAAAAATCTATGTTTTTTTTACTTTCTAGAAAATATATTTACTGACACCAATTTTTTTTAGTGCAATCTGGTGAAATTTGTGGCGTTGGCAAACAACTTCCCTTCTTGGCTACATACAAGTGTGTGAAAAATTGTGCAGTTGCCAGGTTTGATGCCATTTAAATTTTAATGTAATAAAAAAATATTGAAAAATATAACAAAAATATTTTTATTTTTATTAAATATTTTAATTTATTTAATTAAAAGTTTAATTGATTTGTGGGTTAATTTCAATTAAATAAATTAACTCAATCAATTAAACTTTTAATTAATTTTTATTTTCGTTTTCAATTATCCGTGTAATTTATTCAATTACAATTTTAATTGAATTTTAGCTTCATATTCAATAAAATCTTTAATTCATTTAATTAAAATTTTAATTAAATTTTTAAATTATTTTCAATAAACTTTTTATAAAAAAATATTAAAAGTTTAATTGAAATAATTTCAATTATTTTCTAAAATTTTTTTTAATTAATTCGTGATAGGTCCGACTTTAATTAATTTTTTAATTGAATCAACGAATTTCGTAATTGAAATTCATTTCAATTTTTTTCTGTGTGGTTGCCTGACTAATGATGCCTTGTAACTTTTCTTCAATAAATTTTCTCACAAATAGCTCTTCTCTGGCCATCGGCAGGTATTTCGACACGACCCCGCAGAAATTTTGATGAAATGGAAGTTGCTTTTGGAAAGGAATCACGAGCCAAAGAGCGAATCGAAACCAGTCACTGTTTAGAGCACTCTCTAGCAGCACAGCTAAAGAGCTATTAAAACGCAGTAAAATCATGTATCTTTTCAGCGCTGATTGACACACTCTTTGTAGAGTTTATTTAAGCGCAATAAAGATGCAAGAACATTTTGTATTTTTCTCCAAAAAAAATTTTGATCATTTAAAAAGTGTTGAAGAAAAATTGTGAAATGTGTGAAATTTTATCAACCAAGAATTTCAATTATAAGTTTAAAAAAAAAATCTTAGTAAAACATTCTCAAGAGCGATCGAGCGTTCTTTCTATGCGCAATGATATACTAAACAAGTAAGAGTGTTAAATTCGGCTGTGCCGAATCTTTTATACCCTCCAACATGCAAAAAAATAAAAATGCAGGGGCGTTTTTTTTTTTTGGGGGGTGGTCAGGGGGTCGCTAGTAGTAATTGAGGGGGGGGGCAAATTCTCCCTCGAATAAGTGTTTAAAAATTTATTCTTATGCTTTTTGCACTAAAGAAATACAAGATTATCATTATTTAAAAAAAAAATGTTTTATTCCACGCCCATAAAAGGGGCGGTCCGAAAAAACGACATTTTCTAATGCTCTGGGTTCAAATGCAGGACTTTGAACTTTTTGTGGCATAAAAATGTTGCATTTGTTAAACAAAAACACAAAAAATCATGTAAAAATATAGTATTTTTCAGAGGTTGGTTTAGTTCTTCAAGGGGGAACTTTTTTCCCCCTGGTCCGATTTTGCTCATTTACTAACTTAACCTGCCTATGAACATAAGACATATTCGTGCCAAATGTCGGGAGTCTAGCTCTTTTATTTTGGACTGCATCGTGTTAACTACAGACGGACAGACGGACGGACAGACGGACGGACGGACGGACGGACATCGCTAGAATGTCTTAGAATCGATCACTGATCATAAATATATATACTTTATGGGGTCCTAGACCGATATTTTGATGCGTTACACACGGAATGACAAAGTGAGTATACCCCCATACTGTAGTTGGAGGGTATAAAAAAATAAACTGTGGTGCCAAAATCTTGAATTATTTTTACGTGGAAAGTTCGAAAGTTTTTAATTTTATTTCTTAAAAACAATAATTTTTGAATTTTCGTACGTTCTAAAATGTAATTTTTACAATATTTTTTTTAAAGCTATTGCAACTCAAATTATTTAATAAATTCGATTAATCGATAATCGCGATTAACGGCAATTTTTTTAATCGTAATCGCGATTATGAAATATCTCGATTATTTGCAAACTCTAAGTCCAAATTTCAAGTCTCTATGATCATTATATCAGAAGATTTAAAAAGTACCAAAAGTACAGTTTTTTACCATTTTTACCCCCTTACCATTGGTTAAACTCCAGCCATAGTGGATCTATATTGCGGGAGGGTAACATACAGTCCAAATTTCAAGTCTCTATGACTATTATATCGGGAGATATAAAAAGTACCAAAAGTACAGTTTTTTACCCTTTTTACCCCCTTAGAATCAACATTGGCAAAAATCCAGTCTTAGTGGATCTTTATTCCGGAAGGTCAAACTACAGTCCAAATTTCAAGTCTCTAACTTCAGCCGTTTGGGCTGGGCGATGATGAAAGAGTATATCAGTCAGTCATATTACTCTTTTATATATATGGGGGTTTTCGTGTCAACTGACACAACTTTTGATACCGATGTCTTCCGATCGGGATGAAATTTGCACCAAGGTTAGTCCTACTGGATAGTAGTTTAGACACAATTTTTCAGCGAGATCGGTCAAGGACTCTCTGAGTTAGAGGGGGTCGAAATTTGACATTTTGGCCAAAGAGGTGTTTATTGTTATCCATGTAACTTCTTACCTATTGTTTTTAGCAAAATGTGTTCCAAACAGTTTAGATAGCTATTTCTTCAATCTTTCGCAAAAAAAATTTAAAACTTTTTTGTCTTTTTCCTCAAATTGGGCCCTTTTTTTTTTTTTGATTCAAAAGAAAGCTTAGGTCTTTTCCTTTAAGAGCTATGGGGTCGGTTAGTGGGATGCGAGTGGGATATCTATGATTTTTTTTTTTTTTTTAACTTTGGAACACGAAAAACGGTTCTTCAATTTGCACTATTAGGCGTGGTATAGCTCACCAGTTTTCGATTTCGATCTGAGACACCCTCTAATTTTGATAGGTTCGAAAAAGAAAGCATGAGCCAAAAAATGAGGGCCGTGGGGTGGGGCCATATGGCCCCTCATCGGGGTCAAAGTTGGGCGTAAAGAGGTATATATCCTCAAAAGGCCCCACAACTGCCCTAGAACTGCTCACGGAGGGGTGCAATGTGAGACCGACCTGTATTAATTTTCCACCCCCAACATTTTTCTTGAATGTACCTAACCTCTATTTCCACTTCCTAAGGGGGATCCCATACAAAATGACATTTTTATAAAATTTGCTCCTACCGCTCTAACTGTCCATAGGGTGCCCCTAGAGAAGTAAAATGTATGACCGACCCCCAATATTTTTTCAACTCCAACATTTTCTCAGAATATACCTACCCTTTATTTTCAACTCTTAAGGGGGTCCCCATACATTTTTTTTTTATTTTTTTATTAGTTTTTAAAAATACATGTTTTTATAATGTATGGGAGTTCCTTATGGAGTGGAGATAGGGTATTATTATTAGGTTCGGACAAAATGTTGGTAACTAAAAAATGTTGGTAACTAAAAATAATTGGTCGTAATTTTTGCCTCTCTAGGAGGCACGGTAGGGGCGGTAGGAGCTGGTTTAATAAAACAAATTTATAAAAAATAAAAGAAATGTATGGGGACCACCGTAAGGGTTAAAGATACATTGTAGGTGTGTTTGCAAAAAATGTTGGAATTAATAAAATAATGGAGGTTGGTCATACATTTGGCTCCACTTGGGGCACTTTAGGGTAAGTTAGAATGGTGGGATCAAATTTTTTAAAAAAGTTTTGTATGGGAGCCCCCTTAGGAAGTGGAAATAGGGGTAAGGTATGTTCAAGAAAAATTATGGGGGCAGAAAATTATTGGAGGTTCGTCTCACATTGCACCCCTCCAGGGGCGTTTCTAGGGCAGTTTTGGAGCTTTTTGAGGATTTTACCTCTTTACGCCCAACTTTGACCCCGATGGGGGCCAAATGGCCCCACCCCACCGCCCTCATTTTTTTGGCTCGTGCTTTCTTTTTCGATGCTATAAAATTTAGAGGGTATCGCGGATCGAAATCGAAAACTGGTTAGCTATCCCACGCCTAATAGTGCAAATTGAAGAACCGTTTTTTGTGTTCCAAAGTTAAAAAAAAAAAAATGTTCATAGATATCCCACTCGCATCCCACTAAGCCACCCTATAACTCTTAAAGGAAATCACCTAAGCTTTCTTTTGAATCAAAAAAAAAAAAAAAAAAGGCCCAATTTGAGGAAAAAGTCAAAAAAGTTTTAGATTTTTAAGAAAAAAAATCAAAAATTTTTTTTTTATTTTTTTTATAATTTTTTTCCGAAAGATTGAAGAAATAGCTATCCAAACTGTTTTAAATACATTTTGCTAAAAACAATAGGTAAGAAGTTACATGGATGAGAATAAACACCTCTTTGGCCAAAATGTCAAATTTCGACCCCCTCTAACTCAGAGAGTCCTCGACCGATCTCGCTGAAAAATTGTGTCTAAACTGCTATCCAATAGGACTTACCTTGGTGCAAATTTCATCCCGATCGGAAGACATCGGTTTCAAAAGTTGTGTCAGTTGACACGAAAACCCCCATATAAAAAAATTTTCCGGATTTGTGCGATTTTTGCCATAAAGTTTATTTCTGTCTTTTATTATTTAACAAAACTTATTTTTTTAAATGGAAATATTTTTTTTTTTAAGAAATCTGAACAAAATTGAATTTTGGCGATATTTTACATCCGATTTGGCGACAAAGCCAAAAAAAAGTCTGGCAACCCCGTTAATATGACGAAGCAAAAAATGGACACACACACACACATGCTATATAAAAATAACTATTAATTTTTTTATTATTACTTAACGAACTTTTTTTTAATTAAATTTAGATTTTGTTTTACATATTTTAAAGCTTTTTTGTAAAGATTTTTTTCCTTTTTCTCAGTTTTTTTTTCATTTCCGTTTTCTTTCTTATGTATCACACAAAATATGAGTTAATTTAGGGTTGGTTATGTTGAAAAAAACTATGTGTTTTTTAGTAATTCGCTCAAAACTTTTAAAATACTTAACCGATTTATAAAAAAAATACATCAGTTATTGCCTGGGAAAATTACACAACTTTTGGTACCCCAAGCGTTTAAATCGGTTTCGGAGTATTGCCAAAAACGTGATTTCAACAGACAGACAGACAGACAGACGGACGGACAGACAGACAGACAGACGGACATCGCTAGATCGACTTAAAATCGATCAAGGATCATCAATATATATACTTTATGGGGTCCTAAACCAATATTTCAATGTGTTACATACGGAATGACAAACTTATATATACCCTCTATCACCAGAGTGGAGGGTATAAAAATTTTAATTTTAGTTGTAAATTGACATTTCGAAATCATATGTCAAATTTTAAGATGAAAACATTTTCAATTTGAACATATTCATTTTAAGAAAATGTATTGCGTCATTACGTAATTTTTGCAAAAAAAATGGAAATTTTTGTTAAAATTAATAATAATTTAATTTCTAAGATATATATGGGGGTTTTCGTGTCAACTGACACAACTTTTGAAACCGATATCTTCCGATCGGGAAGAAATTTGCACCAAGGTTTGTCCTATTGGATAGTAGTTCAGACACAATTTTTCAACGAGATCGGTCAAGAACTCTCTGAGTTAGAGGGGGTCGAAATTTGACATTTTGGCCAAAGAGGTGTTGATTCTCATCCATGTAACTTCTTACCTATTGCTTTTAGCAAAATGTGTCCCGAAGAGTTTAGATAGCTATTTCTTCAGTCTTTCGAAAAAAAAATACAAAAAAAAAAATAAAAAAATTTTTTGATTTTTTTTCTTAAAAATCCAAAACTTTTTTGACTTTTTTCTCAAATTGGGCCCTTTTTTTTTTTTTTTTTTTTGATTCAAAAGAAAGCTTAGGTGATTTCCTTTAAGAGCTGTGGGGTCGCTTAGTGGGATGCGAGTGGGATATCATTTTACGGGGCTACATAGACTGGGTTTCACATAAAAAACAAATCACAAATCTTTTACAAAACTGCATATTATTTTTTTAATTTTAAATAAATTGTTTAGTTCAAAAATTAAAAAAAATCATTGTTTTTATTAATAAATTGAAATGGTATGGAACAACATAAAAATAAAATTATATCAACCTTAAATCAAAAATTTCTCAATTTTAAATTAAAAATGAATCAACTTTGATTTTAAAACGTTTGTTTTTATTCGCCCATTTTAAGAATGAAAATAAACATTTTCAAATTAAGCAAAAACAAAGTTTGTTGACTTTTGTCACTGTTTTCTTTTTATTTAGAGATTGTTTCAGCTTGATTTGAATTTTTTTTTTTTCTTAGTGTATATGATAAATTGTTTCTTGAAGTGAAAAACTATTTTAGAATTTTTTTCTCAAGGATTTTCAAGGTGTTTTCAAAGAAATTTTGAAAATTTCATAAAAAATAAGTGTAAACAATTAATATTTGCGAAAATATTCCGTTTAGAATGTATTTAAAAAACCGGTTAACCGACAGGAAAAACCGGTTTTCGGTGCACCGGAAATTTTCAATTCCGGTTAACCGGTTTGCAAAAAAACCGACATTTTGGGAAAAACCCGGGTTTTCGGTTAAGCGGTTTATAAACACTATTCTCTCTATTTGCATGTATTTTTTTTAGCATGTGTTATTCAAGAATTTTAGCATCATACATTTTTTTTACATGCAATTTTCACATGTACATTACTTTTGTTTGATAAATCCTACATATGTGTTGGAGACAAATTATTTTGCTTTGACTTGTTATTACCCAGCAAAAACATGGTAATGAGTTGTGAAAAGTAATCATTATCAAGTACATTATTTATAATGAGTACCCATTACCATTATCATTATTTTAAGCCCAAAAGTAACTACTTTTCAGTAATATATTATAAAAGTGCTTCTAAGTAATAATATATCCTTGCACTTGCAGTTTTTAACCTTTACAAATCAATTACCTTAAAAAGTACTTAAAAACTTAATAAAAATTACGAAATTTTTAAGTTTTAGTAAAAACAAGTTAAATTTTAAATGTTTTAATTAACTAATTATTTTACTTCTTATTGGTAATGGGTTTTTACTCCTTATTTGTAATCCGAGGCAGTAACTACTTATTTATCTCCATACTCTTCACTAGTTATTTTTGTCTCACGCCCTTGTTAAAATAATTAGTGTTTCATTCAATAAGTAACTACTGATTAACATCTGTTTCGGATTACAAGACCCATTACTAGTAATGCCAATTTTTGCTGGGTAGCGACAATGTACAATAGGGATATAACCAAAATAGGAACCTATCATAATCGTATGGGCAATTTTATACTGATAACAAAAAACGTTATCCGGGGACATTTTGGTCCAAAAACCTTCGGCACCGATTGCAATTTCTAAAACACCATAAATTTACATTTTTTTATGTTTTATGGTGGGATTCCTTCCCATCCACCGTTTTTTGGCTTTTTGTCGTTTTACAACAAAAATAAAACAATAACAAATTTATAAAATGGTTTTCGACACTAGAAATACGGGTTTTCCGAATAATAAAAAAAAATATTAACGAAAACTTCATCGCGATCGGTGCCGAACCTTTTTTAACATTCGCGAAAAAAAGAACACACATTTCTTCTTTATTTTTCATGTACTTTCTAAATATGATAGGTCCTTTTTGATACTTGCAAAAAAACGCAAATGGTTATATCCCTAATGTACAAAAACAAAAAATTGTTTTGCTTGAGAATATATTAAAAATCGTTTTGTAATATGAAAAAAAAAACAAGTAAGAAATCTATATTCGGCTGTGCCGAATCTTTAAATACCCTCCACCAATGTAATGATTTAAAAAACAAAAAAGTTTGTTTTATTTATACCTCAAGAAATAAAAAAGTACCAAAAAGTGTACTTCCGGTACTTTTAATAAAAGGTACTTTTAAAGAAAGGTACTTTTTATAAAAGGTACTTTTTATAAAGGGTACTTTTTATAAAATGTGTTTTTTATAAAAGGCACTTTTTTATAAAAGGCGCTTTTTATAAAAGGCACTTTTTATGAGAGGCACTTTTTATAAAAGGTGCTTTTTATATAAGGTACTTTTTATAAAAGGTACTTTTATAAATGGTACTTTTTATAAAAGGTAATTTTATAAAAGGTACATTTTATAAAAGGTACTTTTTATAAAAGGTACATTTTATAAAAGGTACTTTTTATAAAAGGTACTTTTTATAAAAGTTACTTTTTATAAAAGGTACTTTTTATAAAAGGCACTTTTTATAAAATGTACTTTTTATAAAAGTTACTTTTTATAAAAGGTGATTTTTATAAAAGATACTTTTCATAAAAGGTGCTTTTTATAAAAGGTAATTTTTATAAAAGGTACTTTTTATAAATGGTACTTTTTATAAAAGGTATTTTTTATAAAAGGTACTTTTTATAAAAGGTACTTTTTATAAAAGGTACTTTTTATAAAAGGTACTTTTTATAAAAGGTACTTTTTATAAAAGGTACTTTTTATAAAAGGTACTTTTTATAAAAGGTATTTTTATAAAAGGTACTTTTTATAAAAGGCGCTTTTTATAAAAGGCACTTTTTATAAAAGGCACTTTTTATAAAAGGTACTTTTTATAAAAGGTACTTTTGATTAAAGGTACTTTTTATAAAAGGTACTTTTTATAAAAGGTACTTTTTATAAAAGGTACTTTTTATAAAAGGTACTTTTTAAAAAAGGCACTTTTTATAAAAGGTACTTTTTATAAAAGGTACTTTTTATAAAAGGTATTTTTATAAAAGGTACTTTTTATAAAAGGCGCTTTTTATAAAAGGTACTTTTTATAAAAGGCACTTTTTATAAAACGTACTTTTTATAAAAGGTACTTTTGATTAAAGGTACTTTTTATAAAAGGTACTTTTTATAAAAGGTACTTTTTATAAAAGGTACTTTTTATAAAAGGTACTTTTTATAAAAGGTACTTTTTATAAAAGGTACTTTTGATAAAAGGTACTTTTATAAAAGGTACTTTTTATAAAGGGTACTTTTTATAAAAGGTACTTTTTATAAAAGGTACTTTTTATAAAAGGTACTTTTTATAAAAGGTACTTTTTATAAAAGGTACTTTTTATAAAAGGTACTTTTTATAAAAGGTACTTTTTATAAAAGGTACTTTTTATAAAAGGTACTTTTTATAAAAGGTACTTTTTAAAAAAGGCACTTTTTATAAAAGGTACTTTTTATAAAAGGTACTTTTTATAAAAGGTACTTTTTATAAAAGGCGCTTTTTATAAAAGGTACTTTTGATTAAAGGTACTTTTTATAAAAGGTACTTTTTATAAAAGGTACTTTTTATAAAAGGTACTTTTGATAAAAGGTACTTTTTATAAAAGGTACTTTTTATAAAAGGTACTTTTTATAAAAGGTACTCTTTATAAAAGGTGCTTTTTATAAAAGGTACTTTTTATAAAAGGTACTTTTTATAAAAGGTACTTTTTATAAAAGGTACTTTTTATAAAAGGTACTTTTTATAAAAGGTACTTTTTATAAAAGGTATTTTTATAAAAGGTACTTTCTATAAAAGGCGCTTTTTATAAAAGGTACTTTTTATAAAAGGCACTTTTTATAAAAGGAACTTTTTATAAAAGGTACTTTTGATTAAAGGTACTTTTTATAAAAGGTACTTTTTATAAAAGGTACTTTTTATAAAAGGTACTTTTTATAATAGGTACTTTTTATAAAAGGTACTTTTTATAAAAGGTACTTTTTATAAAAGGTACTTTTTATAAAAGGTACTTTTTATAAAAGGTACTTTTTATACTTTTCAAAACGGTACAGAATTTTCGGAAAGTACTTGTTCTAGAATGTTTTATTTCACTAAAGGATCCTCATTCTAAATTTCAAGTTTTAATAACAATTATTTTTATAAAAGGTACTTTTTATAAAAGGTACTTTTTACAAAAGGTACTTTTTATAAAAGGTACTTTTTATAAAAGGTACTTTTTATTAAAGGTACTTTTTATAAAAGGTACTTTTTATAAAAGGTACTTTTTATAAAAGGTACTTTTTATAAAAGGTACTTTTTATAAAAGATACTTTTTATAAAAGGTACTTTTTATAAAAGGTACTTTTTTTAAAAGGTACTTTTTATAAAAGGTACTTTATATAAAAGGTACTTTTTATAAATGGTACTTTTTATAAAAGGTACTTTTTATAAAAGGTACTTTTTATACTTTTTCAAAACGGAAAGTACTTGTTCTAGAATGTTTTATTTCACTAAAGGATCCTCATTCTAAATTTCAAGTTTTAATAACCATTATTTTTATAAAAGGTACTTTTTATAAAAGGTACTTTTTATAAAAGGTACTTTTTATAAAAGGTACTTTTTACAAAAGGTACTTTTTATAAAAGGTACTTTTTATAAAAGGTACTTTTTATTAAAGGTACTTTTTATAAAAGGTACTTTTTATAAAAGGTACTTTTTATAAAAGGTACTTTTTATAAAAGGTACTTTTTATAAAAGATACTTTTTATAAAAGGTACTTTTTATAAAAGGTACTTTTTATAAAAGGTACTTTTTATAAAAGGTACTTTTTATAAAAGGTACTTTTTATAAATGGTACTTTTTATAAAAGGTACTTTTTATAAAAGGTACTTTTTATACTTTTTCAAAACGGAAAGTACTTGTTCTAGAATGTTTTATTTCACTAAAGGATCCTACATTCTAAATTTCAAGTTTTAATAACCATTATTTCAGTAAATAAAAAAAAAGTACCAAAAGTACTTTTTTACCCATTTGACCCCCGTATAATCAACATTGGCAAAACCCGAACCTTAGTGAATCTTTTTTCCGGAAGGTGAACCGACATTGCAAATTTCAATTTTCTAGTACCATTATTTAAGGAAATATAAAATGTAACAAAAGTACATATTTTTACCCTTTTTACCCTATTAGAAACATCATTCGCAAAAACCAAGTCTTAGGGGATCTATATTCCGCGAGGTGAACATACAGTCCAAATTTCAAGTCTATGTGACAATTTTTTAAGGAAATATAAAAGGTACCAAAAGTACAGATTTTTTCCTTTTTTACCCCCTTAGAATCAACATTGGCAATATTCCAGCCGTACTGGATCTATATTCCAGGATATGAACATACTGTCCAAATTTCAAGTTTCTATGACCATTATTTCAAGAGATATAAAAAGCACCAAAAGTACAGTTTTTTACCCTTTTGACCCCCTTAGAATCAACACTGGCAAAAATCCAGCCTTAACGGATCTATATTCCGGGAGGTGAATATACAGTCCAAATTTCAAGTCTCTATGATCATTATATCAGGAGATTTAAAAAGTACCAAAAGTACAGTTTTTTACCCTTTTTACCCTCTTAGAATCAACATTGGCAAAACTCCAGCCATAGTGGATCTATATTGCGGGAGGTGAACATACAGTCCAAATTTCAAGTCTCTATGACCATTATATCGGGAGATATAAAAAGTTCCAAAAGTACAGTTTTTTACCCGTTTTACCCCATTAGAATCAACATTGGCAAAAATCCAGCCTTAGTGGATCTTTATTCCGGGAGGTCAACCTACAGTCCAAATTTCAAGTCTCTAACTTCAGCGGTTTGGGCTGGGCGATGATGAATGAGTATGTCAGTCAGTCACATTACTCTTTTATATATTTAGATTTCCGGTTTTGGGCGATTTTTGCCATAAAGTTTATTTCTGTCTTTTATTATTTAACAAAATTTATTTTTTTTTAAATGAAAATTTTTTTTTTTTTAAGAAATCTGAACAAAATTGAATTTTGGCGATATTTTACATCCGATTTTGCGACAAAGCCAAAAAGAAAGTCTGGCAACCCCGTTAATATGACAAAGAAAAAAACGGACACACACACACACATGCTATGTTATAAAAATGGCTCAATTTTTTTATACCCTCCACTCTAGTGATAGAGGGTATATATAAGTTTGTCATTCCGTTTGTAACACCTCGAAATATTGGGACCCCATAAAGTATATATATTTATGATCCTCGATCGATTTTAAGTCGATCTAGCGATGTCCGTCCGTCCGTCCGTCCGTCTGTCTGTCTGTCTGTCCGTCCGTAGAAAACACGCTAACTTTTGAAAGACTTTACAGAGGCTACTGAAGTTTGGCACATATGTTTGTCATTTACCTGGTCAGGTTGGTATTGCAATCCAGCCAAATCGGTCCAGTGGTTCAAAAGTTATGAGCAAAAGAGTAAATTTCGGCAAGGGTGTTTCGCGAATGTACGAGATAAAAAACACGATAACTTTCGAAAGACAATAATAAGACTACTGAAGCTTTGCACGTATCTTTGCCGTTCCCCGGGTCTGTTTGGAATTAAATTTCAGCTCAATCGGTCCAGTGGTTCAAAAGTTATAAGCAAAACCCTGAATTTCAAATTAGTTTCATCTAAAATGCCACGTGTTTTAACAAGTTTTAAAAGCATTGGTGGTAACTAAACAATGCTTTTCAAACTTGTTTAAATTTTAAGCAATGCTTTTTAAACTTGTTTAGTTTTAAAAGCATTGGTAACTTAAAAACCACACTCGAAAAAAATTTTGCTTTCAAAAAAAATTTTACACTCAAAAAAAATGTACAAAAAAAAAATTATTTTTTTTTTACAAAAATTACAATATTTTGTGTACATATGTACGACGTACATTGTACGTGCATTCACTCAGAAATATTTTTACAGTAAAAAAAACATTACACTCGAAAAAAATTTTACACTCAAAAAAAAAAATAGTAATTTAAAAAAAAAAAAAAATGACAAAAAATAGTTTTTTACTCAAAATAAAATATTTCAAATCAAAATTGTTAATTTTTTCACGTTAAAAAATGTACTACCCTTAAAAAAATGCATTGTGGAGGGTATTCATAGATTCGGCAAAGTCGAATTTAACTTTTCTACTTGTTATTATTACTTATACTTAACGAACTATTTTTTTATTAAATTTAGATTTTGTATTACATATTTTAAAGTTTTTTTGTAAAGATTTTTTTCTTTTTCTCCGTTTTTTTTTTTTCATTTCCGTATTCTTTGTTATGTATCTACACAAAATAAGAGTTAATTTAGGGTTATGTTGAAAATACATAAGACTTTTTTCAGTAATTCACTCATAACTTTTAAAATACTTAACCGATTTAGAAAAAAAATCCATCAGTTTCTTCCTGGATAAATTCCGCAACTTTTGGTACCCCAAGCGTTTAAATCGGTTCCGTATTATTGCCTAAAACGTGATTTCAACAGACAGACAGACGGACGGACAGACAGACGGACATCGCTAGATCGACTTAAAATCGATCAAGGATCATGAATATATGAACCGATTATTATGAAAGTGAGTTAAGTTCACATGGTTTCAAAACGAGATATTGAAGGGTTTGCGTTTTTAAGTCTTTAAAAATCTGGGTACTTTATATTGATTAAATTTTAATCTAGGTGTTATCTCAGGTACCTAAATTTACTTATTGAGTATTATTTTGTTAAGATTTAATTAAACCCGCCATTTCTCACTATATAAAAGGGACTTATTTTTTAAATTAAATTTTTATAGCTTTTAAAAATTAAATTTTTATAGCTGATAAGGTATATCGGTAGTGTTTTAACACTTAAATCGCCTTATAGTTTGATCATAAACTAAATTTGTTACAGAACTTTGAGATGAGCTAAAAAAATTTTACTAGTAAACGATTTATCAAAAATGTTAATTTTGAAAGTGAGGCTAGTCCACACAAATTTTTTTTGTAGTGTTAAAAATAACCTAATAATCGCTGATAGAGTAAAACATTGATGATTTTTATTCTTTAATAACTCCATAATTTAATCCTTAACTAACTTTAATACAAAATTCTGAGATGTTCTGAACAAAATTTTACTAGTTAACGATTTATGAAAAATGTTAATTTTGAAAGTGGTGTTAGTCCACATTTTTTTTGGAGTGTTAAAAATAACCTTATAATCGCTGATAGAGTAACAAACTTATTGTTAGTTAAAGCTTAAATTGTAGATTTATACAAAAGCAAAAATCATCTAGATCAGCGGTTACCAACCTATGGTACGCGTACCACTAGGGGGTACGCGAAACTGTCCGCAGGGGTACGCAAAATTTTAGTAATTTTTTAAGATTAACCTTTCAATGCTGGTTCCGCATGTGTCTTCTTAAGTGTTCCATAACGTCAGGTTTTTGAGAAAGTTAAGGTCAAAGTTCACAAAAAACGTATTTTTGTGCAATGCATTTTTTGCGATATTTTTGGATGATATTTTGAGATCTGACCACTAGTTTTCGACTAAGCTTTCGATGCTGATTCCGTATATGGTTCCCAAATTTTTCTATAATGTGATGTTTTTGAAAAAATTATGGCAAAGTTCTCAAAAAACGTGTTTTGGGGCATTTTTGAGACGAGTTGTGATAGAGTGGAAAAATTGGTACCATTTTGTTAAGCTCAAAATGCTCTTACATTATATATACAAGGGTGTTTTATTCCAAAAGTCACGGAATTATTGATCTGCCCTCGTATTATAAAAAAACAATTAAAACAAGTGAGAGTGTTAAATTCGGCTGTGCCAAATCTTTTATACCCTCCAAAATGTAAAAAAAATTAAAAAAAAAAATTGTCAGGGGCGTTGTTTTTGGGGTGAGGGGGGGGGGGGCGGTGATGGAGGTCAGTAGGGGACTTTGAGAGCACCTTCCCATCGCAATAAATATACCAAATGTTTCATTTATTTAACAAAAATACAAAAAAAACATGTAAAAAACGTGTAAAAAACGTGTATTTTTTCAAAGGTTAGTTCAGTTCTTCAAGGGGGAACATTTTTCCCCCTGCCCCGATTTTGCCCATTCACGAACTTAACCTGCCTATGAACATGAGACATATTTGTGCTAAACTTCAGGAGTCTAGCTGTTTTATATTGGACTGCATTGTGTTATCTACAGACAGACGGACGGAATATTTTCAATATTTTCAGCCGTTTTTGCTCTGCAGAAAAATCAGCTCAAAATCCGCGTTTTCAGATGCATTCAACCACCAAAAAAATACCACCATTGTTTTGATCTCCCCTAAATTCTTCAAAAAAATTATGATACCCGCAGATCAAAAATTTTTAAAATTGACTAATATTTATATGTGAAGTTTTTTAACGAAAGCAAAAAACTCGTTAGGGGGTACGCGGCTGATAAAATTTAAAATTGGGGGTACGCGAACCAAAAAGGTTGGTAACCGCTGATCTAGATTTTACTTTATTAGAGATTTTTAGGTTATTTTACTACAAAACACTACTTACACTACAAAAAATGTGGACTAGCCTCACTTTCAAAATTAACGGTTTTGAAAATTCGTTAACTAGTAAAATTTTGTTTAGATTATCTAACAATTCTGTAACAAAATTGGTTTAGGATTAAACAATAGCACTTTTTAAGAGCTAAAAACACTACGGATATACTTTATCCGCGATAAAAAGGTTATTTTATGCATTACAAAAAAATTGTGGACTAGCCTCACTTTCAAAATTAACATTTTTGATAAATCGTTTACTAGTAAAATTTTGTTCAGAACATATCAGAATTCTGAAACAAAGTAAGTTTAGGATTAAATTATGGAGTTATTTAAGAATAAAAATCAGCAATGTTTTACTCTTTCAGCGATTATTAGGTTATTTTTAGCACTTCAAAAATTTTGTGTGGACTAGCCTCACTTTCAAAATTAACATTTTTGATAAATCGTTTACCAGTAAAACTTTGTTTAGCTCATCTCACAATTCCGTATCAAGGATAGTTAAAGTTTAAATTATAGGACTATTTAAGAATTAAAATCACTACGTATATACTATATCAGCGATAAAAATATTATTTTATGCATTACAAAAAAAATGTGGACTAACACCACTTTCAAAATTAATGTTTTTGATAAATCGTTAACTAGTAAAATTTTGTTTAGCTCATCTCAGAATTCTGTACCAAAGTTAGTTTAGGATTAAATTATGGAGTTATTTAAGAATAAAAATCATCAATGTTTTACTCTATCAGCGATTATAAGGTTATTTTTAACACTACAAAAAAAAATGTGGACTAACACCACTTTCAAAATTAACATTTTTCATAAATCGTTTACTAGTAAAATTTTGTTCAAAACATCTCAGAATTTTGTATTAAAGTTAGTTTAGGATTAAATTATGGAGTTATTTAAGAATAAAAATCATCAATGTTTTACTCTATCAGCGATAATTAGGTTATTTTTAATACTACAAAAAAATTTTGTGTGGACTAGCCTCACTTTCAAAATTAACATTTTTGATAAATCGTTTACTAGTATAATTTTTTTTATCTCATCTTACAATTCTTTAACAAAATTAGTAGAGGACAAGGCAATATAAAGAGATATAAAGGTTATTTTATGCATTACAAAAAAAAATGTGGACTAACACCACTTTCAAAATTAATGTTTTTGATAAATCGTTAACTAGTAAAATTTTGTTTAGCTCATCTCAGAATTCTGTACCAAAGTTAGTTTAGGATTAAATTATGGAGTTATTTAACAATAAAAATCATCAATGTTTTACTCTATCAGCGATTATAAGGTTATTTTTAACACTACAAAAAAAAATGTGGACTAACACCACTTTCAAAATTAACATTTTTCATAAATCGTTAACTAGTAAAATTTTGTTTAGCTCATCTCAGAATTCTGTACCAAAGTTAGTTTAGGATTAAATTATGGAGTTATTTAAGAATAAAAATCATCAAAGTTTTACTCTATCAGCGATTATAAGGTTATTTTTAACACTACAAAAAAAATGTGGACTAACACCACTTTCAAAATTAACATTTTTCATAAATCGTTTACTAGTAAAATTTTGTTCAGAACATCTCAGAATTTTGTATTAAAGTTAGTTAAGGATTAAATTATGGAGTTATTAAAGAATAAAAATCATCAATGTTTTACTCTTTCAGCGATTATTAGGTTATTTTTAACACTACAAAAATATTTTGTGTGGACTAGCCTCACTTTCAAAATTAACATTTTTGATAAATCGTTTACTAGTAAAATTTTTTTTAGCTCATCTTACAATTCTGTAACAAAATTAGTTTAGGACTAAGCAATAGGGCTATTTTAGAGTTAAAAACGCTACGGATATTCTTTATCAGAGATATAAAGGTTATTTTATGCATTACAAACACCACTTTCAAAATTAATCTTTTTGATAAATCGTTAACTAGTAAAATTTTGTTCAGCTCATCTCAGAATTCTGAAGAAAAGTAGTTAAGGATTTAACTATAGAGTTATTTTATAGTAAAAAACACCAAAGTGTTATTCAATCAGCAATTATTTGGTTATTTTTAACGCTACAAAAAAATTGTGGACTAACCTCACTTTCAAAATTAACGTTTTTGAGAAATCGTTAACTAGCAAAACTTCTCTCATAAAATTCTCAGACGTTTTTAAAGTTTTCTTTGAACTTTTTTTTTTAATCGAAAGATACCATTAAACTGTATCCAAATCTATCGTTAACTAAGTTTTTTTGAAAATGTGACTTACCCCACTATCATAATAAATGGTTCATATATAAGTTTGTCATTCCGTTTGTAACTCATCGAAATATCGGTCTGGGACCCCATAAAGTATATATATTCATGATGCCCGATCGATTTTAAGACATTCTAGCGATGTCCGTCTGTCCGTCTGTCTGTCTGTGGAAAATGCTCTCGCGGACAAAATATTGCACAGAGATGACTGAAACTTAACATATATATTGGAAGTTCTCCCGAGAAGTTTGGTATTGCATTTGAGCGATATCGGTTCAGCGGTTCAAAAGTTATGAATGAAAATGTAAGCACACCTCAAAAATTTCAGTACATTCAACATAACCTAAAAATACAAAATGCTTTAATTCGGCTTCTGGTTGACGTATGTTAACATAATTGAACACCAAATGGTATTTAAACAAGTACGAACATATTTTTTGACAAAAAAAGAAAAAAATCGCGGATTTTTTTTTTACCAAAATTGTTTTTCGCGGAAATTTTTTTAAAATTTTTTTTTTTTTCAAAAGTAATTTCCTTTTAAATAAAGTTGTTTGCAATAATCTTTTTGAAATTGTGGAGGGTATCACTACATTCGGCAAGGCCGAATTTAACTTTTTTACTTGTTTATTATATTTTAAACCCGGTTCTTTAGAAATGATAAAAAAAAGTGGTAAGCAGTTTGATTTGAACATGCTGGAAGAAATTAAAACTGCCCCCAAAAAAATTATAGCTGCTCACTTTCGCGAGAAATAGCGAAAAACAGCTTTTTGGGGGTATTTCTTGTTTTGATTAATAAAAGAAGTTTCTTTAACATTGTTGAAAAACACGAAATGCAGTTTGACTTGCTATTGATCAAAGGTCATAAGGCTGTTAACATTTAAATTCTAGCTGCTTAATTCTTCGAGATATCGCAAAAAAACTCGCTTATCTACTATTTATTGATTAATTTGTGTTATTTGTGGTCTGTAAAAACATATACTTCAATTAACGACAAAAATGTGGTATGCAGTTTGAATTCGAGGTTATTAGAGGTGACAAAACTGCAAGCATAAAAGTTATAGACGATCAATTTCCCGAGAAATCGCAAAATTACTGTACGAGCTTTTATAATAAATTACTTTTTTTTTCTTTGGTATCAAAAAAAAAAAAATATAAGTAACGACAAGTATATGGTAAGCAGTTTTAATTGCCCGTAACTAAAGGTGGTAAAACTGCTGAAATCTATATATTGACGCTAATTTTCGCGAAAAATCGCGAAAAATTTTTCAATTTTTTTTCATTTATTTTGTATTGTAATATTATTATGCACTCTCTTTTTCTTCAAATAATTCATAACCATTTATTAACTGTCATATTATTTTGAATTATAAGAAATAATTTTTTGGTACAATTAAATGTGAAAACGAGTTACTAGTTTACAAACAAATTAAAAATTCACCGAATTTTCCGAGATGGGATACAAATGTAGCCACCAAGAAAACGTTTTTACACCATTTCAAAAGAACATGCAAAATTGAAAAATAAAAAAAAAAATAAAAAATATATAAATAACTAGCTGTTTTGCACCCGGC
Organism: Pegoplata infirma; assembly: GCA_963921195.1. Classification (NCBI taxonomy): domain Eukaryota; kingdom Metazoa; phylum Arthropoda; class Insecta; order Diptera; family Anthomyiidae; genus Pegoplata; species Pegoplata infirma. The sequence continues at coordinate 185,889,362 of OY992540.1, forward strand.
GTTGCCCGGGTTGAAAAAATATTATATAATGAATGAGTTTTTTATTAGTCAGTTTATCTACTGCTTCATGACTTTTCACTGGTGAATATAAACCTATTCCTGAGGTTTGGTCGATTTTTTTCGACTTCGCTTAGCGTCGGGAACATTGTGCGTACGTGTTCTTCCGTCATGGGAACAAACCTTCTTGGTTGAGTGGAGTGTGCGATGCGGGCCGTTCAAAAAAAGTTATTCGACCATCATAAAAACCTTTTTAAACAAAAAAAAATCAAAAACGTTTTTTTTAACAAAAAAAATGAAAACGTTTTTTTGCACCTTGTTTGGAACTTCCCGATTTCAAATCAAAAAAGGAACCCAAAGACATTGCCCAGCAGGTGCAATACTTTTGTGAGTTAATATTGACCATAAAAGGCAACTCTTACGACCCCGACGCAAAGCGAAATAAAAAAAACGAATAATCGCCCCACCCCAAAATTAATGTATTTCTTTAATGGCTTTTAAAAGGAACCTATAGTTCCCTCCTCGGTTAGCACTTTGTGTGGTGAAAACTTCAATAAAGACATAACTTTCACAATAGTTCAAGTGGGTGTGGCATTTAACGCATCTAGTTCAATTTTGGTCTCATGTGACCTAAAGTTCCCCTATTGGTTAGCACGTAAAGAAAATTGCAATTAAATTTGTTCAGCAGGTTTTCAACGTTTGCGGAACTGGCAGACAATATTAACTCACAAAAGTACAAAGGGGCGTGCCATTATATGCCTTTTTTATCAATCGCTGTTTAATATTGCCTATAGCACTATTTGTGTTGAAAATTTCATTGAAATCGGCTTAACTGTTTTCAGGTTCTAATATGGCAGTAGTGTTTAAAGGAATTGGTTAAGCCGTTTTTGCATGATAGCAAATAAGCTAGAAATAACGTTCTGTATATTACAAACTGATGTGGCATTTTACTTTAATTTGTCTCATCGCATTTTATATGGCATATAGTTACGAAACAGGAAAAAATATTTTTTAATTTAATACAAAAGGGTGCGGCATTTTAAGCCCCTTTGCCCGATCGCCGCGGTAAGTACTAACTGTGGCGAAAATTTGCTTAAAATTGGTTTCACCGTTAACGCGTGAGTACGGATCAGGCAAAAATAAATTTTAATGTATTACAAAGGGGCGTGTCAATTCACGCCTTTGTCTCGTAGTGTCTATAGTTTCCGCCTCAATAATTACTAACTGTGGTGAAAATTATAACAACATCGGGTTCGTAGTTTAAGCGTGATAACGGTATGGCAGAAAAAACTTTCAGTACATTGCAAAAGGCGTGGCAGTTGATACAGACTAAAGTTCTCGCCTCTGTTAGTACTATCTATGGAAAAGATGTTGTTAAAATCGGTTTAGGAACAGGCAGAAACACTATCAGTATAGTACAGAGGCTCGTGTTAATTTACGCCCCCTTTGTCCAAACGCGCTCTATTTTAATCTTTCGTTCCCGCCCCGGTAAGTACTTACTATCTGTGGTACAAATTTTATTCTAATCGGTTTAGCAGTTGATGCTAGATTACGGAACAGACACAAATAGCATTCAATTGAATATAAAGGGGCGTGCTATTTTATTTATTTTTTTAAATCGGTATGGTTGTTTAAGCATGATTACGGAACATGCAGAAAAAACTTTCAGTATAGTAAAATGGGGCGAAGCATTTTACGCCCCCCTTTCTTTGATCGCCCTCTATTGTGGATCATACTTTTCGTTTCGGTTAATACAATCAGTGGTGAAAATTTCATAAAAATCAAGTTAACTGTTTAAGCGTAATTGAGGAAAAGGCAGAAATAGCTTTCAGTGTAACGAAAAGGGGCGTGGTATTTTACGCCCCTTTTTTCGATCGCCTTTTATTGTGGCTCATAGTTTTCGCCTCGGTTAGTAGTATCTGTGGTAAAAATTTCAGTGAAATCGGTTAAATCACTTTTCAGTGATTGCGGAACTGGCAGACATAGTTTCTGATTGGTACAAAGGGGCGTGGCATTTTACGCCCATTTTTCCGATCGCGGATTTTTCTGAACTATAGTTCCCGCCTCGGTTTGTATTATCTGTGGTGAAAATTTCATAAAAAACGGTTCAGCCGTTTTTCCGTTATTGCAGGACAGGCAGATATAGCTTTAGCATGGTACAAAGGGGCGTGGCATTTTACGCCCCTTTTTCCGATCGCGTTCGCTTATGGCCTATAGTTCCCGCCTCGGTTAGTACTATCTGTGGTGAAAGTTTCATGAAAATCGGTTCAGCCGTTGTTCCGTTATTGCCGGACAGGCAGATATAGCTTTAGCATGGTACAAAGGGGCGTGGCATTTTACGCCCCTTTTTCTGATCGCGGTCGCTTATGGCCTATTGTTACCGCTTTGGTTAGTACTATCAGTGGTGAAAATTTCATGAAAATCGGTTCAGCCGTTTTTCCGTTATATATAGTACTATCCATAGCTGTATGCTATGATTGAAATAACGAAATGAATAAATAACAATATTTTTTCAAAAATAATCAAATAACAGATTATTTAAATATTTGAAAATGAATAATATTTATTTTGATTTTATTTGAATAACGAAAAATCGAATAATTTTTTCTGATTTTTTTTATTCAAACAAACAAAATATAATTTTTCAAAATAATCAACAAAAATTTGTGATTTTTTTTGGTTATTCACAAAAATTCAAATAAATAACGTATTATTCAAACAACAAAAAATAAATATTCTTGAAAATTTTGTGTTTGAAAAAAAAACTATTTTATTTATTTTGTACAGTTTAACAAAAAATTATTCTTACAAAACAGTTTTGTTTTAATGTCAGGTTCTTATAAATTGTAATTTATAAAAAGTCCATTTGAATTCAGAAAAGTTAAGTTGTGATTTAGGAAATTCCAAGTGCAGAGCTATAAACTTATGCAAATATTTACTTAACCAAACTTTTTTTTTAAAGAAAAGTATAAAAATCTGTAAAAATTGGCGACTTTCATAGGTTGGTTTAAGGAGTATACTCACTTTGTCATTCCATGTGTAAGCATCGAAATATCTATCTAACAAACCATAAAATATATATTATTTATTAGTGATCGATTGTTACACATTCTGCAGATGTCCGTCCGTTCGTCTGTGGAAGACATGATACAATCCAAAATAAAAGAGCTAGACTGCGAAAATTTGGCAGAAATATATCTTATGGTCTGAGGCTGGTTAAGTACGGAAATGGGCCAAATCGGATCATATTTAAAAATTTGAAAAAAGGCAGAAGCAAATGAAATATTTCTATGGCAGAAGAACTTCAACGTCCTGCAGTTGAATCCAGGGGACTAGAAAATGAAATTTTATGATAAAATTTAGCGGTCATATAACCAAATTTAAAAACATGCGATTTGCGAAATGGAATGATATCTGATAATAATGATGAATACCGAAATGTTTATTTATTACATACACTCAAAATATTATGTCAGTAAATTCAACAGAAAATACGTTTGAAACTAATGAAACTTTATTTAAAAAAAAGACTACTTATATAAATAACTGTAAAAATCCGTAAAAACTGACTGAAAAATTTTTACTATAAAAACGGTTAAAATTACGGAAATGTACATTCATTTTTGATTTTTTATAAATAATTTTAAATAACATCGAACCTGAGGAGAATCGAACTCATAATTTCGGCAAGTTTCAAACTAACTACATCTATCCTACTCTCCTAACTGTCTGAGAAATTTCATTTGAAATAACCAGACTTTACCCCCTATTACTACTTCAGTCCATCGTCCCTTATGTTCCAATCCTATGCTTATACGCACCAATATTCCCGGTTGTAGGGTGTTCGAACCTTACTACTATAATGAGTGTAGGGTATTTGTGTATATAGACCAAAACCAACACTGTATAATACCAAAATGTACATGAGGATTTTCGATATCCTCCCACCTTACCGCCCTATCAGAAAGATTTAAAAACCATAAAAAAGGAACCGAAACCTTACCTCCACCTATTGGAGTGGTTATGCCGTGAAGGCTCCTATTCGGCAGTTTCCTGGAGCGCTTTCGTCCCTTGCCTTGGGGGACTCCTCAGTAGGTATTTCCCTACACATTATCAACTCCGTGGAGTCAGTACAACATCAGTTTTACCTCAAAAGTAGTCAAAAATAAAAAAATATTATAAGCAAATATGCATTTAAATTTTAAAAATCGAATAATGCATTTTCTATTGCAAAAATGTTCAATTGTATAAAGAATGAAATTTTTTCGATTAAAATAATTTTTGTGTAGTAGAAACATTTCACAGTTAATACTAAAGAATATTTTCTTAAAAATGTCACCAAAGCAAAAACCCTTAAAAATCTCAATGTTTTGCAAAATAAACCTTTACAATTAAGGGTATTTAGGTAATTATACATCCTTTCACGACTTTTTATTGCTTAAGAAAAGTATCGAATTTTCCATAAGAAAATGTTTTAAGAACATTTTTTAATCAGTAAAAGTCAGTTTGGGAAAAAATTAAAAATAATCTAATTAATGTTTTAGTAAAGAAAACCTTAAATAAGTAAAACAATAGTGGTTTGTAAGAATAATTGTGTGTTTTACTGTATAATAAAATTCAAAATAAATAAAAAAAAAATTATTTTTCAAACACAAAATTTTCAAGAATATTTCTTTTTTTTGTTTAAATAATACGTTATTCATTTGAATTTTTGTGAATAACCAAAAAAAATCACAAATTTTTGTTGATTATTTTGAAAAATTCTATTTTGTTTGTTTGAATAAGCAATCAGAAAAAATTATTTGATTTTTTTGGAAAGAAATATTATTTCATTTTTATGAATTTGAATAAAATAAAATTTTATTTTATTCAAACCAAAATAAATAAAATAACAAAACATTTTATTTTTTGATAGCCAACTAAAATATCAAAGTATTTTATTTTTTTCCAAAAAATCCAAATAAAAAAAATCAATAATACAGCTATGGTACTATCTGTGGTGAAAATTTCATGAAAATCGGTTAAGCCGTTCTGTACTTATTGCGGAACAGACAGACAGACAGAAAGACAGACAGACAGACAGACAGACAGACAGACAGACAGACAGACAGACAGACAGACAGACAGACAGACAGACAGACAGACAGACAGACAGACAGACAGACAGACAGACAGACAGACAGACAGACAGACAGACAGACAGACAGACAGACAGACAGACAGACAGACAGACAGACAGACAGACAGACAGACAGACAGACAGACAGACAGACAGACAGACAGACAGACAGACAGACAGACAGACAGACAGACAGACAGACAGACAGACAGACAGACAGACAGACAGACAGACAGACAGACAGACAGACAGACAGACAGACAGACAGACAGACAGACAGACAGACAGACAGACAGACAGACAGACAGACAGACAGACAGACAGACAGACAGACAGACAGACAGACAGACAGACAGACAAACCAACAATCAGATTTATAATATTAATAGGGATTCCGCGATATCTTGCGACAGTGTACACCTACAACTTTGATGTCAACACCCTTATAACCTTCGATCACGTACACATTAAAGTGCATATCAGCTTTCCACAACATTTGAAAAAAACCTAGAAAAAGTTGAAAAACAAAAATTGACAAAAAAGTTTTTTCGCGATTTCTCGCGAACTAAAGAAGATAGGATTTCGATGTTTACTATTTTGTGACCTTAAAATAAGTACAATGAAAACTGTATACTCAGTTTTTGAAAATATTTAAAAAACTTCAATATCAAAATTTTTTAAAATATAAAATCACTAATTTCGCGATATCTTGCGAATGCGATCAGCTACGATTTCGCTGAAAACAGTTTTGTGACAACTAATCATGTAGAAATCGAACTGCATTTACACTTTTCGTCGACACTAAAGTTCAACCTGAACATCGTTGAGGCTCACCGTGATCGATATTTCGATGAGTTACAAACGGAATGACAAACTTATATATACCCTCTATCACTAAGTGGAGGGTATAAAAATCAAAAAATATTTGGATCACGCGATGTGCTGGCCACTTTTAAATAATATTGCGAATGTGCCACGCAAAAAAGTGGATTTTTGATGACTTTCTCGTTTTGTCTCTCAACCTTTGTCTAGCTACTACTGCGCTCCTTTTGAGGACACATTCATGAGACCGGTATCAAACTGTAGGGAATTACGACAGCTATCATTCTTCTTATTAGCTTTTGAAAAGTATGAAGCGGCGCAAATTTCCTGATCAAAAAACGACGAAAAATTGACAATGAAGAAATTTTAACTTCAAACCGTTACCACCAAATAACTTTTTTTATTATTGATGGCACAACAAATTCATAAATACATATTTTTTGAACAAGTTTAGGGACCATATATTTTAAATCTTCGAAGAATACGTTGGACGGCGCAAGTACAATAGGTCAAAGAGTAAATAATTTTTATGAAATTTAAATCGACTTTTCTACATTTCTAACTACAAATTAAGATTTTTGTCCTTAATTGTTTGTAAGCTAATTGCATTAGAAGTCCTTTATGCATTTCTATCAGTAGATAGCCATTTGAATGCAAATAAAAAAAAAAAGTTTTTGGCAAAAAAACAAAATTTTAAACAAATGGAAAGTTTAACTTAAAATGTCCATATATATTTTTATTTAAGTTAAGAATTATGGTGGGGCTAAAATAGGCCTGTCGACTTTAGTCCTCACACTGACCTCCTCCCTCACTTGATTTGCTTGATCATAATCTTGCACACGGCGTTGGCACCACCCAGAAATGGCCTTTGCTAATTTTAAGCAAGACGTTGACGCGTTTGTGGCGGTAAGTTTGGCCACTTGCTTCATATATCATGGCCACGATTTGGAACTGTTCACGAATTCATTTTTGGATCTGGCTGCGCTTTCCAATTTTAATAATTTGTTCCTTGGCCTAGTTGTCACGTTGCCATGGTGGTTCTCTAAGAGTTAAAGTTGACGATGGTACACAATTACCTGATGATGATGCTGTAGATTTAGGGAGCGTGTTGGTTGATGGCATGATAAAAAACGATGATGTAGGTTGTATTAATTAATGATGATGGTTAAGTGGTGATATGATTGATGATGTGGTTAGTAATGAAAGCGATGGGACTCAACGTGATTCGAAAGGAATGATAAATCCGGTATTCTACACTCAAAATAATAACTCTGTAAAATGACTATAATCTCAATTCAACAGATATTTGACACGAGTTTTCTAAAATACAGATTTTAAGAAAATACTTTGTATTTATTGTGACCAAAAAACAAAATTTTATCTGTAATATTACTTTGTAATCTCTATTTTACAGATAATAAACAGATTTTTTTAAATACAGATTTAAGAAAAATACTTTGTTTTTTCTCGTATATACAGTTGTCAAATAAAAACCACTTAAAAAAATTTCCAAATATGACTTAAAAAGTGTCTTAAATTACAATAAAAACTGGTAAATTCTACGAGGATGACGTGTAAAATTGGAGTTAATCGTTAAAAACTCGTAATTTTCACAAAAATAAAAAAAGAAAATTTACATTTTGGAAGCATTTTTTTTTTTTTATTTTTTAATTAAAATTAATCGGAATTTAATGTTAATATTTAAAATCAATTTTTTTAAAAATCATTACAAAAACATGTATTTGTGCATAACTTCAAATTGCGTATACTTAATATTAAAAACTAATTTATATCACTCATACGACATAGCATATTATTGTGTCTTACATGTGTGAAACAGGGATGGTAAATGACATTTTCAACATTGCACTACCCAAGTAAAAATGTAAAGGATCAGCACTGATCCGAAAAATGGATCGCTAAGATTAGATCAGTTTTAATCGGACGGATACAATTTCATCCGAAAAATGGGTTTATCTAATTATATAAACCCATTTTTCGGATGACATTGTATCCGTCCGATTAAAACTGATCTAATCTTAGCGATCCATTTTTCGAATCAGTACTGATCTTTCAAATTTCGGATCAGTACTTATCCGAGTAAGATCTTTCAAATCTCGGATAAGACGTGATATATAAAAATATATCTACACATTTTTACTCGGGTATAGAAAAATTTACCCAATTTACCTATAATAAAAATTTATAATTTTTAAAAAATGGAAAATAAGGTCAAAGATGAGTACTTTAATGATATATAGTGAAATGTTGGTGAACTTATCAGTAGATCGATAAAATTGGAAAAATTGAAGTAACCTTAACTTGAACTTATGCAATTATGAATTGGAATTTTATTTAGATTTACAAAAAAATGATAGCATATGTTAGCTACAAAACCATAAAAGTTCTCTAGGACAATTAATTATCTTCCGAATTTATCATTTATATTTATATTTTGTTAGTCAGACAGTGCTGTTATAAAAGTAAAGCTTTAACATATATTCCAAAAAAATTGCTTATTAGCTTATATTAAATAAAAACAAAAGAGTTAAGCAACAAACTTTTTATAAGTAATTAACGATAAAAACTCATCAATTTCAAACAATTTGTTTTACTTTGCTTATAGTTATGGTTACACTCAAAAAAATACGTCAGTAAAAAAGTTTGTAAAATTGTTTGTATCCCAACTTTACAACTTTTTTACTAAATTGTACTAAAAAAATATTTTTTTGTAATTCGTTTTAGTAAACTCGCGTTACAAACTATTAATTTTTTACTGATTTTTAATAATTTTTTCAGTTGATTTTTAAAAATTTCGTATTAACTTTTCGGTTTTCTTTTCTAGAAAAGTAATGCACTAATGAAATACAAAAAGAAAATGTTATTAAAATATTTGGAAATTAAAAAGAGCATTTAAAAAAAATATATATATAGTTAGTTATTTTTTAATTTTAATGGTAGAACTGCGCTTTGATGAGTATAAATATGTTTATTATTTTCAATATTGAATTACACTTATTTGTCTGCTTCATTGTAACTACTTTGTTTTCTTTCAAATAAAAACATATATAAAAAAGGGAACAAAATGCAGTAAAGAGAAGACATGCAAAATTCCAAAAAACACCGACCTTTTTCAATTCTTTTTTCTTTCTTCTCCACTTGCGGTTCTTTTTTGTTTTACGCTATCTGCGATTTTTTTTTCTTGTGTACAGTGTACACAAAGGGTTGATGTCTTAATACTCAGAAGTATTGGTAATTTTGTGTACTTTTCTTCATGCTTTTGTTTCTATTATTCAGTTGGAAAATAGCATTTGAATTGACGACGTCGCGGAGCGGAAGAAATAAAAAAATGTACAAACAACAAAAAATACAGGTAACCAAATGTTAAAGTATTTTTTGTTTAAAATTAACTCTTTTTTTTAGGACAATAAATAAAACAAAATAGAAAATTATGAAAGCAGGTAACAACTGTATATTTATGTGTTCCATTTAAATAATATCAATATAATGTATTTTTTATTCTAGAACACCAATTTATTCAACACAATTTTCAAAGCATTTATTTTATGTGGTATGTAATTTATATTTTGTATAAAAAAAAAATGTATTCAATATTTTCTCTTACATATTTTAGATCAAAAATTCAAACAAAATCTGACTTGCATTGAAATAGTAATGGCGACAACAAGCGCAATACGCAGCTTACATATAGTAAAAAAATACCAAAAATTTAAAATACACAATTTACAATTTTTTTACAAAAAAATTTAGTAATACTAATTTTTTTAGTGTTTTTTAAGATTACTAATTTTTGAAAACCAAAGTTTGTAATGGTAACTGAAAAAGTTATCGGGCACAAATTGAAAACTTTATAAGTAATGGTAACAGACTTTTTTGTAAGGAATACTAACAAATTTTTATGAGTGTACCAGATTTGAAATAGGAAATAATAGTACATTCAGACTTACCTCGAAACCCCGTTGAAACCTCGTACTTTCAATTTTAAACCTCCACTGTTCACACTCTATAATTTTGACACTTATCTAGTTTTCGTAAACTAGAACAAAAAAAATATCTTTTAAAAATGAATTAAACACTGCAGAAATTATTTTTTAGACATTTTAATTTTTTTTTATTCCAAATAAATTAATATTTTAAAGAATTTTTGTAAATAAATTGAATTATTTATTTTTTTATTTTTGGCGTTTTCCCATTTTCTCTCTTTCTCATTGTTGCACAGTGGCAAAAATATGAAAAATTATGAATTTTATAAGGTTTCAATCGTACTTTCATTGAAACCTCACTACAAAAAGGTTTCAATTTGTGAGGGAAAATACGTATTTTCAAATGAGGTTTGACACGAAACCTCGTTAAACGGGGTTTCGAGGTCAATCTGAACGTACTATAACAGTACATTTGGTCTCAAAAAACAGTACATTGCAAATTAAAACACCCAGCAAAACTTAGATTACCAAATAAGGTATAAAATAAGGTATATGATCTCTTATTTTATACATTGCAGCATTGATGATTTTAACAGGCGATGAGACTCAAAGTAATGCATCCACATTATCACATAGAATACCAGTAAGGTATAAAATAAGTCATAAATTTATAACGAAGAATACCAGTAAGGTGTAAAATATATGATATTTTATAGGTTACGAGTAAGGTATATAATATAGCATACCAGAACGTAGTATATAAGGTGTTACGAGTAGTGAAAAAGTAATTTTGTATTAAATTTACTCACGTGATTGTAAGTGAGTGTAAGTAGATATAATATGCTAGTGAGTGTGTGTCGTTAGAAATTTCTTGTCGTGAGCCCATCTCTAGTTTAAACTTATGCATTTTTTATAAAATAATTATTTTTTATGTTATTGTAATGCATTATGCATTTAATTATAAATAATGCATTATTTCAAACTTTCAAATAATACATAATGTAACCAAATATAAGTCATCCATGATTTAATGTTTAGAAATAATAAATATGAAATACATTTTTTCCAATAAACATGCATTACGTAGCAAATTATTAGTAATGCATAATTTTTCACTTTAAAATAATACGTTGTGGAACAAATGTTTGGTAAGACATCCTAAAATAATGCTACAAATAAGGTATATACATTACCTGGTAATGTGTTATATAATCACTACCCATTACCAAAGTTTTGCTGGGCAGTACTTTTTTAAAAGTTTTATTTTATATCAAACTACAAAAACTTAACCCATTTACCCTAATTTCAAACAGATTTCAGCCAAAACGACCATGAAAGATTCTTTATAGAACGGGGGAACATTTTAGGTAAACCGTCTCAAATTTATTTCATTTTTTTTATCAGTGTTGAAAAAAATTGCGATTGACTTTTTGGAGCATTTGTCTTAGATGCCGCGATATCGTACTTATAAAGCTTTTGTAGTCTATGTTTTTGCTTAAAAAAACACCGATATTCCTATCAAAAACATATGGAAAACCCCATAAAACAGTGTGGATTGGGTTAAAAATATATTTCGGTGATGCTGGAATTCTGAGTTTTATTAATAAAACAAGGTTTTTGGGTTGTATAACTCAAAATCATAATCTTTTTAAGCCACTTCATTAGGATTTTTTTATTTTGAAAATTTCAAAAAAAAATTTGAATTAATCGAAATTTTAACAGAAAAATCTTAATAAAGTTGCTGGTAAAGTTCAAAAAGAACGGATATTATATAGCCTTTACTATTTTTTTTTTTTAATTTAGTTTAAAAGTTTTTCAAGGACGCTAACTTTGTTTCTTGCGATTTCTAAATTTTCTTCCATTTTTTTTTCGAAACAGTTTGTTATTTCCTTTAAAAATCCTTCTCGCTGTTTTTTCTTGTCCTCATAACACTTTTTTTAGTTCGAGCTTTTGCTTACAGTAGCTTTGTTTGTAATTTTTTCTTTTCTACCCTGCAACAGCCACTCCCGATGGCCCTGGTTTGGCGGGACCTGGTCCGGAAACTGGCCTTTGAGCATTTTGTGTATTTATAATCAGCGGCTCAACTGGACCATGTCCCAATTGTAACATATGTACGTTGCTGATTATGGGGCTATCACCAAATATTTCGTCCATTTCCTCCATACATGGAGGAGTACATGGTGATGCCCCGGTCAGCGGTGCGTAATCTTTTGCTGATTTATAAGCACCTAATAGCGTCCTCATTCTGCTCTCTAGAGTACTGGTGGTGGTCGAGGCACTCTAAAAATAAAGTAACGAGTGTTTTAATTTCATACACTCATAAAAATTTGTTAGTATTCCTTACAAAAAAGTCTGTTACCATTACTAATAAAGTTTTCAATTTGTGCCCGATAACTTTTTCAGTTACCATTACAAACTTTGGTTTTCAAAAATTAGTAATCTTAAAAAACACTAAAAAAATTAGTATTACTAAATTTTTTTGTAAAAAAATTGTAAATTGTGTATTTTAAATTTTTGGTATTTTTTTACTATATGTAAACTGCGTATTGCGCTTGTTGTCGCCATTACTATTTCAATGCAAGTCATATTTTGTTTGAATTTTTGATCTGAAATATGTAAGAGAAAATATTGAATACATTTTTTTTTATACAAAATATAAATTACATACCACATAAAATAAATGCTTTGAAAATTGTGTTGAATAAATTGGTGTTCTAGAATAAAAAATACATTATATTGATATTATTTAAATGGAACACATAAATATACAGTTGTTACCTGCTTTCATCATTTTCTATTTTGTTTTATTTATTGTCCTAAAAAAAGAGTTAATTTAAAAAAAAAAATACTTTAACATTTGGTTACCTGTATTTTGTGTTGTAATATTTTGTTGTTTGTACATTTTTTTATTTCTTCCGCTCCGCGACGTTGTCAATTCAAATGCTATTTTCCAACTGAATAATAGAAAGAAAGGCATGAAGAAAAGTACACAAAATTACCAATACCATTCTGAGTATTAAGAAATCAACCCTTTGTGTACACTGTACACAAGAAAAAAAAATCGCAGATAGCGTAAAACAAAAAAGGACCGCAAGTGGAGAAGAAAGAAAAAAGAATTGAAAAAGGTCGGTGTTTTTTGAATTTTGCATATCTTCTCTTTACTGCATTTTGTTCCCTTTTTATATACATATGTTTTTATTTGAAAGAAAACAAAGTAGTTACAATGAAGCAGACAAATAAGTGTAATTCAATATTGAAAATAATAAACATATTCATACTCATCAAAGCGCAGTTTTACCATTAAAATAAAAAAATAACTAACTATATATTTTTTTTTAAATGCTCTTTTTAATTTTCAAATATTTTAATAACATTTTCTTTTTGTATTTCATTAGTGCATTACTTTTCTAGAAAAGAAAACCGAAAAGTTAATACGAAATTTTTAAAAATCAACTGAAAAAATTATTAAAAATCAGTAAAAAATTAATAGTTTGTAACGCGAGTTTACTAAAACGAATTACAAAAAAATATTTTTTTAGTACAATTTAGTAAAAAAGTTGTAAAGTTGGGATACAAACAATTTTACAAACTTTTTTACTGACGTATTTTTTTGAGTTTAGATTTAAACTAATTTTTAATTTTACATTGGTATGAAAGCAAAAGGTGAAATAAAATTTGATTAAAACCAAATATTGATGAAAGATGACACTAAAATATCTAGTTTTTATATTTAATAATTGCAAGAAAACAAATTTAAAAATCTTAAAATTCGAAAGGATCCCCGAATAAAGCACAGTATAAAATATTTTTATGGAAATGTTTTTTTCAGCGCCTAATCTTAAATGTAAAGAACAAATTGACTATGTAAAAACTTCGGCGACAGGACATAGTCCCCACGGACATATGTAATCCCCATAATAGTAGTGGGGACTCTGACCGTTTTCAAAAAGGTAACAATCCCAATGGGGCTTATGTCTGATCCCTGTTGGGATTACGACCGAACTTTTTTGTCATAACCCCCATTCACATTATGCGGAGTAAGTCCAAGCAATTTTAGTCATAGTCCCCGTTTTCTGCAGAGAAGGTGGGAATTATGTCCGTTTTTTATTTGGATTATGTCCAAATTATTTTACGTGCGCCAAGATGGCAACGCGGGCTAGCAACAAAAAACCGGGAAGTCTATTTTTGGGAATTTAAAGATAAATCCAAAAAAACAACGGGAAAAGCTCTGGAAGCAGTGTTGCCACCAGTGAACCAATAAATTATCCAGAAGTTTGGCCGAAATTATCCAAAATCCCAAAAATTATCCATAACATCAAAAACATTTTTTTTATGAAACAAAAGTGGTTTATTTAAATTCAATTTAAAGAATAAGGGCGGATTACTCAATGAAAAGTTAGCTGCTAACTGCCGATTTAACGGAGCCTTATGTCAAAATTTTTATGAAAAAGTTAAATTTAACGGAGAGTTATTTTATGACGGAGCATTGAGTAATCCAGCCTAAATGAAATTATTTTTTAAATAAAAATCATACATTTTGTACTGTTCAGAACAAAAATTTTTTTATAATAATAGTTAAATTTTTTTAAACATTTCTATTGTGGGCTCAAGGTTTGAACCCCTATTTCTTTCAATGCCTACTTTTGTAAAAAGAATTGAAGCAACAGTATTTGAAGATAATTGATTTCGTAAATCATAAGAAATTTAAAAACATTTTCTAAATTTATAAAAAGATTTTCACCTGCACAATTTGTAATTTTAAAAATGTTTGCTCAATTGATTAGGCTTTGAAATTTGAAATGCTCCAAATTTAAAGATATTGCCAAAACTAAAAGCAAAAGAAGTGCTGTCGAATAAGAAATAACTAACGAAAATCGCCAAATTAAAATAAAAAAAAATATATTTAGTTCATTTAAAAACTTTAAATTGTAACTGATAAAATCATCCATAAATTATCCAAAAATGTAATTATCCAAAGAGTATCCAAAAATTTTTAAATTATCCATTTTTTGGATAATTATCCAAGAAGTGGCAACACTGTCTGGAAGTCTAAATTAACAACATTTTCAAGTGCCTAACCCTACAACGTCAAATTAAAATAAAAAGGGTATTTTTCTAATGGCCATAAAATCTGGGATTAAACGTTCTGGGAAGGCTATTTAAGTGTCCAGCCAAACTGATACGTGGAATCATAGCTGAGCATCTCTAGTTTCCAAAACTAGTAGCGAGATTCAAATCGGCCGAACCGATTTTGAGAAAACCGGTTTAAAAAAAAGGGTCTAGTACTATTGCCCATAAAAACTGGGATTAAAATTTCTGGGAAAACTATTAAAGTGTCCACCCATATTGATACGTGGAATCATACCTGAGCATCTCTAGTTTCCAAAACTAGCCGCGTGATTCAAATCGGCCGAACCGATTTTGAGAAAACCGTGTCCACCCATATTGATACGTGGAATCATAGCTGGACATCTCTAGTTTTTGAAAATGGTCGCGTGATTCAAATCGGCAGAACCGATTTAGAGAAAACCGGTTTTAAAAAGGGGTTAAAGTGTTAAAGCTATTAAATTGTCCATCCATATTGATACGTGGAATTATTCCTGAGTATCTCTAGTTTCCAAAACTAGTCGCGTGATTCAAACCGGCCCACATTGGGTTGAACACTACCAAACTGAGGATTAATTCAAAATTTTAAGTTAGTGTATGGTAGGGTTGCCATTTTCATTTTGAGAAAAAGAGGGCGTCAACCTTAAAAAAGGAGGACATTTGTCCCAAAAAAGAGGAAATTTTTTTATAAATTAATTTTTAAAAAGTCAACAACATGATACAATATGCAGATAAAACTTTCAGAAAATACCATAAAATTATTCAAAAGTTGTTAAAGATAAATATACAGCATATAATGCTTTTAAACCATAGGAATGTTGTATTTTTGAAAAAAAAAAAATATGTTTTTTAAAAAACTTACAAAAAAATTGTATATTTCGTTTGAAGATAGGGTTGCCATTCGTACTGTTTTAAACAGTACATGTACTGTTTTTTATAAAAAGTACTGTTTTATGCACAGCACCTAAAACAGTACGCAAAAGTACTGTTTTTTAAAGCGTGTACTGTTTTTGTACTGTTTTTTTATACTCATCACCAAAATGTAACATTTTTCGAAAAATGTTTCATATTTGACAAAATTTTAATTCAATTTTAAAAAAGGAGCTAAATGCAATTTAATTTTTTACCACACTCAAAAAGAAAAATTATTTAAAAAGTGGAAAACTTAACTAAATTCAATAATAATTTAGCTCCATTGCCATGTTTTCCTTTTTTTTATCTAAATTTTTCTGAAAAATAAGAAAAAAAACTAGAAAACGGGAAAAAATTTATTTTATTGAGTACATCTCATTTAAAGTTCCAAATGCGGGCAGACCCCACTAGGTTCGGAGCCTATGGGTCCAGACTAGAGATGGGATCGTGAGTGACTTTTCAATCACGATCACGCACGCTCACGAAAAAATATATTGAAATCACGCACGATCACGCACGAACATTTTTTTTCTGCTCACGCTCACGCACGCTCACGTGAGTAGAAAAAAAATTAATCACGCTCACGACGTAATCACGATCACGAAATACTCACGAATTAAAATATGTGAAAAAATGTATGTCATATTTTCTTTATGCATTACCCAGTTGTGAAAGTCCTTGAGCCATCCGTGGTGACGGCTCGCTGACATGTCAGAGACACACCTGACATCCCCATGACAGCTTTATATACCGAGTTAAGGACGGGTTCATAAAAAACTTCAAAATTTCTCCAATCATAATTAGCAGTTGTCAGGGGTGCTGACATTCCCATGACATTTCCCTCCACTAAGTCGTCTTTGTGGAAATGTCTGATATAGGTCATACGAAAATGCAAAAAAATCTTTTTTCACAGAAAAAATATAAAACGAATTTCAATCAACAAAAACGCGGATTCAATAAATTTTTTGATTGAAATTCCTCCAATTAAGAAAATTGGTATACCAATCATCAAATTATAGGTGATTGATTAAAAATTTTTTCAATCAAACATTATTTCGATTTTGATCAAAAATTTGATAAATTTTTTATTTGAAGTCAATCAAAATAATGATTGATTTTACAAATAAAGTGTAAGCTTATGACAAAATTATCAAAAAATGCATCTTTTTTGCTTTCCAATATGTTGCAAACAATAAAAAAGTAAAACCCGATTATTTTGCACATTTTTGAATTAATCTATTCAAATAAATTAAAGCGAAAAAAATATTGTATGTTGAAAATTTGTAATTCGATTAAACAGTCGAATTTCAACCAAAACATTGATTGAATCATTTAAATTTTGTTGATCAATAGATTTAATTGAAAATATTTAGCCAATAATTTTTTGTGTGTTCCATTAGTTTTTACTTCCATCCAATGTCAGTTATAAATTATCTTTATCATATCTGAGACATTTTCTGTACGAAAAATGTTTCAGAATCTGAAAATATTTTTATACGAAAAACGTCTCGGAATCTGAGAGTTTTTCAATATGGAAAATGTCTCAGAATCTGAGAATTTGCATACGAAAAGTGTCTCAAAATCTGAACACATTTCCTCATGGAAATGTTTTGAAAGACCATAAAAAATCAAAAAAACGTAACCGAACGAAAAAATCGGGGAAACAATTAAAGTCACGAAAAATTCACGCAAGAATTTTACTCACGCACGATCACGCACGAACTTTTTTTTGTTACTCACGCTCACGCACGCTCACGTGAGTAGGAAAAAAATTTACTCACGAATCACGTGATTCATGCGTGATTCACGTGATTCACGGTTTTCACGTGATTGGTGCCCATCTCTAGTCCAGACCACCTTAGGCCCAGTCCCATTGGGTCTATAAAGGATCGTCATAGATTTTGATTCAACATCTTTGCCCTTTTCGCTCTACCTTGCTTAGTTTTTAAGATACACTGAGGGAAAAAATCGTCGTCAAATCAAATATTTTCGTACTCATTTTTAAAATTCTCAAATTTTTGAAAGAAATTTTAATAATGAAATGAAATTTTATAAAATTAAATATGTTTCGGTCTTGATTTTAAAAGTATATTTTTTGAATTAAATATAAAAAAAACTCCTTTTTATTTCATGATGCTGCCATGATGAAAATAATCATTTTGATTGTAAACAATAGCAAAATGAGTTTTCAACAACTTTAAAAACGACGCCATATAAATCACGCAATTATTTTAGAAAAGTCTCGTGGCGTATCATAAGTGAAAATTTTTCATTTTCCATAAAAATTAAACGAAAAATAATAAATATTTTCTTAAAGTAAAACAATGAACTAAAGTAACAAGTGACAAAACTAAATACATACGTATGTATTTACATAAATAAAAAAAACGGTGTGGAAATTAATGTGAAAATTAATGTGGAGTACCTGTTTGCGGAAATTAATGTAGAGTACCTATAATCCAGAAGAAAATTAAAATTTTATGACAGCAATCCCGGAATTATTATTTGATGTCTTTTAAATTAAAAGTTTTAATGTATTATTTGATATCTATTTGATGTCGGTGCTCTGACAAAAACACCTACGTGTATTTATTAAAAGACTAGCTAATTTGTGAACTTTTACGTTTAATTTTAAGGTAATCTTAATGGAAAAAGTAGATTTGCAATATTATTTAAATATGTATGTGATAGGTGTAACTTTAAAAGATCGCGAAAGGACAAAATTAATCTAATTCGTAGACGTCTTCAACAATTTTTGAAAATCACATAGGTGTTTTCGTCAGAGCAGCGACGATATATTATTTTATTTCTATATGTATATAGAAAATTTCATCTTTATAACTTTTCTGTGGTAAAGAAAAATAAATAAAATGTGTATATAAATATAAAAAAATTCCAATTGTTTTATTTACATTGAAAATTTTAGGAAACAGAAAGAAAATTATATAAATAATTTTTAATATTTAATTTGATTATGTGAACTTTTGATTTGAACATATAAACATTCTCAAATCAACGTTGTTACATTTCATTTTTAAAATTTTGTTTGTTACTCAAGCCATATTAAAAGTGTCGATAAACATTTTCAATTTGAGAAAAAACAAAGTTTGTTGACTTTTGTCACTGTTTTATTTTTAATTTGAGATTGTTTTTGTTTGATTTGAGATTTTTTTTTTCTTAGTGTACGGGAATTTAAGGGCCCAAAAGGGTCTTTAGAATCTTAACGGGATAATTAAAAAAACTATTACACGGAGGGATTAAGACGGTCGTGTAAAGAACTACAAAAATGTATTTGTAATTTTTTTTTGTTTCGGCAATATTTTCTGAGAAATGAGGAACGCCCAAATTTTTAGATTCAAATTGAGGAGTCCATACATTTTTAGAATCGAAAATGAACACTTTTTTTGCTCTTTTTGAAACATTTTTTGGAAAAAAAAAAATCCTTAAATTGCATAAAATTTACTAAACCTGAAGAAAAAACTTTATCAATTCTAAGAAGATAAATATGATGAACTAATTGGTTGCAAATTATGTCAAAGAAATTTAAAATTTTTTTTTTATTTTTATTTTTATAAATTAAATAAATTAAATAAAATAATTAAAAATAATAACAAAACTAAATAAATTAAAAAATTTTATTTAATTTTACTAAATTGTGATTTTCCCAAAATTTAGTTAGGCCTTTGTTTGAGTGTAATAATACCGTTTTCGCGTTTGCTTTTTAAAGTCGTGTTTTAATTAAAACACTGTTTTATGGATTTTTTCAAATGTTTTTGATAGGAATATCGGTGTTTTAGTTAAGCGAAAGCATAGACTACAAAAGCTTTTCAAATGCTCCAAAAAGTCAATCGCAATTTTTTTTCAATACTGATAAAAAAATAAAATAAATTTGAGACGGTTTACCTAAAATCTTCCACCGTTCTGTTAACAACCTTTTATGCTCGTTTTGGCTGAGATCTGTTTAAAATCAGGGTAAAAGGGCTAAGTTTTTGTAGTTTGATATATAATAAGACTTTTAAAAAAGTACTGTTTTTATTTGCAATGTACTGTTTTTTGAGACCAAATGTACTGTTATTCCATATTTCAAATCTGGTAACCCTATTTGAAGATTAGGAGAAAACAATTTTTGAACTGAAACATTTTTAAATTATTGTTTTCTGTAAAGACAGTCGAGCTCAGGCTCTAATTATAATTATGTATTATAATTTTTTTATTTGTTATATATGGTTTTGAATTGAGAAAAGTGTGAAAGAAAAATTTTTAATTTTTCTAAAAATTTAGACATCCTGGTTTGTTTCTTACTAGTTTCATATTATCCAGTTATAATAATCTTCAGAAAAACTTTTAATGTCAAGTTTATTTAGTTAATAGTCAATAAAACTCTATATGTGAAAATTATTAACAGATCGCAGCCGACAAGGATTGAACTCATCATCATCTGTAATACTTTGCTATTAACTGCTTGTAACGTACAATCACTCTAGACCGATACGCCAAGTAGGCTGTTAAGCAAGTATCAGCTAAATCTGATTTTTTCAATTCAATTCAATTTGTTATTGTAATCATATGTAAACAAACTTATTTTTAGTAATCATTATTCTTCTTCCTCTCCTTCATCAATTCTGATCTAAGTACTTATTTTTGCAAACATTGCCAGACATGGTCTATATTTTAGACACAAATGTTAGGTGTTGCCATTTTTCCAAATTTATTGCATAAACTTGTAACATTTTCTTCAATTGAACTGAATCAAGTGTAATGAAATACGAAATCAAAAATTTCAGCGACTTCTTTACATATTTTTTAAAATACCAAAAAGTTTCGGTTTCGGCTAATATTCGGCCAAAATTTTGCCGAATACCGAATAGTGGCCGAAACCCCATTATTTGGCCGAGACCGAAACCGAATATTCGGTCGGACTCTAATTTCCAATTGTATATCAAAAGTTCCAATTGTATTTCAAAAGTTTCTATTTGTATTTAAAACTTTTTTAAAGACTTTTCAAAAAATTCGATTTATATATTAAAATTTTCTAAAACGAATTTGAAAAAATTTGAAATACAAATGGACATTTTTCAAATATACATAGTTGGAATTTTCTGAAAAGCATTTAGAAAAAAGGAAAATTTTTAAATACATTTGGAAATTTCTGAAATGGAACATTCTGAAAAGCATTTAGCAAAATTTTAAAATACAAATAGAAACTTTTGATATACAATTGGAAATAAAATTCTAATATGGAAATTTTGAAATTAAAAAGGAATTTTCTTAAAATCATTTGAAAAATTTGAAATTCAAATTTTTGAAATAGTAGCGATGCCAATAATTTTATAGTTTAGAAGCAATAAAAAAAAGTTATGGAGAAAAGTGCAAAAAGTAGGACAACCCCGGACACTTTCTAAAAAAGAAGTAGGACTGCCCCGGACGCCCTAAAAAAGAGGACGGTGTCCGGGGAAAAGAGGACGGATGGCAACCCTAGTATATGGCAATACTTTTTTATATAGGTTTGAAGAGAATAAAATTCTTCATCAATATGTGTCAAAATTAGTGTTCTAAGTTGTTTACTTTTTTGCTATTAAAAGTTTAAAATTTTTTATAAATTTAATGTTCAGTGGTAAAAAGTGAAAAACGTGATAATTCAAGTGATTTTTTTATGTTTTTATCTGAAACTAAAAAAAATTTTAAAATGGATTTATTAACTACAGGTATTAACTATATTATTGGTATGTGTGCGTTAATATGAAAATTGTTAAAACGTTTTTAATAATTTTTTGAAAATTAGCCTAAAAATGGGGTCTTTTTTTTAATATATGTTGAGTTTCGGAAGCTACTCGGATGAGCTCAGGCCGATCTGATAACATAGTGATAAAATATAGGATTTTTGCTTCTAAGTCCAAAATAGAACCAATGCCAAGACTTGACAATACGAAAAATATAAGAGATTCTTTGTGAAAATCTGCAGTGTCAAAAAAAAAATATGCTTGAAAACTTAATTGCTAATACTTGTTTTTTTTTTTAGTTTTTCGATTGTCTATATATTTGTTACCAGTAGTTTTTGTTTATTACTATTTATTGTAAATTTATAACGTTAATTTAACAAAAAAATACTTTAAATAATCATATATATTAGAGTAGGGTAAAGTTATTTGTCGAAATTTCAAATCTTTTGTTTAAATACTTAAAAATGCATTTCCCAAAAATATTTTAGAAAAAACATTTTTTTTTTAGTTTTTGAAAGATCGTTTAAATTTAATGGCCAAATTTAAATATTTTTGGATGAATGTGTAAACTTTTTAAATTTTTATCTATTGTTTATATTACTTACCCAAAAAGCCAAAGTCAAGTGTAATTCAAGCCTGGAATTATACTTGAAAAACACTGTAGTTCAATAGCATATACCAGCAAAACGGACACTTGAATTCAAGTCAAACAAAACAGTGTAAAAACACACAGTAAAAAGTTTTGCGTTAATTTTAATTCCTTGCTGGTGTGTATATAAGTATATCAAAGACAAAAAGAATTAAATGTATGCCTACTTTTAAAGAGATAAAAAGAGAGTGAGAGAGTGGCTTTTTAACCTATTTTTTGGTGTTAAAATAAATCCCAAATAGTTTTATTAATGTAAATAATTTTATACCTAAACGGGTGTTAATTTTAATCTATGCAGGATTAAAAATAGTACCCCTTCCATACAATTTAGCCAAAAATAAATCTATATATATAATTTCCCTATTTGTGTGTTCCTCTTTTTTTGTCTATCCAGAGCTTTTTGAAGCCCGCTGATGAGCTACAAAGCTGAAAATTGGCATGCATATACTAAAACACCTGAGGCAGATCCTAACGTAGCCGGATTTTCGATTTTTGGTCTGTGGGCGGAGAAATAAGCGGAAAAGTGGGCGTGGCAAAATTAAATTTTTTGACGTTTTTGCTTAATTTAAAGCCCCCAAATGACTTAGGAAGCTGAAAATTTCCTAGAATATAGTCCTAACGATAGCGCACATCCCTGAGTAGTCGGATTTAAAATTTTCGCAATGTGGGCGGAGAATTGGGGGGAAAAGTGGCGTGGCAAAATTGGGATTTTGTAAAATTGTTACTTCTTTTGAAGCCCCCAAATGACTTAGGAAGCGGAAAATTGCATAGCATTTAGTTCTAACAATGAAGCATATCCTGAAGTAATGGGATTTAAATTTTTTAGACTGTGGAAGGAGAATTAAGAGAAAAATGGGGAGTGGCAAAATTGTGTTTTTTAATATTTAATTTGAAGACCCCCAATGACCTATGAAAATTGGCATTTTTGCTTATTTAAAGTCCTCTAATGACTAAAGAAGCTGAAAATTTCCTAGCATATATGTAGTCCTATCGATTAAGCATATCCTAAAGTAGTCGAATTTTAAATTATTGGACTATGGGCGAAGAAATGGGGAGTGACAAAATTGGAATTTTTAACATTTTAACTTCTTTTAAGGCCCCCAAAGGTGGCGGGCAATGCACAGAATTGGCATGTATATAGAAGGTTTCATGTGGAAGAACATGAAACCTTCCAGGAACACGAGCCTGGATTTTTGATATCCAGTGTATGGGTGGAGAATAAGAAAGGCAAAGGGCTTGGTAAATTTATTTCCATCTATTTTCTGAATATATATATTTTTTTGTGTTTCTCTTATTTTTTGTGTATCTAGCGCCTTTCCATCTCATTGATGGACTTAAAAGCTTAAAATTGGCATGTATATAGTAAAACACCAGGGACAGATTCTTACGAAGCCGGATTTTTTGCCTGTGGGCTGCGAATTACGAGAAAAAGGGGGCAAAATTATTTTTTAACATTTTAGAGTATTTTTAAGCTCCGCCCCAATGTATACGGAAGCTGAAAATCCCTAACATGTAGTCCTAACTATGAAGTATATTCTAAAGTAAAATTGGCAAGCATATTGTCCTGACACTGGAGCAGTGATGCCAACTTTTTAGAAACAAAACGCGCAAAACAGTGACTCTAAAAGCGCTAAAATACCTAAATTTTAATAAAGGAAAAAGCGCCAAAAAGCGCTAAAGAAATATTTTTAATTTAACGGTTTTAATATCAATTTTTATAATATCATCAGGCCTATTCAGAGAATAAGTCGAAAAAATAGCTAAATATAATTTTTAAACCAAATTTTCTCTTTTATTATTATAAAACCTTTTTTTTTAATTTTTAATTACATTTTTATGGTTGTACTACAACAACAACGTAAAAAATATGGATTTGAGACTGTTATTAGGACGTTTCTGTTGTAAAATGTGCATTTTTTCTCAATGCACATTGTTCGGTTTTTATATATAATCCGTAACGTAGCCGGATTTTCGGCCTTTAAGACAGCGGGAGTGGCGGAAGACGGCGAAATTTGGTTTTTAAACATTTAAACTTTTTCTGAAACCCCTAATGACTAAGAAAGCTGAAAATTGTAAAGCATAAAGTATTGACAATGGATCATATCCTTATGAAGTCAGATTTAATATTTAAACTGTGTACGGAGAATTATAAGGAAAAATTTAAGTAGAAAAATTGTGTTTTTTAACATTTTAGCAGTGTTGCCACCAACAAAATCGTAAATTACACATGGATCATGCCAAAATTACACATGAAATCACGAATTACACATGGATCATTCCAAAATTACACATTAAATCACGAATTACACATGTTTTTTTTTAATAACGTTTTTTTTGTAAATTTTCAAAATATAACAGTTAAGTCTCTCGATTTAGTCGATTTTGACATAAAACTCCGTTAAATCATCAGTTAACAGCTAACTGGACATTGTGTAATCCGCCCTAAGTCTGGATTTTACTCAGTGGGTATCAGGTTGGTTGGCTACCATTTAATTTCCTCTCTCAAAAAGTTGTTCTCTTAGTGTTGCCTATGCTATTGCATGTAAAAACTCTCTTAAACATTAAGAGAACCAATTTATATAAAGTGACATATTGTTTTGGGGCCTATCAAAATCTCTGATATATTCTTTACTCTATGATTTTACTGCTCCAAAAACCTAAAATTTATAATTTTTTGCGAAATTTCTGTCTGGATAACCTAAGTCAAATCAGAAGAAAATCTGAAAAACAGCAAAAAAATATATTTATTTCAGCTGAAAATCTGCTCATTTTAACAGAAAACCCTGCTGATTAAAACAGAAAAATCTGCAGACTTGATAAAAAATCTGAACATTTTAAATGTATTTTTTAAGTAAAAAAGACCTAAAAAATTTTGAGCATAAACATAAACGAAAATATTGCTAAATTTTAAAGACAAAAAACTACAGATAAGGTTGCTTATATCACAGAAACAATTTGTTGTATTTTTTCTTTTTTTTTCTTCAAATCGCCAATTTTTTAAGATGTGCTGTTTTTCAATAATTTTTTTAATAAAATTTTGAAAAATACTAATGATAACTAAGTATTTTTGTAAAATTAGCAAAATGGTCTGCTATTTTTTTTTTATTTTTAATCGATAAAATTTCACAAAATAAAAAAAAAACAGTTCTGTAAAATTTCAAAATAATTAGTTGAAATTCACAAAAAAATTTTTGTATGCTCAGCAGTGTTGCCACTTTCTGGATAATTATCCAAAAGTGGGACAATTTCAAAATCCTTGGATAATTTTTGGATAATGATATTTTTTGTGTAATTTTTGTGTAATTTTACCTCAATAAAGTTCCAATTTTTTTTAACATTTTATAGACATTTTTGGCTTAAAAAATCATTGACAACATCGACTTTAAAAGTTTTTATTACCAAATACAAGATAATAAATGAAGAACATGAATATTTGGACCAATAAAGCCTCAATTTTCTTTATGACTTACAATTAGATGTCGAACAACCATGATCTAAATTTTTTTAAATTAGAAATTGTTCTGGAGAATTCCTATTCCCAAATCTGAAATTGTTATTTAATATCTTTTAATATCCCCATATTGGGGGACACTTTTCACCACGTGATAAATGTTGGCAAGTTGATTTATAATGATTTTTGCACTTAATTATCATTAAACCATTTTATCATTATTAAATTTTTTTTTATCCACGCCTACAAAAGGAGGCGCACTGACAACTGTTTAATTTTTTGAACAAAAATACAAAAAAAAAAATCATTAAAAAAATTTCGTTTTTCAGAAGTTGGTTTAGTTTTTCAAGGGAAAACATTTTTCCACGTGGACCAATTTTGCCCATTTACGAACTTAGCCTACACACAAAAAAAAACTAAAAAAATTGTGCCAGTTTTTGGTTTAATTTCAACCTATAAAGTAGATTTGGATAACTTACCAAAGTTTTTGCTCTAAAAAACTTAGGTAAATTATCAAAAACCACTTTATAGGTTGTATTATCCCCAAAACGGACACAACTTTTTTATATTTTTTTTTGTGTGTACCTATGACCATAAGACAAACTCGTGCCAATCATCAGGAGTCTATATTTTTTTCATTTTGGACTGCAGTACGTTTTATACAGACGGACGAACGAACATTCAGAAAATGTCTTAGAATCGATCAAGGATCAATAATGTAAATATACTTTAGGGGCAATTTTTCTGAGCAACTATTGCTGGCAATTAAACATCAAAATCGTACGTCGTCTTTGTTAGGAATTCATTAAAATTGACGCAAAGCGTTTTTTTATCATTTTGCCACCAATAAAAATCAGGTGTAGACGAGGTGTTACAAACGGAATGACAAAATAAACATTTTTGTGTAATTTGTGAGATTTTGGATAATTTTTTGTGTAATTTCCAATTCCATTGGTGGCAACACTGATGCTCAGCAAACAGAATCAGTAAAATTACTAAAAAATTTCTGTTATTTTTTAAAACTGAATGACAGAGAATTTCGTTAAAATATCCATTACTGGAGAAAAATCTGCTAAAAGATTGTTTTTTTTTAACTGAAAGCTGAAAGGAGAATTTTGTTAAAATATTAATTTCTGCAGAAAAATCTGGTAAAAGTATGCTTTTTTAAACTGAAAACCAGTTTTACAGTTTTTTTAACATGTGAGTTCGGTATGAAATCCATCCAAGATTTGTTTGTAACATAACCAAATTTGTTAAAACAAATTATGAACAAAAAAATTCTCAAAAAAGTAAAAATTTCAAATTACACATGAATTACACATGCAGACAATTACACATGGGCTACACATGAAAAAAAAAAATTACACACGATATGTGTAATTACACATGAGGTGGCAACACTGCATTTTAGCTAATTTTAAAACCCTTCATGACTAAGATAGATAAAAATTACCATGGGACAGATCCACACGATGGATTTTTGAGATGACGGAGAGATGAAATGGGCGTGCTAAATTTAGTTCTAAAATTTAATCAATAAAACCTTTTATACTCATTAAGTTTTTTTCCAGTTTAGGAAATATATTGATGTAACTCAATCTAGCAATATTAAATTTTTGAAGCACAAACATAATTTTTTATAAAGCTTGGTAAAAAATTAGAACTATTGAGATAAGGGATTTGGTGTTCCGCCTGGCAGGGACAGGCTATTCGACTAGTAAAACAATAGGTTATGTATTTTTGTGTATTGAATAAATAAGAAGACTTAAAATACAGATCAAATACCTGAATAAAGTTAAAATGAAGAGGAATGTTAATGCATTTTTCACCCAAACTCAGTAAAACTACATGGAAAAGTGATAATTCTTCTATATTACGAAATTATTCCAAATCAATTTCGGCACGGTTTGTTGATGTCGTTCCATCATAAAGAAACAAAAGCAGCTGCTGGATCAGTTTTGTGTAATTAATTATTTATGGAAGGTTTTCAAAGTTAATGAATGCACTGCCCAATCAAAAATTCCAGTCTCTGCCTTCTGCTTTAAGATTCAGCTGGTCTAAAAACGATTGCAAAACATTTGTAGTCAATACTTAGGTTAGGTTGTAAGTGGCTGCTGACGTTTTACGTCAACACACGTAGACTCTGAGGTCCATTGTGATACCACGGGATCGTAATAGGTTTCCCTACTAGTCCCTGTCGTTAAACCAGTTTGAGTTTCTTATGAAACTCCTTAGATGTTGAATTTTGACATCCGACAAATCAGAAAGATCGTACAGCTCCCTAGATCCCAGTGAAGCAAGTCGCTGACCAGAAAGTGCCGGGCAATGGCAAATAAAGTGTTCGATAGTTTCCAACTCCTCTTAATCCATGCAACTTCGGCAAAAGTCATTCGACGGCACATTTAACCGCTCTGCGTGCTTCCCTATAAGACAGTGTCCGGTAATTATAGAAACCACCGTCGAAATCTCTCCTCTTGGAAGCGATATCAGCTCACTTGTGCGCCCCTGATTAAGAGAAGGCCAAATCAGTCGTGTTGTCTCACACGTCCATCCATTTGCCCATCTTTGATTAGTCTCCGTCGCAGAACAAAGCCGTAGGTTTTGCTTGCAAGTTTCTAGAGGCATACCAACACATTCCAATTCTGTTGGAACCTGTAAGGTAGTTCCTAGTCTTGCAAGCTCATCGGCTTTGCAATTCCCTGGAATGTCTCTGTGCCCTGGGACCCATATGAGTCGTATGTTAAACTGTTTGGCCATCTCATTTAAAGACGTGCGGCAGTTAAGGGCAGATCTTGTTTTTAGAAACATTGAATCCAGGGACTTGACCGCGGCTTGACTGTCAGTATAGATGTTGACTGCGGTTGTAGACAAGACATTGCAGCTCAACCAGTCAGCCACTTCCTTTATTGCCAGCATCTCTGCCTGGTAAACACTGCAATGATCTGGCAATCTACGAGCCAGGCTCAATCCAAGCTCTTCCGAATAGACCCCAAAGCCCACTTGTTCGTGCAGCCTCGATCCATCTGTGTAAAAATTTATGGTAGCTCCACTCCCCGGAGTATCCTCCATCCAAGACTCCCTGGATGGTATCATAGTGGTAAAGCGGCGCTCAAAGAGGCTCAAAGAGGGAGCACAATCCACATTCTGTGGTATTGCTATCTTTTTCAAGATCGCGCTATGGCCACAATCGCTGCTCCTCCATTGCAGCGTGCTATTAAGTCGAATTGCCGACGCAGCTGCATACTGCCTACCTAATATGTCCAAGGGTATCAGGTGAAGGAGGATTTCTAATGCAGCCGTAGGTGTAGTACGAAGAGCACCAGTGATGCACATTGACGCCATTCTCTGTACCTTCGTGATAAAGACACAGTTCGCCCTTGTTTCTAAAGCAGGCCACCAGACAATGATTCCATACAGCAAAATTGGACGCACCACTGCTGTATAGATCCAATGAACGACTTGAGGGCTAAAACCCTATCGTTTTCCAATGGCCCTTTTACAGGAATACAAAGCAATCGTTGCTTTTCTTACCCGTTCCTCAATATTACGCCTGAAATTCAGCTTCCTATCTAGAAATACTCCAAGATACTTGGCTCCATCTGAGAAGGTGATTTCAGTACCGTCCAGAGAAATAGGATCAAAAGCAGGAATCTTATTTTTCCTTGTAAATAAAACAAGCTCTGTTTTACTAGGATTAACTCCTAGACCACAGTCTCTTGCCCATTTAGACAGATCTTTCAGAGAACCCTGAAGAATGTCCCGCAATGTTGGCAGATGC
Source organism: Pegoplata infirma (assembly GCA_963921195.1). Classification (NCBI taxonomy): domain Eukaryota; kingdom Metazoa; phylum Arthropoda; class Insecta; order Diptera; family Anthomyiidae; genus Pegoplata; species Pegoplata infirma. The sequence goes on from OY992540.1 coordinate 185,918,860, forward strand.
TTCCCCTTTACCGCTATCGCGACATGACAACCACGTGCTTCTAGAGATAGTAGCATTGAATTCAGTGCCAGGTTCCAAAGAAGCGGCGAAAGAACACCTCCTTGTGGTGTGCCCCTATTGACAAATCGAGATATGACGAACGCTCCCAATTCAGACGTTATACGTCTACTGGCAAGTAGGCTTTCCATCATTAAAACGATTTCACGCTTTACTCCCAGACCAGACAATGCCAACATTATCGATTCTGGGATGACATTATTAAAAGCCCCCTCAATATCAAGAAAGGCCACCATAGTGTACTCCTTTACCGAAAGCGATCTCTCGATGGTACCAACGAGCTCATGAAGAGCTGTTTCCGTTGATCGTCCCTTGCTGTATGCATGTTGCTTTGTCGAAAGCAACCTCGGGTCAATCACTCTACGCAAATATGAGTCTATCATTCGTTCCATTGTCTTTAACAAAAAAAAAGAAGACAGACTAATTGGTCTGAAATCCTTCGGAGCTGTGTGGGAACTTTTCCCAGCCTTCGGGATAAATACGACTCTGGTATCCCTCCATTTTAAAGGAATATACGACCAGTTGATGCATGCTGTGTATAGATTATACAGCAACGGTGCTATATAGTCCGACACTTGCTGCAACTCAGCCGGGATTATACCATCAGGTCCCGGGGATTTATAGGGCCTGAAGCTTTTTATCGCCCAGATTAATGTTGGCATATTTATTATTTCCGAAGCAATTTCAGATGCTTGGGCGTCAGAACGTTCCAAAGCTTGAAACGGCGTCATGGAATTGCCCGGAAAATGCGTGTTTAAAAGGAGATCCAGCGACTCTCCACTGGAGGAAGACCACACCCCATTAGGATCTTTCAGATATCCCAGGGTGCAAGGAGAAGAAGCCAGAACCTTGCGCAGCCTGGATGCCTCAGAAACGTCTTCTATGTTTCCACAGAAGTTTTTCCAAGAATCACATTTTGCATTTCTGATCATCTTTTTATAACTCTTAAGTTGCAGCCTGTATGCAGACCAGTCCTCGTCCGCTCTTGAAAATTTAGCCTTATTAAAGAGCTTTCTGCAGGAATCTCTGCTCGTCTGCAACTCATTTGACCACCAAGGTGGCTTTTTTTTCCCTCTAGGCTTTGCAGAAGGGCAAGACGCATCCAGGCACCTATTACAAACATTTGTTATATGGTCAACCAGACAGTCAATTTCCGCCAAACTATGCGGTTCAGATAAGGGTACTTCATCCAAAAGCAAAGAAAAATTCTCCCTATATTTCACCCAGTTTGTTCTCCTCAGATTTCTAGAGACTGTCTCAACCGGGGCACGCTCCCTGAGTAAAAACTCAATGTAGCGATGATCTGAGAAAGAATGCTCTTCCAAAACTCTCCAGTCATCAATTCTATCAGACAATGTATCTGATACAAGTGTTACGTCAAGAACCTCTTGCCGCGTACTTGTAACGAAAGTTGGTTCACCACCCTTGTTACAAATATACAGGTTAGTGCTTAACAAAAACTCCAAAAGTGATTCGCCTCTATCATTTGTGTCTGTACTACCCCATATCGAATGATGTGCATTAGCATCACAACACACTACTAACTGGTGTCCCCTAGATTCAGACTCCCGAATTAGACCGACAACCTTCTCCGGGGGTATTGACCCCGGATTAGGAAAATACGCAGAGGCGAGCCAAATAGACTTCCCATGAAGCTCTAAGCTAGCCGCTGTAACATCCATATCACTAAAAGTTGATAAAAAGAATATATTTAAGCCATTTTTTGCCAAGATGCAGGCTCTTGGTGAGCCCTCACCTTTGGCAACCACCAACTTAAACCCAGGGGTCTTCAATCCGCAAACCCTGCCACCCCGCACCCAGGGCTCTTGGATAAAAACCAAGTCAACTGCTCCTGTCGTCAGGCGCAGCAAGAGTGCAACTGAGGCTGTCTTACAGTGATGGAGGTTTATTTGTAGGAACCGCAACATCTTGTTTTATTTCCACCTTCCTTTCCACCACCGTGTTATTGGCTTCATCCTCCGTGATATCAAAGAGGTCGCATTCGTCCCTGGATTCGGTTTCGAATAAGCCAGATATATATCCCATCTGTTCTGAATCGGAGGCAACAGAACTCTCCGAATTCCTCACTGCATGGGCCTCGTCCTGAATGTCACCCATCGTGGCATCAGCTTTATCCTCCATGCCATCACAGAGGTCGCATTCGTTACCAGATTCGGTTTCAAAAATGCCAGATGCATCTCCCATCAGCCTAGAATCGGTCAGCTGAATATCAACCTTTTCCAGATTCTCCTCCCCAGCCGACTCTGCCACTGGCTTGTCTGCATCCAAAATAGTCTTCTGGTCGCCCTTGTAGACATTGACTTTTATATGAAAAAATCCAAATCTAATAATGCCGTCAGTCCTGGCTAAAAGCGGAAGCGATTCCTCATTAACCAAGACCACTGCTTGACGACGAGCGCCCTCCATCTCACCCAATCTGGCAATTTGCCAATTCTGAGTTGGAAGGTCAGGATTGCAGACTTTTATCATCTTAAGAATCACCGCAGTGTCATTTGTAGCCATTGGAATCCATGCATGAGCTCTGGGTTGCGAGGGGATATCATGTTTTTCCACAACGTCCAGTCTGGCTCCAGGCCATAACTCTCCCACTTGGCTAATGGCAACCTTAAACACGGCTGCGGATCTTTCGTTCCCAAAAGCAACGAGTTTTACTCGCCACTGATACCAACCTGCGTTGACAGTAGTAGGGAGAAAATCAGGCATACTCTCAAGGAGCCTATAGTAGATTTCATTTAGTTTAGTTTCAACTAAACTCCACTTGTCCCTTGGAATACTACAATCCCCATTTTGCCTGTTTATCACAGCCCTAACCTTAGATCTCTTAGGTAAAGGTTTCTCGTCGGGCGAGCGCAACCTTTTACCAGACTTCGATGACGAGGCCGAAACAGCGCTCTGTTTGTCAGATGCGCGCATTGCCGAAAGTTTGTCCTGTTCTTCATGATAGCGACGCCCTCTCACGTTCGGAGAGCTTCGTTCCATCAAGTTGGCTTAGTCTGTTAATTATTTTCAAACAAAGCCGTCTCTGGTTGTGCCTGACCTTTGATGGTTTAAGTTTCTTTTTCTTTTTACCACCAATATTAGGCTGAGCACCCCTATCAGAATCAAGGTCGGACTTCAAGGTCGCAACCCTAAGACCAGTGCTAGGACCAGCACCAGTCGGTGAGGCAGAGCCTCGAATTAAATCGGTATCATTTGTGTCCATATTTTCATTTTCCTGGATGTGGTCATGAAAATATTACAAAAATACCTATTACGAACAATTTTAAAAAATTCAATTATAGCCCAGGAAAATAAGGAGAAAAAAATGGCAATCTGCGGAAAATCGGATAGGTTCTCTGAAAATTTGCACAGACCTTTGTTTTGACAATACAAATAAGAAAAAAAAAGTCCCAAGAAATCACCCGTGTCCTTGCTGAGATATTGAGGTCAAAGGTCACAAAAACCGGGTTTTTTACAGTTTTTTGCTAATATCTAGCTTGATATGCGTCATACGCTTTAAGAGTCTATTACAAAACTTGTAGAATATAAAATTATCTACAATATGTTTCTTTATACTTTTTTCGTTTCTCTCACCGTTTCTGAGATATTAGGGTCAAAATTCACAAAAACCAGATTTTTTACAGTTTTTTGCTAATAGCTCGCTTGATACGAGTGATACTCTTTAAAAGTGTAATAAAGAACTTATAGAATATAAAATTTAGTACAAATTTATCTTTATAATTTTTTTCGTAGCCCTCACCGTTTTTGAGATATGGGCGAATTTATCTTTAATTTATGAATATAATAGGGGGACACAAAAAAATGACACCAAACATGAAAACTGAAAAGGGCATATCTTTAAAACGAAATCGTGTATTACTAAAAAATAAAAAGTGCTACGCAGATAATAAATCTAGCTTGTATTTGAGTCCGATCTAGAGCTGATTGTGTAATTAATGAAAATGCTGCGAAGGTCGATTTGTAAAATTATGTTATTTTAAAATATCTTTTAGATGCAGGTAACTTAGTGTAGAGAAATTAAAAAAGCAACAAAAAATATTTCGTACGTTATAAAAAAAGTTGGAGGTCATAAATTAAATGGCCTGAGAAACGGGTGTCTTTTACAACACAATCCTGGCCTGAAACTTTTTGTTGATCGGCAAGTTATATGATACCTTAAGATAATCAAAAATGTTATTACTAAAAATACAAAATTTTGAACTTAGAAAAAATCGAGTATTTTTGGGAAACATATTGGGAAACCTGTATCAAAAAATATTTTTATATAATTTTATTTTCTAGCTCGACTCTCGTAGCATACACTTAAAATAAAACCCATGTCAAAGCTGCAGAAAAATCTGCATATTTTGAGCTAAATGAGAAAATCTGTCGAGACAGAAGACAAATCTGCTGATTTCAGATGAAAATTTCCTGATTTCAGCTAAAAATTCCCTGATTTTATCAAAAAAATCAGCTCATTTTAACAGAAAAATCTGTTGATTTCAGCTAGCCAATCTAATGATTGGTTGAAAAAAAAAACTTTTTTTTAAAGATATTTCTTTAAAATTAGAAAAATATCCTGCTGATTTCTGTTATTTTCTATACTAAATGACTGAAAACTTAGTAAAAAGATCTATTTCAGCAGAAAAATCCGCTGAAAGTTGTTTACAGGTTTTTTGACAGAGTTTTTTTCATGAGTGTATTCATAGATTACACCATCTGCTCTAGATCAGACTCAAATAAAAGCTAGATTAATTATCTACGTAGCACTTTTTATTTTTTAGTAATAACCGATTTCGTTTTAAAGATATGCCCTTTTCAGTTTTCATGTTTGGTTTCATTATTTCGTGTCCCTTTCATATTCATTAATTTAAGATAAATTTCGCCCATATCTCAAAAACGGTGAGGGAAACGAAAAAACTTACAGAGAGAAATTTGTACATAATTCTATGTTCTATAAGTTCTTTAATACACTTTTAAAGCGTAAGACTCATGTCAAGCGAGATATTAGCAAAAAACTGTAAAAAATTTTGTTATTGTGAATTTTGGCCTTAATATCTCAGAAACGGTGAGAGATACGAAAAAAGCATTAAGAAATATATTGTAGATAATTTTTTATTCTACAAGTTTTGTAATAGACTTTTAAAACGTATGACGCATATCAAGCGAGATATTAGCAAAAAACTGTAAAAAACACGGTTTTTGTGACCTTTGACCTCAATATCTCAGCAAGGACACGGGTGATTTCTTGGGACTTTTTTTTCCTTATTTAGATTGCCAAAACTAAGATCTGTGCAAATTTTCAGAGAACCTATCCGATTTTCCGCAGATGACCCCTTAATTTCCTGGGCTATTAATAGCACGGAGATAAATTAAAACACGTCCACACTTGTCAACAAAATATTTTGTTTAAGTAAGTCAATACTTGATAATTATATTCCGGTCGGAGTCAAAACTTCACTTTCTGGATCACAAATTTTGATAACATAAAATTTTCCATTAATTTTTATTTTTGCGTACATTGCAAACATTTTGCCACACTTTCATTGAATGAATAAGCTGTTTTTGATCAGTTAATTTAACAGCTGTTTTCAATTCCTTGTTAAGTGTTTATTTTAAACTTGATGAAATATAATTGTTGATGACATTTGACGTTTATTTTTTATTAGTTTTTTAAGAGACATTTTTTTATTTTTTGGCATTAAAATAAAACTAAAAGAAATAACATAAGGAAAAACAAATTTTTAATTCCTATATGGTTTAACATATAAACCATTTCGGATTTAACTTTCAATTTAATTCCAAGGTGGTTTAAAATGTGTTCCCATAGGTTTTAAATTTAACCCAAAACTTTGTACTGTGCACTTGAATTCAAGCCCTAAATAAAAGCGTTATTCCAGTCGAACCATAGAAAATTTTTTAAAAACTAAGGTGGTTATTCATAAAACCTGAAATATATTTAAAGTAGGTTTATTTGACAGATATTGCAGGAATAATTGTCAAATAAACCTACAATAAGTCTGTTATAAGTATTATGAATAAGAGCCTAATTGAATATGACTTGAATATAATATTAATAAAAAATAATATTAAGGAAAAAATGTCTTTGAAAATTTATCATGAATTTTCCTAAAATTTAGTTAAATTTAACTTAAAAATGAGAAATTTTCTTAACTATGAGGAAAAAATTTTAGTTCATTTACTTATAATTAGTTCATAGTTTTCTTTAAACTGATTTTTTTATTATTAGGAAAAAAATCCTTACTGCCAAAGAAACTTTCCACAAATCTAAGAATCGTATCTTTTTTTTAAGACATATTTCTTAAAAAAACAATTTAGTTCAAGTTAAGTTAAAATTTACTAAAAAAAACATCATCGTATCTCTCTTCTTTGAATTGAGGAAGTGAACTTCTTAGAATTAAGTTAATGACTTCTGAGAATTTAGTAAATAACTTCTTAGAATTTAGTTAAAAATTCAAAATGGCGATATCTCAAAAACTAAGCAAGATAGAGCGAAACGGATGAAATTTTTAAAAGAAAGACTACAAAATATGGAATAGCCTAGCTCTGCATATCTGTCGGGGTCTCAAGACGCTAATTTTAGATCTAAAATTTGAAATTCCCGAGATTTTATATATGCAAATATCTCGGTAAATACTGCCAACACTAGAAAAGGTCCAACGGCATTTTTGTAGCTCTTGACTCGTACAACACTTCCGAAAAATACCCGAAAGCCCTCCGATTAATAGTTTTTGAGTTATCCGGTTTTTAAGATTCTCAAGTCCCTGTCAGGCCCCTTCTTACCGTATCTCAAAAACTAAGCAAGTTGGAGCGAAACGGACATAAGTTTTGGTTCAAAATCTATGGGGACCGTTAAAGGACCCAACGGGGTCTGGAGTTAAATGGGGTCCGAACCCATGGGTCCAGGGTCTAGACCCAATCTATTTCTAAAATGTGAAGTATAATTTTTTGCCATTTTCTAGTTAAAATTGGCTTAAAATTAAATAACTTAGCTTTCCTTATTTTTGGGAAAATTATGAACTAAAACCAAGAAAAAAAATCTTTGGAGACAAATCATTCCCTCTTTTTCTCAAAATTGAGTTAATTTTCCCAGATTTTAGTTCCCTTTTTTTTGAGTGTATGGTAGTCCAATTCAAGCCTAATTCCACTCCAATTAAAGCCTAATTCCAGTCCGAAGCAAGACTGATTCCAGTATATTTTAATCAAACCAGCATAATTTTTATACATTAAAATTTTTTATTTTTTAATTCCAAAAAACGAAAAAAATCGGTGTCAGACTAGAAAACTACAATTGTTTTTTTCAGTAATAAATATTGATTATTATTCATAAAAAATAAACATATATATTCATAAAAAATAAAATATTTTAAAATTACGACTTCCTTAGTTGTTTTTTTAAGTAAATTTTAACTTTTTTGGAGTTTAATGACAAGTTAAAATTTCATGTTTTATTAAATTTATTCTAATATTAATACGCATTTATTTTTCATATTTTAATTTAATAAAAGAGCATTTAATTTTCTTTAATTTGCAGTTTAATTTATTGCTTTTAATTCCAAAGTTACAGAAAAATTGTGAATCAAGATTTATTTTTCCAAAAAACGAAAAAATGCCTAACAATCAGTGTTGTCAGGTTTTTAGGGGGTTTCCCCCCAGAAAAACCCCTAAATCGAATTTGACTTATCATAACTTTTTACATAATGATTGGATTTTTTCAAAATTGGAATTTTTGGATTCTTCAACATTTTCTCTATAAGAGTATTACCTCAGATTGTATTATTTTTCCAAACTAATGTTTCTGCAGCCAAAAATCTATAAAAAGTCAGAAGACAATTTTTGTGCATTTTTTTTAACGACAGTCAATACATTAAACGTTTAAAAAAGTAAATATATTACACGTTTTAGCATGTTTAATGGATCAGTCTAATAGAAAAAATGCTCAAGAAGCTAAATTGACCATAATCTAAGCTATCCACCGTTTATTTTAAAAGTTATGATTAGTCAAAGTCGATTTAGGGGTTTTTCTGGGGGGAAAACCCCTAAAAACCTGACAACACTGCTAACAATCCAAAAAAAATTTTTTTTGATTTTTATTTTTCAAAATGGTTTAATTTTTTAATAAATATTCATCAATAAAAAATTATAAAATTAAAAAATTATGGCTTCCCTGAATTAATCCCCATTATGCCTATCGTTCAACCCAATGTGCGGCCGAACCGATTTAGAGAAAACCGGGTTTAAAAAGGAGTCTTCTACTACATAAGACAAATAATTATATCCCAGCAAAAACTTCGCTTACCAAGTAATTAACTAAAGGGGTTAGCAAAAACATGAGTAATTAGTTACGTCCCAATTTCAATGTTAATTACTTTAACACGGTGATGTCATTGGAGGTAACCACATTTTGCCTTTTTTGGCGCAATGTAATGCTAATGGTAATAAGCAGGGACAGGACCTTCATGCACTAAAAAACTATGTTTTAGGCGCCTAAAATATGCACTAAAAAGTCTCGAAATATGCACTAAAAATCTTAAAATATGCACTAAAAATCATAAATATCCACTTGTTTTTTTACTTTTATTAAAAAAACATAACATTTTAATTCAGTCAGGCATTGTAAGCTCAGATAAACATATATACAGGTGTATAAAATGTTATTAAAAAAATAAAAATGATCTAAAAAAATTTAACAATTGCTTTAATACAAAAAATAAAAAAATAAATTATAACAAAATAAAAAAAAATCATAAAAAAGGTTAAAATAGCTAAACATACTAAAAAATAGCTTAAAAAAAAACTATAATTTATACAAAATATGACCTAAAAATATGCATTTATAGCGAAATAATAGCAAAATATGCAAAAATATGCATTTTAAGCAAAATATGCAAAAATATGCACTAACGAATCGATGCCATTTTAAAGCAAATTCTTTGATTCGCAAAGATATTTCGTTTATGCTGTTCTATGACCAAAGGGAAAAAACATGCATTTGCATGAAAGTCCTCTCCTTGGTAATAAGTATTTTTCAAAGCCATTACCTCGTAAGCGAGACAGGAAGGGGTACCAATTACCAAGTTTTTGCTGGGATGTGCACTGTATTATATAGAGTTATAGGAAAGAAAACAAAATATTTTTTCAAGTTTGTTTAGTATTTTGTTATGATCTTAAGTAAGCTTTAAAATCATAAAAACATTCATTTTAAACTTTATTTTTTAATACAGAAAATAGGGAATAGAAATATACTTCATAGAAAATAATTATATGTGCAAAAGGGAAAATTCATATATTTTCTTTATGATATACAATATAATTAGGTAATATGAATATTTAATGAATATTTATACTTGTTTTAGACTACGAGGCATAAAACCAATCAGGTTTTTTAATGTGTCAATACCATTTTTCCCTCGTTTCGTCAATATCGCAAATTTAAGTCCTTAGCGCGTAGTGTACCACTTTGACTTTGAAATGACCTTGGCAGAAAGGGCCCTAAGGAAGAATTTAGTTAGGTATATGTCTGGACTAATGGCTGGCCACTTCAATACTGGTATGCTGAGCGCATTAAACAAGTCTTTTGTCAAACCAGTGACATGGATTGGAGCGTTTTCTTGGTGGAATGTCCAATTATCTTCACACAGTTCGGTAGCAAAGTCTATTAAATGTTCCCGAACAAGTAAAAATATATTATTGCATTGTTTTTAGTATGGCCAAATCATATTCGGAACCGTCCTCCTGATCCAAATGCATCCAATACCATTACGCATTAGCAACCGTGATTTTGCAATTAGCACGTTTGGCGCGGCTGTCTTAAATCTCTTTAATATTGGCGTTGACGATCATTGCCATCCAAATTAAACTTTTTTTATCACTAAATATGACAAAAAAAGTTAAATTAAGACGGCTCTTGTAGAGATTTAATACATTTCCGCCAAACGTGCTATTACACAGCATAGATGGAAAAATTTTCATTACCATTTAATGGTAATTAAATTTTTTTAATTGAAAAAATAATTACTAATGGTAATGAAATGCACCAATTGTTAAAAAACACCAATTATAATTAGTTTCAAAACCATTGGTTTGCACATTTTTGTTTTTTTGAAAAAATAAAAATTTAAACATCAAAGTATGTTTTTACAAAAAAATATGAAAATGTCAAAGACAAAAAACAAAACGCAAATAAAAATTTCAAATATTGTGTTATAAAAAGGCAATCAACGTGTGTTTTGTTTATAAAATGTGAAAAACTAAAACACCATATAACAAAAAACAACAGATATTTCCAAATATTACCGATTTTGACAAAATTGTGACGACTTTTACTAATGGTAATTATTTTTTTTTTAAGTGATACCAATGGTAATTATTTTTTTTTTTAATTTTCATTAGTAATTAAATTGATTAGTAATTTAATTGATGCAATTGATACAACCAATTGTAATGAAAAAAATTTCATTACCATTGACATCAATTAAATGGTAATTAAACCATCAATTAATTGGTGCCATTAATTAATTAGTCCCATCTATGCCTAATGTTAATGATTTTTTGAACTTAAAATAGTGTTTGGATGTCTTCAAAAGAATTTTATGGGGAACATTTTTCTAGAGTACGCTAAACCTATTTCTCCCGTTTTAATGGGTCATTTACGCCATTATTTTAAGAAACGGCTCAGAAACCTACTAAGACGTGCGTTTAAAGGGTTAAAATGTTCTACGATTATTTTCAGCATCAAATTTTACTGGCGGTTACTGAAGACAGAAAGTTCAACCGGTATACGAAAAATGCATAAAAAATGTTAATTGTAAATTATCATTAATTTTTTATATTTTTTCCTATATATAGGAAATATATTTGTTAGTTACAATTGTATACAATTTCTGGCAAAAATATAAAAAAATGAATGATACTTCACAATTTATCTTTTTTCTGCATTTTCCTTACATCAGTCGAACTTTCTGCCTTCAGTAACCCCTAGTGAAATTTGACGCAGAGTTTTAACCCTTTAAACGAAAGCTTTAGTAGACTTTTGAGCCATTTCTTAAGAAAACTACATAAATGACCAATAAATACGGCAGATAAAGGGTTATTATATTCTAGAAAAAAATTCCCCATCAAATTCTATTGAAGACATCCCAACACTATTTTAAGCTCAAAAGAACAGTTACATTATTTTTTTCGACTTTTTTCAAAAGCCTTTTGAAAAAAAATGAACAATTTAGTGGGCTATAAAAAAAATTTGAGATGTTACAGAGAAAAACCCATTGGGTGTTTAACTACTACACACAAGTACTTTCAAACTGTCTTGGTTTGGTTGAGGCCCTAAGAAATTACCCTTCAATTGTGTCGCAGTGTTATCGAAAGCACAGTTTCAAATCCGTCATGGTATAGGATGCATTTGGATCATGAGGAAGGGTTTGAATATGATTTGTTTCCAATAAAAATAATGCAAAATTATATATTTTTACTTGTTGGGGACCATTTAATAGACTTTGCTACTGAACTGTATGGAGATAATTGGACATTCTCACAAGATAACGCTGTAATCCATTTCACTTGTTTGAGAAAAACTTTCTATATGCGCACAACATACCTGTATTGAAGTGGCCAGCCATTAGTCCGGACCTAAATCCAATTAAATTCCTCTTTATGACCCTTTCTGCCAAGGTCATTTCAAAGTCAAAGCCGTACAAGACCATTAAAGGACTTTAAATTTAAATACTGACAAAACGGGGGACAAGGGTATAGGTAAATTAAAAAGCTTGGCGGGTTTTATGCCTCCTAGGCTTAAAAAGGTTTAAATACACAAGGCGAACACAAATTTTCACAAAATACACTATTATATTGCAAATCAAAAAAAATATATAGGAATTTTCTTTTATGCACATATATGTAAATATTTTCTATAGAAAATATATGAAGTATTTCCTTTTTCGTTATTTTCAGTTTTAAAAAATAAGGTATAAAATTTAAATGTTTATGATTTTAATGCTTATATATAAACATAATAAAATATTAACCAAACATGAAAAAATAATTTATTTTCTTATCTATAACCCAATTTAAAAAAATGCACATATAATTACTTGTCTTAGGTATTTTCCATAAAAATTGGGATTATAATTTCTGGGAAAGCCATTAAAGTGTCTAGCCATATTGATGCGTGTAATCATAGCTGAGCATCTCTAGTTTCCAAAACTAGCCGCGTGATTCAAATCGGCCGAACCGATTTTGAGAAACCGGTTTTAAAAAAAGGTTCTACTACAAGTGTCATAAAATCTGCAATTAAAATTTCTGTGAAGGCTATTAAAGTGTCAAGCCAAACTGACACATAGAATCATATCTGGGCATCTATAGTTTCCAAAACTGCCGAACCGGTTTTGAGAAAACCGGTTTTAAAAAAGGGTTTCTTTTCTACCAATAAAAAATAAACAAATAAAAAAATAATTTATTGAATTGCTGTTATTTATAAAAAAAATACTGTAGGTATCTAAGTTTTTATCACTATATAATTTTTAAATGTTTATTAGCATTTTGATGTTGATAAAGTAAATTAATACTAACTTGAGCCGACAGCCAATGTAGCTAGTGCTCTGATCATTGTTTAATTTAAGGTTTATAATTTATTATAAATTCTAATAAAGCATAATAATAAAAATACTGACTTTTGATTTATTTTTATTTGCATAGCTTGCAAAAAAATTCATCGGTTTCATTATTTATATTTGCTTGTTCAATATTATAATAATTATTATTACAAAATTTGCAAATATATCTATTGCACATTATACATTTTAGTTTTTTACTTGATTTCGTAGTATCGTACAAACAGTGAAGGCACATTTGTAATATTGGCTCTTCGTTGCTGTAAAGCATATTTTTTATGCAGTATCTGTATGCTTTCTGATCTTCCAAATCAGTGAAAGTTCCTCCTCTTAGAAACCGTTCAGCAAATTGTACCACACAAACCCCACAACTGGAGGAGTCTTTCTAAGTATCTTGTTTTGGCCTTACAGATACCCAGTTAATATGGGGAAAGTTTGTCATTAATGTTTTAATATAATAACCCACGAATTTTGTTCTTGTTACGGAGTCTCCTTTAGGATCCAAACATACGACAACTCCTCTACTAAAATCAACGAATACAATATAAAAATGGCCAAAGTAGCACTGGGGTGCAATTACTTTCTTACGATCTCTTTTTAACTTTGTATTAGTTGTCGGTTTTAAAACAATATTCGTCGGATTTGCTTCCTATAAATGTAAATTGTTGGGCTTCGGTTTTGCTTAGTACACATGTAATAGCGGCATTCACAACTGTAGTTGTAAGCCATTATCCTATAGACAACGATGCCATAGAGTAATAAGTCTAATAGAGGGACCGACTTGCATTCACACGATTTTCAAGTTGGTTTATCTCGAGGAAGCCAATGTTGGTAACTTTAATTAATGAAAAATCGCTAGTTTTAAAGGTACCTACATACGACGCAATATTATGTACAATATTCAATTATATTGAAGGTCTGTGGGTAATATTGACGATTGTACAATGGTCAATCTTACCCACACACCATCAATATAATTGAATATTGTACATAATATTGCGTCGTCTGTATGCACCTTAAGGAAATAAAATATATAAAATAGTAATTTTTCATTGCTAAATCAACAGATTTAGACGAAAAATTACTTAATTGTAAAATTTTATAATAATTGTATATATAATTATTATTAAAAATCACATTTAGATTTAATTGTTATTAGGTTTTTCTAAAAAAAAAAATAAAAACGCAATGTTGTAGTAGAAAAACAGTTAAGTTGGCAAGCTTTTTATTTTAGATAACTTTTTAGTTTCTTTTTATCTGACATTTATTCGTGTCTATAACAAAAAGCTTTTTCTTCGTTAAGTTTTTTTTTTCTAACGGTAAATTGAAAATTATATTCGACAGCAAGAAGCAAGAAGCCAACAAAAGAAATTTAAAGTTTTTTAAAATAAGTGAATAATTTAAACTTAAACAGATTAAAAATAAGTGAAGGTGAAAAAATATAAATAAAATAAACAAAGTAATTAAAAACAATTAAAGAAAAAAAGTGTGTAATTGTTTTTATAAAAAAAACAGGAATTTAAAAAAAAAAATAAAAAAAAAAGACAAAAGTGTAATTTTTTTGTGTAAAAAAATTATTTCAAAAAAAAAATGGCGGAAAAGGTAAGGTTAAAAAAGTGGCCTAATCCATGAATACCCTCACCAATGCCCTTTTAAGTGAGATTGCTCCAAAATTTTTACCAGAGATAGATCTTTTGATTACAAATCGAAAATATTCGGGTGATTTTTTTGTCGGCGAGATCTGGTTCGCGAGTTATGTCGACTTGAAATTTGAATATTATAACCGGGCAAAAGGCCTGATACACAAAAAAACTTTATTTGGCGAAGCCGCTAAATTAATTAATGGAGTTTGTAAGGCAGTTTACGGGGCACACAAAAATTAAAAAAAAAAAAAATATGCCACCCTCTTTAGAATTAAACAAGTAAAAAGTGAAATTCGGTCTTGCCGAATGTAGTGATACCCTTCACAATTTCAAAAAGATTATTGCAAAAAACTATTTAAAAGAAAATTACTTAAAAAAAACTTTTCTAACTTTGAATCGACAGAACTCGTGAACCAGAAGTCGCCGAAAAAAATTCGCCTAAATATTTTCGATTTATATTTAGAAGTTCTATCTGTGGTAAAATTTTGGATGCGATCAAAGTAAAGTCAACTTGAATCAAAACAAGTAAAAAAGTTAAATTCGGCCTTGCCGAATATAGTGATACCCTCCACAATTTCAAAAAGATTATTGCAAAAAACTATTTAAAAGAAAATTACTTAAAAAAAAACTTTTCTAACTTTGAATCGACAGAACTCGTGAACCAGAAGTCGCCGAAAAAAATTCGCCTAAATATTTTCGATTTATATTTAGAAGTTCTATCTGTGGTAAAATTTTGGATGCGATCGGAGTAAAGTCAACTTGAATCAAAACAAGTAAAAAAGTTAAATTCGGCCTTGCCGAATATAGTGATACCCTCCACAATTTCAAAAAGATTATTGCAAAAAACTATTTAAAAGAAAATTATAAAAAAAAAATATGCCACCCTCTTTAGAATTAAACAAGTAAAAAGTGAAATTCGGTCTTGCCGAATGTAGTGATACCCTTCACAATTTCAAAAAGATTATTGCAAAAAACTATTTAAAAGAAAATTACTTAAAAAAAAACTTTTCTAAAAACTTTTCTAACTTTGAAAAACTTTTCTAAAAACTTTTCTAACTTTGAATCGACAGAACTCGTGAACCAGAAGTCGCCGAAAAAAATTCGCCTAAATATTTTCGATTTATATTTAGAAGTTCTATCTGTGGTAAAATTTTGGATGCGATCGGAGTAAAGTCAACTTGAATCAAAACAAGTAAAAAAGTTAAATTCGGCCTTGCCGAATATAGTGATACCCTCCACAATTTCAATTATTGCAAAAAACTATTTAAAAGAAAATTACTTAAAAAAAACTTTTCCAACTTTGAATCGACATAACTCGTGAACCAGAAGTCGCCGAAAAAAATTCGCCTAAATATTTTCGATTTATATTTAGAAGTTCTATCTGTGGTAAAATTTTGGATGCGATCGGAGTAAAGTCAACTTAAATCAAAACAAGTAAAAAAGTTAAACTCGGCCTTGCCGAATATAGAGATACCCTCCACAATTTCAAAAACATTATTGCAAAAAAACTTTATTTAAAAAGAAATTACTTTTGAAAAAAAAATTTTTTTAAAAAAAATTTCCGCCAAAAAAAAATTTTGTTAAAAAAAAAAAAAAATCCGCAATTTTTATCTTTTTTTGTCAAAAAATATGTTCGTACTTTTTTAAATATCAATATAAATAACAATATCGCTCAAATGCAATACCAAACTTCTCGGGAGAACTTCCAATAAATATGTTAAGTTTCAGTCATCTCTGTGCAATATTTTGTCCGTGATCACCATTTCCACAGACGGATAGACGGACATCGCTAGAATGTCTTAATTTTTGAGTTAAAAAAGGGCTCTTGGATGAACCACTTTCACACAATAATTTGAAATTTTTGTTATACATTGGCTGTCGGACGTTGTAATTAAAATGATGCTGCCATATAAAAAAAAGTTTTTCGCGATTTTCAACATGATGGTAAATGCAAGTTATAGGGGCTAATTTCGCAAAAACATAAACAAATGGAGAAATTCGCGAATTTATTGCATACATCCTCTTAATAAAAGTACTATCTAGGAATATAAAAGTAAGCTCGGAATCAAAAGTTATATTTTCTTTCGTAAACATTAATGGTTTTAAAATAAAACCAACTCATCCAGATAACGTTTGTTTACTCGACAATGAAAATGTAATTAAAGTTACTGAAATTTTAAGTAGAAAGCTGTCTAAATACAAATGTGATTATATTTTTTTGAAAGTCAATTGAATGGTAGCCGTTTTTGAAATTTCCACCAACATCAAGAGAAATAGGACTCTGCAAAGTTGAAAAAATTAGATAAAAATAACATTGAATCAATACCAACAAAGTAGAATCAAAGTGTATTCTTACTAAATTTGATAATGACACTATTGCAATAACTTTACAACATAATTAAGTGTTTTAAAATGTTAAAATCTAATTAAATTATTAAAAAAAAGATTTTAAATAAATAAACCGCCTTTAGTTTGCTAAAAAAGTACTTAATTTCTTTGGTACGGTTGGCATTTCTGGCTGGGTAATTACATATATACTTATAGGTACCCACCCAACAAACTTCGAAGGGCTCCTAATTAAGGACTCTTAAATTAATCTAAAAAATTATAATTTTTGGAGCCCTCATTTTTTGGAATCAAAAAAGATTTAAAAATAACACTTTTTATTTGAGTTTTAAAATAGTTTTTCCAAAAACACAAAATTTTTGGAATCAATATTGATCCTTGCGATTTGAGTTTAAAAGAACCCTTAAATATTTTGGAAATTGTTTCGTCAAAAAAATCAGTCCAAACTGACTCATAAAAGCTACAAAATTATAATATTTTTTGAGCCATCCAAAAAGGCTCAAAAAATTGTTTCTTTTGGAGCCTAAAAATATTTTTTTTTGTTTAAATAAATTATAAGTTAGAAAATAAATTTCATCAAAACGATTTTTTTTTATGCAAAAACCATTAGGAAGTTTGTGAAGAATGCAAGAATGAAGAATTTGGGAACGCCAAATTGCTGTTCAAGAAGATCTGAGGAAAAATATCATATCTATTGGAAGTGGTTATGTTTTTTAATTATTATGTGTATGTATGTACAATTAAAAATGTTTTTTAATTTAGAATTTTCGTAAGATAAATAAAGATTTTTAAAATAATGAAAAAGAGTTTATTCTGACTCGAGGCCTTTCCATGTTCCCCATTATGAATTAACATAACAAGTACTTATGATAACTCTACTTTCTTTATTAGGATATTCTCCCATTAAATACTCATAGAGTTTCTTGCTTTCAAAAATTTTGGCAATTTTCAGGAATGAATTGACGATCGTTTCGGAGGTGTTCCAATTCCCCCATCATCAGAATTCTTTAGAAAATTAGGTAATACTGTTAGCATGCAAACATCAAATATTCATACTCTAAATAATCTCAACTTAGTGAGAAAGCAAATATGATTTTCGAAGTTCCACCAGCATTACAAAAAAACTTGCTTTCAAAATATATTTGGTGTAATGCTGGTGGAACTTCGAAAATCATATTTGCTTTCTCACTAAGTTGAGATTATTTAGAGTATGAATATTTGATGTTTGCATGCTAACAGTATTACCTAATTTTCTAAAGAATTCTGATGATGGGGGAATTGGAACACCTCCGAAACGATCGTCAATTCATTCCTGAAAATTGCCAAAATTTTTGAAAGCAAGAAACTCTATGAGTATTTAATGGGAGAATATCCTAATAAAGAAAGTAGAGTTATCATAAGTACTTGTTATGTTAATTCATAATGGGGAACATGAAAAGGCCTCGAATCAGAATAAACTCTTTTTCATTGCACAATTAAAAGGTCGAATAAATAACTAATTTTTATTATTTAATAAAAATTAAAACACACTTGATTTTTAAAATATACAAAAAAATTCGCATTATTTTTAATTTTTAAATCAAAATAGAAAAAAAATCCAAAACACTTTTTTAATAGACTCCAAATAGGCTCAAAATTTCGAAAAAATTTCCCCTTTTTAAATCTTTTTTTTTAGTCATTTTGGAGTCTAAAAAGAGGGCTCTTTTGGATGAACCACTTTTATACAATAATTTGAAATTCTTGTTAAAATAATTTGAAATTCTTGTAATGACATCGATAACTTATCGACTTAAGTGATGAACAAATTTGCTTAAATAGAGTTGGAAAAATAGTTGGCTTAATATAGAAAGGGTGTGAATTAATTTTACATTGTACCAAATTCGCATTCATTTTTTTAAACATGTTTAACTACTTAAACATGGGGCTTGGTGGGAGAAGTTGGTGGACACCTTGCGATAGATTTTATAAAAAAGGGGCGGGTCAAACTTTTTTTATTTTTTTTATCCGCTGGGTCCACATGCAGGGTTTTGAACTCTCGATGACTTAGGTAAGTCATTATTAATAAGTCCTTATTTTACATTTCAAAATAATGCTAAAGGTAATTTTCTGTCATTACTAACTAATTCGAATGGTAATGATGTGTCATTACCAAGTTTTTGCTGGGATACCCGTTAATTCCAATTCAAATTGAAAACCAATACCACTTAAAAATCAATACTTTTATTCGTGCAATACCAATTAAAACCCAATACTTTTATTATTCAAAACCAATTAAATTTTTTCCACTTTTGTATCTGTTTTGTTTCGGTTTTCTTTATTATTTTTTGGGTAATTGAAATGTTTTCATATGATCTCGAAATGTTTCCATATAAAAAAAATTAAAAGTTAGCGAGAATCGCCTCTTTCATTTGCCATCAATAGTGATTTATTTTTATTTTAATAAATATCCGAATTCCGAATATGGTCCAAAACTCTATTATTATAAAACCGAATATTCGGTCGGAGTCTATAACTTTCACATAAAAATACATAAATTAATAATTTAAATTAAAAATATTGGAACTAATAAATATTAAAATAAAATAAAAATTTAAAAATTTTATATTTTTTTGAAAACTGATGACCTAAAACCGAACAACAATTAACGACTGTGGCTTTTTCAACAAAAATAAATTATCTATTTAAAATTGTCGATTTCTGAAATACAGTTTGTAAATTAAAATCAATGATGGGTACCAATTAGGGATGTGCGATTAATCGATTAATTAATCGTTTCGATTAATCGAAATCCGGATTAATTAATCGATTAATCATACTTTCATACTTAATCAGAACTATGATTAATCAAATAATTTAAATTTTGAATAATCAAAATTCACGATTAATTAAGTAATCAGGAAGTTGAATATTCAAAATTTGAATAATTGAATATTTTGTTTTTATATTTCAAATTTTATAACTATTGAAATTTTTTTATAAAATTTATAAAATTTTATTCGAATTAGATTTTTTGTGGTTCATGGTTTCTTTACATTACAAAATTACATAATCAAATCAAATTTGTGTATTTTCAATATAATTTTTTTTCTAAATATCAATTTTATTTTCGCAATATCAATTTGTGTTTCTAAATATCAATTTCCTTTTTCTCAATATCAACTTGTGTTTTCTCAATATCAACTTAAAATAGGTCTATTCGATTACCCAAATTTCTTACTATTTTTTACTACAACTGGAAAGTATGTTTACTTTTTGTATTGAAAATTTTCAGCTGTAGTAAAATGAGTAAAAAATAGTAGATTGTAGTAAGGTAATCGAATAGACCTAATGTTGTAAAGTATTGTGAATAAAGGACTTTTAAATATATATATGGGCTATTTCACGTCAACGGGAGACCCCCCCGCCCCCAAAATTCTATTGGTCTTAGAGAGTTGTATTATGGCTTCAAATTTAGCCAATGTTCTCTACTTTTGAAAGCTGAGTGGCGGAAGTTGAACCCAATGGTAAGTGAGCCAATATGGCGGCGCGAATCGGGATACCCCGATCGGGATATGCTGAAAACTAATGAAGGAGTTATCGGATTTTTCTGAAATTTGTTATCAGGGGGTTTATTGGGATGCTTATTTCAAATTTTCATTTAGATTTTAAAAATTCAAAATGGCGGATCCAATATGGCGGATGATTTTTTCGAGGTTCTCGCGTTCAAATAAAACTCGGTTTCCGGGTGTATTATGGGTCACTAAACACGATTCTGAATTTAGATTTCCAAAATTCAAAATGGCGGATCCAATATGGCGTTTTTTTTATTTGTTTTTAATTTCGATTTTCTTGAAACTTGGTATTCGGGGGCTATTTGGGACGCTGATTTCGAATTTTTATGATGATGTCAGATTCGTACTAAGTGACTCATAATTCTCCCTGGTATCGAGTTTAACTTAAATGCGACAATTAAAAAAACATCTGCCATATTGGTTCCGCCATTTTGAATTTTTGAAATCTGAATAAAAATTTGAAATAAGCGTCCCAATTAACCCCCTTATAACAAGTTTTAAGGAAATCGAAATTAAAAAAAAAAAAAAAAATGTCATATTGAATCCGCCATTTTGAATTTTGGAAATCAAAATTCAGAATCGTGTTTAGTGACCCTTAATACACCCGGGAACCGAGTTTTATTTGAATGCGACAACTTAAAAAAAACCATCCGCCATATTGAGTCCACCATTTTGAATTTTTAAAATCTGAATAAAAATTCGAAATCTGCGTCCCAAATAGCCCCCGAATACCAAGTTTCAAGAAAATCGAAATTAAAAACAAATAAAAAAAACGCCATATTGGATCCGCCATTTTGAATTTTGGAAATCTAAATTCAGAATCGTGTTTAGTGACCCATAATACACCCTGAAACCGAGTTTTATTTGAACGCGATAACCTCGAAAAAATCATCCGCCATATTGGATCCGCCATTTTGAATTTTTGAAATCTGAATGAAAATTTGAAATAAGCGTCCCAATAAACCCCCTGATAACAAATTTCAGAAAAATCCGATAACTCCTTCATTAGTATTCAGCATATCCCGATCGGGGTATCCCGATTCGCGCCGCCATATTGGCTCACTTACCATTGGGTTCAACTTCCGCCACTCAGCTTTCAAAAGTAGAGATCATTGGCTAAATTTGAAGCCATAATACAACTCTCTACGACCAATAGAATTTTGGGGGCGGGGGGGTCTCCCGTTGACGTGAAATAGCCCATATATATATATTAGTATTAGTATATTAGTAATTAGTATAGATGTCAAACCCACTAAAATGGGAAGATATGAGAATAATATCCCAATCATCCCATCCTACTACTACTTTTTTCATATATTATTTTTATTGACAAAGCCAACAACAACAAACAAATTAATGACATTGAATTTTTTTCACAGCATTAAAAAAAAACACAAATACAAACAACTACACTCATGTGCAGAAAATGGCGCGTCAATATAAACCACACCATAGCGTGGTGGTTTATATTGAAATTCCCTTCAATTGCTCATAGCTTCTTAACCCCTGGACCGATTTTGCCATAATTGGTACCGAAATAACCAGAAAAACGTTGAAAACAATAAAATATGAAACTATGTCAAAATTTATTCAAATATGTGTACCATGAGAACCCTGACCAACCATCCCGCTTTTGGCGGGATTATCCCGCTTTTTGATGTCCCATCCCGCCTTGATTTTACATCCCGCTTTTTAAGCAAAAGTCCCGCTTCATCCCGCTTTTTCACTTTTAGCAAATTAGAATTTATAATTTTTCAAACAGTATTTTGAGTTTTTTTTTAATTTATTTTTGATCATAAAAATTTTGTAAAATTTAGAATTTTTTACCGTGTTAAAAAAAAAATTAAAGGAAATTCATAAATCGTGTTGGAATTCGGAAAAATTTCCAAAAACTTTTTAAATGTTAATTTTTGAAAAAAAAAATAATATATTTTTTTTTGTATTATTTTTTTAGAATTCTAAAAAAAAATAAGTTTTTAGGCGTGGCCATAAATGGTTTTTAGGTGTGGCCAAATTAAAAAATTGTTGCATGACATCGCTTTATATATATTGTTTCTACAGTAACTCAACAATTCTGAAATTTTCGAAACACATTTATAAAGTTTTATATGGGCTATCGATTGGCTATATTTGTTTCTAGAAAAAAATCGGAACTATGTCGAAATTGCCAAATTAACCGTTAAAATTGATGTAGCAAAAAAAACGCCATTTCATTTTTTAATTTTAAATGAAAGTTCTTTAAATTCTCTAGAAAATGTAAAATTTTCATAGAGCAATTAATTTTTGTTTTAAAGAAAATGACTTTGTACTTCCAGGTATCGTAGAATATGGTAAAATTGAGCAATTTTTGCATGACATTGCTTTATATTTAATTTTTTCTACTGTAACTAAACATTTTTGTAGTTTCCAAACACATTAATTAAATTGTTTTGTATCGGGATATCAGAACTGGTTCTGAATTGTTCAAATTTTTGATAAAAATATATTTTTTCAAAACACTCCAGTCTTACTTTTTTAACTTGCTTTCTTTAATTTTTCTCAAAAACAAAAAGTAACTGTTGTCTTAAATTTTGACATTTTGTAAAGAACATAATGAATTTTCATTTAAATATATTAAAAATAATCAAAAAAAATTAATCCAATATTTGAAAAGTTCAGAACTAGTTCTGAATTTTTTCCAAAAACAAATAGTGCCCATCTGCAGCCCGTACAAAACTCTATTAAATAGTTTTGTTTCGGAAACTTCAAAATTGTTGAAAAGCGATGTCATGCGAAAATTGCTTAATTTTACCAAATTTTACGAAACTTGAAGTTCAAAGTCATTTTCTTTAAAACAAAAATTGATTGCTCTCTGAAAATTTTACATTTTCTAGAGAATTTAAGGAACTTTTATTTAAAATTAAAAAATAAAATGGTGTTTTTTTTTTCTACATCAATTTTAACGTTAAATTTGGACAATTTCGACATAGAACCGGGTTTTTTTCCAGAAACAAATAATGTCAATCGATAGCCCATATAAAACTCTATAAATAAATGTGTTTCAAAATTTTTCTCGAAAACTAAAAATAACTGCCTTCTAAAAATGTGACATTTTCGAGAGAATTTAATGGAGTTTCGAAACGAAATGATCATTTAATTAAAAAAAAAAAAGCAATGGCATGTTTATTGCTACATTGATTTTTAGGTTAAAATTTTTAAATTCAGACTTAGTTCGGAGTTTTGTCCAAAAACAGATAGTGCCAATCGTTAGCATAAACAAAATATAAAATAAATGTATTTCGAAAAAAGTAGAAAAAATTATATAAAGCGAATTGCTCAATTTTAACATGTTTGACCACGCCCATCTCGCCCATTTTTCCGAAAAGCTTAAACTTTTGTTCCACGGTTTCCATATAGGACAATAAGATCCGTAAGTATGACTTTGATTCATTAATTTTTTTTTCTTGGTACGTTTGAAATAAAAAACTTTATATGCTTCAGAGTGATCTTTCGAAAGCAAGTATATTTTCAACAGACATACAGTCAGATAGACGAAAGGACATCGCTATGTCGATTCGATTGAATCATCATTAATTTATATACTTTATGGGGTCCTAGGACCTATTTCCGATCAGTTACAAACGGAATGACAAACTAATATATATCCCCAACAGCTAATTAAAGTACATAAAAACTCATAACTTTTAAAATACTAAACCGATTTCAAAAAAAATTATTAGCCCTCTGCTCAGGAGACTTACGCAACTTTTGGTTTAAATCGGTTAAACACGATTTCAATAGACAGACGGACATGGCTAAATCGACTTGAGCGATCGCACCCAAAAATTGTCAAAATTTCATTTTTTAGCCGAAGTTTACCAAACTTACGATTTTGTATTATCCCAGCAAAACTTTGGTAATGGGTAGTGATTATATAACACATTACCATTTAATGTATATACCTTATTTGTAGCATTATTTAAGGATGTCTTACCAAACATTTGTTCCACAACGTATTATTTTAAAGTAGAAAATAATGCATTACTAATAATTTGTTACGTAATGCATGATTATTGGAAAAAATGTATTTCATATTTATTATTTCTAAACATTAAATCATGGATGACTTATATTTGGTTACATTATGTATTATTTGAAAGTTTGAAATAATGCATTATTTATAGTTGGATGCATTACAATAACATAAAAAATAATTATTTTATAAAAAAATGCATAAGTTTAAACTAGTGATGGGCTCACGACAGTAAATTTCTAACTACACACACTCACGAGCATATTTTATCTAATTACAATCACGTGAGTAAATTTAATTCAAAATTACTTTTGCACTACTCGTAACACCTTATATATTATCTTCTGGTATGCTATATTATTTCATTTCTCGTAACCTATAAAATATCATATATTTTACACCTTACTCGTATTCTTCGTTATAAATTTATGACTTATTTTATACCTTACTGGTATTCTTTATGATAATGTGGATGCATTACTTTGAGTCTCTTCGCCTGTTAAAATCATCAATGCTGCAATGTATAAAATAAGAGATACAATACCTTATTTTATACCTTATTTGGTAATCTAAGTTTTGCTGGGATGCATAAGTTTAAACTACACTCAAAATAATTCTACAGTAATACCATGTTCAGATTGGCCTCGAAACCCCGTTGAAACCTCGTATTTTCATTTTCAAAACTTACCTGTTCACACTCAACAATATTGACACTTATATAGGTTTAGGGAACTTTCACACAAAAAATATTCTTATTAATCTAATTTAATTACGCGGAAATTATTTTTTTATACGTTTTTATTTTTTTTTTATTCCAAATTAGTAAATATTTTGTACAAATTTTATATACAGTGTATCACAAAAGTATTTTGCGTATGCAAAATATAATGAAATTTCATAAAAAAACACTATAAAAAAATATTTATTTTTAAAAATAAATATATGTTTTATTGCATATTAAATAAGAGAATATTAAACTTTAATTCTGTATTTTTAAACACTTCATTTCAATTTTTCATCCATGAGATTTTTAAAAAAATATCAAATTGTCACTGATTTTTCAGCTCACAAAAGTATTTTGCTTTTTTAATTTTACTATATAATTTTTTTAATTTAATAAAAAAAAATACAATTTTAATATTTTGAATGGTATTTATTGTTAGCCAGAACTAATTCCAGACGTTTGGGCATTGATTCCACTAAATTCAAAAATTTTTGAATAGGTACTTTGTACCATTCTAGTACCGATGCTTGTTTTAAAGTAGTTTTTATTGAAATGTTGTGCTACAGAACTTGTTCGTCCAAATGAGCCCAAAGATTGTCGAAAGGATTCATGTCGGGACTTTAGGGTGGTGTTGCCAGATGTTTGGTGTTGTATAAAAACCTTTTATTAAATTCTAAAGCTGTGTGTTTTGGCTCATTATCACATTGGAAGTAAAACCCATTTCGCGAAAGCCCCATTTATTCAGCACTGGCATGGTAATTTTTCCTCAAAAAGGATAAATCTCTACATGACTATCCATAGTTTCATCAATGAACGCCAACTGGCCCATTACAAGGCAGACATACAGCCCTTCACCACCAGAGAACCACCATCATGTTTTGCAGTTAATCTTATATTTTTTATATTTAAGGATTTATTTGGCTTTCGCAAGACCATGAATCGTTCATCTGACCCAATAAAGTTTTGGAAAACTGAAATGTGCAGTAACGAAACCAAATTCAACATTTTTGGGTGTGATGAACGACGAATGGTCTTGCAAAAGCCAACAGAATCGTTATATATAAAAAAAAATATAAAATCAACGGTAAAACATGGTGGTGGTTTTCTGATGGTTGAGGACTTTATGTCGGCCTTGAAATGGACCAGTTGGTGTTTATTGATGAAACTATGGATAGTCATGAAGAGATTTATCCTTTTTGAGGAAAAATTAACATGCCAGCGCTGAACAAATGAAGCTATCTCGAAATGGGTTTTACTTCCAATGTGATAATGAGCCAAAACACACAGCTGTTGACGTTAAAAAGTGGTTTTTATACAACACCAAACATCTGGCAACACCACCCCAAAGTCCCGACATGAATCCTATCGAAAATCTTTGGGCTCATTTGGACGAAAAAATCCTGTAGCACAACATTTCAATAAAATACTACTTTAAAACAAGCATTGGAAGAGTAATGGTACAAAATACCTCTCAAAAATTTTAGAATTGAGTGGAATCAATTCCCAGGCGTCTGGAATCAGTTCTGCCTAACAATAAATACCATTTAAAATATTAAAATTGTTAATTTTTTTAATAAATAAAAAAAATGGTATAATAAAATTAAAAAAGCAAAATACCTTTGTGAGCTGAAAAATGAGTGACAATTTGATATTTTTTTAAAAATCTCATGCATGAAAAATTAAAATTAAGTATTTAAAAATACAGAATTAAAGTTTAACCTTCCCTTATTATACCCTACACCACACTGTGGTACAGGGTATAATGAGTTTGTGCTGATGTTTGTAACTACCCGAAATATTGGTCCTAGACCCACCTTTAAGTATACCGATCGACTCAGAATCACTTTTTGAGTCGATTTAGCGATGTCCGTCCGTCCGTCCGTCTGTCCGTCCGTCTGTCTGTCTGTCCATGTAAACGGTGTAAACACGATAGAGGTCGCAATTTTTGATCAATTGACTTGAAATTTGAAACTTAAGTCTCTCTTGGCCCAAGGACGAAGCCTATTGAAATTGGAAAAAATCGGTCCATATTTAGACCTAGCCCCCATACAAAGGTCCTCTTTAGTTTTGGCTCAAATGACCCTAATAACCGTATTGTAGAAGGTATCGCTTTGAAATTTGGATGGTAAACATGTTTTGTCTACACATATCATCATTCCGAATTTCAAAGAAATCGGACCAGTTCTTCTTGTAGCCCCAATACAAACCACCTTCCCGATTTTCACATAAATGTCTCAAATTTAATGAAAATAGAAAATATTTAATTAAAATTTTGTTTGTGTATGTTAAACGCGTACTTAAATAACCTTATCAAACCTGATAATCATCGGACCAGTTTTGGACTCAGGCCCCTTGTGAAAATTTCGCCCGATATTCAGTTAAAGCGGTTTATTGTCAACAAATAGGAGCCTATTTCACTCAAATTTGATTTGTGAGTGTTTTCTTCACTTATTAAAGGTTTTACAACATATAGATCTAATCGATCCATGGGACCCATTTTCCGGGAAACCTTGGTGTAGGGTATTATATGGTCGGTCTTGACCGACTATAATTTTCTTACTTGTTTAATATTCAATAAAACATTTACTTAATTTTAAAAATAAATATTTTTTTAAAGCGTTTATTTATTAAATTTCATTATATTTTGCATAGGCAAAATACTTTTGTGATACACTGTAAATATTGATTTATTTATTTTTTTTAATTTGGCATTTTCCCATTTTCTCTATTTCTTGTTGTCGCACAGTGGTAAAAATATGTATAATTATGAAATTTAAAAGGTTTCGATCGTACTTTCGTTGAAACCTCACTACGAAAAGGTTTCAATTTGTGAGGGAAAATACGTATTTTCAAACGAGGTTTGGCACGAAACCCCGTTTAACGAGGTTTCGAGTCCAATCTGAACGTACTAAAAAAGGTTTAGTAAGTGATATTGTACAAAAATCTACTAATTAGTTACTAAACTTAGTAAGTTTTACTGGTTTTGAATAATATTAGTAAAAAATTTTAGTATTGGTTACAAATTCCTGTACTAGGTCCTTTTGGACTAAAATTTAGTTAAATTTTTAGTATTGAATACCCACGTTTTTTTTGGGTGTTGAGATGGGCTCATGACAGGAAATTTCTAACGACACACACTCACGAGCATATTTTATCTACTTACACTCACTTACAATCACGTGAGTAAATTTAATACAAAATTACTTTTTTACTACTCGTAACACCTTATATATTATCTTCTAGTATGCTATATTATTTCATTTCTCGTAACCCATAAAATATCATATATTTTACACCTTACTCGTATTCTTCGTTATAAATTTATGACTTATTTTATACATTACTGGTATTCTTTGTGATAATGTGGATGCATTACTTTGAGTCTCATCGCCTGTTAAAATCATCAATGCTGCAATGTATAAAATAAGAGATCCTATACCTTATTTTATACCTTATTTGGTAATCTAAGTTTTGCTGGGATGCTTACCTAAAGCTAAAATACACATTCAAAAATGCATAAAATCTTTGCTAAATATCGACACTCAAAATAATTACTCTGTTAAATTTTAAATGACTGTTATTTTAATTCGACGGATATTTGACAAAGTTATCTGCCGAAATACAGATTTTAAGAAAATACTTTTTGTTTTTTTTTCGAAACCAAAATACTAAATTTCATCTGTAATTTTATTTATTGCTCTGTAATACCCTGATCTCACGTACAGCTAAAAACTGTTTTTAGCACCAATATTTTTAGCACTTTCTTTATTCTTTTATAGTATATTGACAGATAATGTTGCTAAAAAACGGTTTTTAGCTGTACTTGTGAACAGTATAATATAGGGTTGCCATCCGTCTTCTTTTCCCCGGACACCGTCCTCTTTTTTAGGGCGTCCGGGGCAGTCCTACTTCTTTTTTAGAAAGTGTCCGGGGTTGTCCTACTTTTTGCACCCGATAACATTTTTTTTATTACTTTTAAACTTTTGAATTATTTTCATCGCCATATTTTCGCTTATCAGCAGTAATGTCAACGTTTTGAGAAAAAAACGCACAAAAATTAAAAAAAACGCTTCAAATTAATTATATTTCGAGTATAAATTCACTCAAGGTAGTGCGAAAATAACTACGTTAACATCAATTCTTATCAGCTGTTGTGTGTCTTAAAATTTGCTCTCCGAAAAAAGATTTGTATATCAAAAATTTCCATTACAAATTTAAAAAAAAAATTAATAATTTTAAGAAAATTCCTTTGAATTTCCAAAAATTCCATTTGTATTTCAGAAATTTCCAATTGTATTTCAAAAGTTTTCATTTATATTTCAAAAATGTCTAAATGCTATTCAGAAAATTCCAATTAAATATATTTCAAAAATTTCTATTCCAAATTTTTCAAATGCTTTGCAGAAAATTTTGATATACAAATAAAAATTTTTTAAAAGCATTTAGAGTAGGTGTTTTTCTAGCTCGAGGTCATTAAAACTATGATAATCTCATATAATAATTTTCAAGAAAAAATTTTTCTGTTTTAAATTTATTTATGTTGGTCATTTTTTGCAAGACTTAAGGTAGAAACAGAACAAGCACGGCACGGGGGACGGTTGCCGTTGCCGGAGAATATAGGCCCAAAACAATGACGGGGGACGGCGACGGCAAAAAATGTCATTTGTTTGTTCAGTGGTGCTAACTTTTAATAAAATTAGAGTAATTTTACGGAAAAAAATCGCTTATCACATAGTCAATGTGATTAGGTTGGCACTACTGTACGTTTATTACACCATTGTGAATGAAAAAATAAAATATTGTTGTGAAAATGCGGCAACCCTGGAGTGTGAGAGGAAGGGAGATTGAGAGAACCCGGAGATAAAATAAAATAAGTTTTAATTTTTTGTCGTGCCGGTCACGGTTTTTAACTGTCAAATCGTATGGAAAAAGTCGTGCCGGGCTTGTTCTGTTCAGACCTTTAGTCGACACGTGTTTCGGGATTTGTCTAATCCCATTGTCAAGATTATTTAGCAAAAAATAAAAACCCTGTACTACAAGTAGCAAAGGGTCTTTAATGACAATCGTTAATGATCAAACTAAAATAAAAATACATATTCGACTCTATTTTCATTGGGAATTAGAAGACGAAAATTGTAACATCGTATTAAGGTCACGATCATCATCCCGAAATACGTGTCCACAAAGTCTTGCAAAAAATTACCAATATAATAAATTTAAAACAGAGAAATAATTTTCTTGAAAATAATTATATGAGAATATCATAGTTTTAATTAGTAAAGGAAATAATGACCTCGAGCTAGAAAAAAACCTACTTAAAATATAGTATTTTAAAGGTCGAGTACAACAATTTTTATTTTTTAATAAAAATTAATCAGAATTTGAACATTTAGATAATTTTTAAATAAAAATGGACATTTCTGAAATACAATTGAATTATCTTAAATTCTAATTGAATTTATTTAAATTCAAAAGTAATTTTCTTAAATTCATTGAGAAAATTTTGAAATGGAAATGTTTAAAATACAAATGGAATTTTCTGAAAACCATTTAGAAAATTTTGAATTACAAATAGAAAATTCTGATATACAATTAAAATTTTTGAATTATAATTGGACATTTTTTTAAATTAACCAAACATTTTTGAATTAAAAATGAATATTTCTCATATATAATTGGAAATATAGTTAAACACTTTTTAAAATTGAAAATTTTTAAAATCTAATTGGTACTTTCTGAAATAAAATTAGAAGATTTTCTTTTATGTATTTTTGTGATTTTTTTAGTGGAAATGAAAATTGTTTCCTTAATAAAAATGCATTTTTTTGCATATTGTGTCGCGCAGTTTACTTTTTTTAAATTAATTTATTAAAAAAAATTGTCCTCTTTTTTGGGTCAAATGTCCTCCTTTTTTGAGGTTGGCGTCCTCTTTTTCTCAAAATGGAAATGGCAACCCTAGTATAATACAGCTTTCAAACAAAAATCTCGAAAAAGAAACTTCCAAATATTTCAACCCCTATTTAAAAAGCGTCTTAAATTACAATAAATGCTAGTACACTTGCGCATTAAGGAAGGAGAAATTGATTAGCGCATTAAAAAAATATATAAGAAAGTCATGGCATTCTTAAACGATTTCCCTTTAATGTTATAAAAGTGTTTATTGGAATGACCCTGTTCAAATGTGGCACTAAAAATGAGAAAAAAAAAAACGTGAGAATATACAGCGAGTTTATAAATAATTTCTACAAAGTTAAACATTCGCGTGCGAAACATTTAGAGTAGAAACAGAACAAGCCCGGCACGACTTTTTCCATACGATTTGACAGATAAAACCGGTGGCCGGCGCCGGTGTGAAATAAAACTTGTTCTATTTTTTAAAGGTGGCAAAACTCATTCTAATTGGAAACCGTCCCCCGTGCCTGTTCTGTTCGTACTATTACGCGGGCGCATTAAAATGATGGCATCAGCCTTTACTTTGTGTCACGTTATTACTTATCCATGCTTTTTCCACATGACAGTCGAAGAAAATGAATAAGAATTCGTATAGTTGCCACTTAAAAGTGAATTTAAACAAGAAATTAACAACAAAAAACGTTTCGAGTGCGCATCATTAAAGGGGGAATGCATTTAATCATGCACACTTAAATTTTAGTTTTTTTCTTTTTGAAAATCGTCAAATCGTCATTTATTAATTTATAAAAATCGCTTAAATGCGTCACTAAATATGTGAGCTTTAATAATTTAAAATATATGTACGTAATACGCAAAGCATAATTTTAATGGCTTGTCAGACTGTTATTGTTTTTGAAGCAGAGAAGTTCTAGAGTTAATGCACGCAAAGTCAAATTAAAAAAAAAAAACTTCGGAAATTTTCAGAGTTTTATGAATAAATTTTTGTCATTTAACTAAAGCTGTAAATTTACAGTTTTTTTTTGTAAAATTTTGCACTCATAAAATGCATTAAACTAAAACTTTGTAAACTTACAGTTTTTTTTTGTAAAATTCTGATTGCTTTTAGCAACATTTTAGAGATAATTCTATAAATTTTTATCGAAATCATTTTACAGAGTTTTCTTCGTAAAATAACAAAAAATCTTGGTGGTTGTAAATTTATGGTATTTTCTGCTGGCGTAGCAGAGTATCTCTGTAATTTAACAGACTGATTATGTTGAGTGTAAGAAAGTCAAGGCATTCCTAAGAAACGATTTCCCTTTAGTTTTATAAAATTGTTTTCTGGAATGACCCCGCTCAAATGTGGAACTGAAAATGAAAAGTTTATGAACAAAAATATTTAAATTATAACATTGCCTTTATTTTGTGTCTAGTTATTACTATCCATGCATCTTTTTATTTTTTTTTATCATTAAAAAATGTTTTAAAAAAATTTTTAAGCGCCATATTTTTTATGGCGCTAATTTTAGCAAAAATGTTTTGCCAAAAATTAGTAAACTGAAATTTGGTTTTTTTCAACTTAGTTCACACACTCAAAATAATCTGTTAAAATACAGAGATACTCTGCTGAGCCAGCAGAAAATACCACACACAAAAAAAAATGTTTTTCCATGAACGATTTTCATAGTATTTATGAATAAATTCATACAATTTATTACTTTTTCATAATATTTATAAATTTTTTCATAGTATTTATGAATAAATCATAATAAGTGAAATTTAAGAATTTTTAACATTTTTCATAAATACTATGAAAAAGTTTATAAATATTATGAAAAAGTAATAAATTGTATGAATTTATTCATAAATACTATGAAAATCGTTCATGGAAAAAAAAAAAATTTCTGTGCATAGATTTCCAACCAGCAAGATTTTTTGTTATTGTACGAAGAAAACTCTGTAAAATGATTTCGATAAAAAAAAACTAGATTTACAGAATTATCTGTAAAATATTGATGAAAGCGACAATAATTTTACCAAGAAGCATGGATAGTAATAACTAGTGTATTCAAAAAACCGGCCATTTTCAAAAACCGGTTTTCGGTTTATTCGAAAAAGCTAATTTTTGAAAAACCGGTTTCCGGTTTCGGTTTTAGCAAAAAAAACGGTTAAACCGGTTTTTATTCTGCAGGGTAAAAATAAAGTAAACTAAATAATATTTTTACAAAAAAGTCATAGCCCAATAAACGCAAAATGAATAAGTGATAGCGAAAATAGTATAATCTGTATGACACCGTTTACAATATCCCATTTAACAAAATTTTGATACCATTCCAAAGTTTTAGTGATTTTACTACCGCCCAATTTCGCTGGAAACTTCGAAACCGAAAATGATTTCGTAATTTCCCACCAAAACGATATCGTTATCGTTAGGAATAACACTGGTTTTTCCATAAAATCTGAAATAAGGCGGTATTACTATCGATATGACAGGATTTTCGATAGCGAAAACGATATCATGTTTTCATGGTACACTTTATAATAAAAAACTACTGTTTTGTATAATATGTGATTTTTAGGTAATATTGCTTCAATATTTCAACGACATTGTTTGGTTTATTGGAATTAACAAATAAATTGAAATACTTTGCAATTGAGAGATGAAATCCGTAGAGATTTTATTTCAAAATTTCTTTTTATTGAATTGTTTAAAGAACACAATTACAAATAAATTCAGGCATCTGTCCTAATATATTCATTTCTGCTGATTTAGCCAATTCCGATTTCAACAATTTCAAAAAGTTACTTCAAAAAAAAAAAATGCTTTGCCATAGCACTCCAAGGTGCCAAATTTAAAAAAATAGATACTGATTTCAATATTAGGGAAAGAGATGGACATCCGGAACTCGGTGATATATTGATATTGACATACCAACATATAAACAAACTGATTATGGTAGTACCGCTAAGTTATGTTAGTGTTTCTAAAAAACTTTGTAAATTCAATACATATTTTAACCCATTATATTATAACTTTTTATAAAAACCGGTTAACCGACACAGAAAAACCGGTTTCTCGAATTTTCGAAATTCAAAACTATTCGAAACCGGTCGAGTTTCTAAAAATGAAAAAACCGGTTAACCGGTTTTCGGTTTCGGTTTTGAATACTCTAGTAATAACACAGACTCGACAGTAGTTTTATAACAAAAAATTGGGAAAAACTAAGCGATTTTAGGAGAAAGCAGAGCGTTTTTTAGTTAGTTTTAAGCTAACATGGCAACACTTTCTACGACTTAGAAGTGAGTGAAAAAATAAAAACCGATCTGGCATCTATTTTTCTTATGGCGTGTTATATTATCTTTCTAACCTTATGCGTAGAATAATTCAAAAAAATTAACCATATGGTTAAAGACTACTTTTTTGACAAGTGTCACTTTTGTCGAGTCTGTATTAGTCTGTGGTAATAACTTGACACAAAATAAAGGCAAATGCTATCATTTAAACGCGCCCGCTTAAATGTTTTGCACTCGAATGTTAAACTTTGTAGAAATTATTTATAAACTCGCTGGATGTTCTCATGGTTTTTTTTTCATAAATTTCTGATTTTCAGTTCCACATTTGAGAGGGGTCATTCCAGTAAACACTTTTATAAAATTAAAGGGAAATCGTTTAAGAATGCCTGACTTTCTTATATATCTTTTTAATGCGATTGATATGGCTTTTACATAATGGTCACTATTTGATTCTTGATAAATTTCTCCTTTCTTAATGTGCAAGTTGTGTTGACAATTGGGAAATTCCATCGTGTAAATTTGCCCGCTTTAATGCTTCCAAATTGTAAATTTACTTTATTTTATTGTTGTGAAAAATACGAGTTCCTTCAATTTTGCACTACACCTCTTAAATTTTAGCATCTTTTATTGTAATTTAAGACGCTTTTTAAAGAGGGGTTGAAATACTTGGAAGTTTTTTCAAGAGATTTTAATTTGAAAACCGTATTACAGAGCAAAAGTAAAATTACAGATGATTGGTTACGAGAAAAACACAAAGTATTTTTCTAAAATCTGCATTTTAACAAAAAAAACTCTTCTTTATTATCTGTAAAATAGAGATTACAAAGAAAAAAGTAAAATTACAGATAAAATTTTGTTTTTCAGTCACATGAAAATACAAAGTATTTCCTTAAAATCTGTATTTCGGCAGATAACTTTGTCAAATATCTGTCGACTTGAGATTACAGTCATTTTACATAGAATTTAACAGAGTAATTATTTTGAATGCACACATTTGGGGACCCCATTGGTTCGGACCCGATGTGTCCAGACCCCGATGGGCCTAGACCTTGTTAAGTTTCTAAAAAATCTTCATAGTTTTTGATCCAAAATTTGTATCCGTTTCGCTCTACCTTGCTAAGTTTTTTGGATCCAAAGTAAGGACCTATTACGGCCCACACATGTGAAGAGAATACTATGGTGAGTCCGAGAAGCAAAAATGGCTTCCATTTTGCTCCATCTGGCTTATTTTCCGAGATACCGCCATTTTAAGTTTTCTTGAAAAAAAAAATTACAATTTATTTTTGCTAATATTAGCAAAAAAGCTTGTAAAAATTTGGTAAACTCAATTTTAAATTTAGCAAAAAAAAATAGTTCATGTTAAACCCTGTTTAACAATGGGCTAAGCTGCCGTTTCGTTTTTTTTTACCTGACTCTTATACCAACTGGATTGGTCATCTTTAGTTTTGATATACACACTATTTCATGTGTGTAGTAGTAGTATTAGAAATACCATCAAACGGCATTGAAGTCTAAGTTAATAAAAAGAAAAGGGTTTAACCTCGTTACATGTTCCTGGAGAACTATTAATTTAAAATCTTGCTGTTTTTTATTTACCCCAACACTAAACGGCTTAGGAAGCCGAACAGTTTAAATTTAGTTCTAAATTGCTAATGCGCTAAATGAAGTTTACAATATATTTTTGCTAACATGCTAATATCAACTAAAAATTTGGTAAAGGTTAGCTGACTAGCATTAGCAAAAAAAATTAGTAAATCTACTAATGTATTATTTTGAGTGTATCTACTCTAGGCCCATATTTGTCAATACATATACGTTGCTCAAGTCATACGTTGAATTTATTAGCGACTACAGACCACGGTTGGGAAATGTGGCACAATAGTGCCATTTTTGGCACTATTGAATGGTCAGTGGCACCACAAATAACAGTTTTGGCCCTTTTTCATTCTCTCCAAATATCGTCAAAATTTATTTAAAATAAAAATATTCGTACTAAAATTTAATTATGTATAACAAACACGAACAAATTATCAGTTGTTCCCCCCTTACAACAATGTAAGTTTCTGTTTCCTTTAAATTAAGATTTTGAAGTGTTTAATCCCTGAGGGAAATTGATTGGTCCTACAGGAAAAATTGATTCTAAAAACCTTATTCAACGCGAACTGGTCATGGAATACTAGTTCTAAGACCAGTAAAAATGTGTCCGGAGATCTCAAAGATCAGTTTGACACAAGTCCTGGAACATATAACAAGATGTTATTTATTGACAGGTCCTTTTTGTACAAAAAAAACACTCTATGCCCGGTCTTCGACTGGGCACCTTTCCCGCAGAGATGATTTTACTTTCAAAACCGTCATTTATAAAAAAAGTTATAAGCTGTGTGTAAAAAATACTAAAAAATTAAAAAAAAAAATTTGTTGGCCCTTTTCAACCTGTTTTGGCCCTTTTTAGACTTCAACTTGGCACTAATTGAAAATTCTCAAATACCAACACTGCTACAGACTTGTTGAAATTGATGGGTAAATATGATTACATTTTGGAGAAACATAAAATTGCTCAAAAAACGTTGCAGTTCTATCAAAAGTCTATTGAATTTTACTTACTTTTTTAGTCCATAGGTGTTCAGATATATGGAACAAGATTAGGAGACCAAAATCTAATGAAATAATAAACAATATATTGTCCATATCTTTAAAGACTCCAGTGTGTACTCGTTGGAATTCACTATACGATGCCATCAATGATTTACTACAGCACAAAGAAAAGTTGCTAGAATTAACCTCAGCCCTAGGTGTAGCTTCTCTTTCTCCTTCGGTTATAGAATATCTAGAAGAGTACTCCAAACTAATGGCACCTATAGCTGAAGCTATAGATTTACTTCAATCTGAAAAACATGTTCAATCTGAAAAACATGTTTTATATTTAATTCCAACGCTTCACTCAAAATAATTACTCTGTAAAATGACTGTAATCTTAGTTCGACAGATATTTGCCAAAGTTATCTGTCGAAATACAGATTATAAAAAAATACTTTGCATTTTCTTGCAACCGAAAAACAAAATTGTATCTGTAATTTTAATTTTTACTTTGTAATCTCTATTTAACAGATAATTAAGAGAGTTTTTTGTTAAAATATAGATTTTCGAAAAATACTTTGTTTATTCTCGTAACCAAAATACTAAATTGCATCTGTAATTTTACTTGTTGCTCTGTAATACAGTTTTCAAATAAAAATTTGTTCAAAAAACTTCCAAATATTTCAATCCCTCTTTAAAAAGTCTCTTAAATTACAAAAAAAAGCTGGTAAATTTTACAAGGATGTCGAGGTACTCGCAAGGTAGATTTATAAAGGTAATATTTTAGTGACGTAAATAAAAAAAAATTTCTTTTAAAAATCATTTTAGTCGGCAAAAACTACTTAAATGGTCAGCCTTTGAAATTTTAAAAAACAAAAAAATTAAAAAAAAAAACAAGTAAAAAAGCTATATTCGGCTGTGCCGAATCTTTAAATACCCTCCACAATATTAACCAATGCACTATGGTTTCGCAGGCGAACTTTCTTGGTCAAAATTCAATTTTCTCAAAACTGATTTTGTAGAAAATCGTAAACACTTATAAGGTATTTACACCAACGAAAACAACTTGTTTTTGAATATTTTTTTGGTTTTTGGCAAAAACTACATAAATTTTCCATACAATTTAAAAACTGCATTGCCAACTAAAACTGGACAAAAACTAGAATTTAGGTTCTGGTCAATGCTACTATTAATTTTGTGTTTTTTAGTGAATTTAGAAAATAATTAATTTGATTTGACAAACAAAAACTCTTTTTATTTGGTGTAAACAGTTTGGTTTTCCAAAATGCTTTTTTTTGCCAAAAACAAGTAAGTTTTTGTTTGGTCTAAACCAGTGGTCGGCACCCATTGCACGCTGGAGCCGAACACAATCGGTTATTCACATGTATACAACACGAATGTCAACAAAAAATCTACAAAGAGCATAAAAAAAACAAATATTTTATTCAGTAGCAAGCTTACTTTCTTCAAAGCAGGTTGATGTCGCTTTGTTGAAGAAATACACCAACACATGCATATTTTTTCATTAAATGCCAAGTTTCGTTTACATTCATTCAACAGGTGTTATAG
This sequence comes from Pegoplata infirma, assembly GCA_963921195.1. NCBI lineage: Eukaryota > Metazoa > Arthropoda > Insecta > Diptera > Anthomyiidae > Pegoplata > Pegoplata infirma. The sequence goes on from OY992540.1 coordinate 185,957,154, forward strand.
CATTTTTTTGTGTAAAATTCACCATAATTTTAGAGGTACCTCTTTACATTTTCACTCATAACTTTTAAAATACTTAACCGATTTAAAAAAAAAAAAAATACATCAGTTTCTGCCTAGGAGAATTACGAAACTTTTGGTACCTCAAGTGTTTAAATCGGTTCCGGATTATTGCCAAAAACATGATTTCAACATACAGACGGACGGATAGATCGACTTAAAATCGATCAAGGATCATGAATATCTATACTTTATGGGGTCCTAAACCAATACTTCAATGTGTTACATACGGAATGACAAACTTATATATACCCTCTATCACCAGAGTGGAGGGTATAAAAAAAACAAATTTTTTTTTTTTTTAAAAAATTCAAATATTTTTAAGCATAAATGGTGTAGTGTGAACTTGAGTCATTTATGCCCAAAAAAAATATTTTTATTTCGCGTTGAAAATTCGTAAATATCACTAGGGGTATTCAGAGTCTTGCTGCCAACCCTGGCAATGTAGCAAAAGTGTACATCTATCAAAAAATACATGTGATTTGAAAGGTAATTTGAAAAAGTGCTCTTTTACCACCAGTAGCAGATCTGGCAAGCAAGACTCTGAATACCACTATTGTTTTAAAATTTGCCAAAAAACTTACTATTGAGGAAAAGTTAGGTTAGTAGATAATACCTTTTATAAATTTACCTTGGGTACTCGTAATTTTCACAAAAATAATAAACGATGGCATTTCCCAATTTTCAACACTACTTGCACATTAGAGGCGAGTCACAGTTGGGTCGACAGACCACAACCACAAATTGTTTTTGTCAGATTACAACCACAAAAATTACACTGTAATTAAAATTTAAACTTTTGAAATGACACACAAAAACGCAGAGACACCCCAACTTATTTTTGGGTTAAAGAATCCTGTGGTATACTCCGTTTTAAAAAGTTAGCTCAAAATAACGAGATATTTTGATTTTAAATTTGCAAATGTAAGAGTAAAAATTGAATAAATCCAAAAAAAAATTATGAAATTCATCAAAATAAGAGCAAGTATTGGTGCATGTCCGATTGAAAATGGACGTCCATTATTTCCTAGATATAAATTTTGATAAATAACAAGTTTTTAACAAACTTTTTAAGTTTTTTCATTCAAATAAAATGAAAAATCGCCTTAAATCTACTACAAACTTAAAATCGAAATATCTCGGGATTTTGAGCTAACTTTTCAAAACGGAGTACACCACTGGATTCAACGACCCAAAATTAGGTAGACGTGTCTCGGCGTTTTGGTGTGTCATTTTCACCTACTTACAGTGTTATTGAATATTTTATCCTAATATCTGCTTCTGTCATCAAATAATTAGCACCAAAAAAATAAAGGCGTATAAAATTTTTTAACACGGCAATTTAATTAAAAAAAAAATGTCGTCACGATAAAAATGTCGTCACAATTTTTAACTTTTTAGCCAATTGCCGTTTTAAAAAAATTGTATACACCTTTATTTTGTTGGTGCAAATTACCTGATGATAGAAGCCGGTGTTAGGAAAAACAAGTGGGAGTGTTACATTCGGCTGTGCCGAATCTTTTATACCCTCCAAAATGTAAAAACATATATTTAAAAAAATCCATGGGGGTCATTTTTTTTGGGGGGGGGGGGGGGGTTGACGGGAGACGTTACGAACTTCTTCTGAGATAAAAATGTTGCATTTGCTTACCAAAAGTACAAAAACTCTGCAAAAAATGCGGTTTTTCTTGGGTTGGTTTAGTTCTCCAAGGGGGAACTTTTTCCCCTTGGTCCGATTTTGCCCATTTCCGAACTTAACCTGCCTAGGAATATAAGACATATTCGTGCCAAACTTCGGAAGTCTACCTCTTTTATTTTGTAGAGAGTTTCCAAATAATTTCTACAAGTTAAACATTGTCGTGCGAAGCGGGCGCAATTAAATGATGGCATCTGCCTTTATTTTGTGTCGAGTTATTACTTATCCATGCTTCTTGCACATTACAGTCGAAGAAAACACATAAGAATTCTTATTAAAAAATAACGTTTCGCGTGCGCATTAATTTATAAAAACCTCGGTGAACATCTACCGCTTAAATGCGTCACTAAATATGTGAGATTTAGTAATTTAAAATATACGCAAAGTATAGTTTTAATTAGGGTTGCCAGACGTCCCGCATTTGGCGGGACTGTCCCGCTTTTCATAACCGATTCCCGCGTCCCGCGCGGTATTCCATATTCCCGCTTTTTGCAACTTTTTTTTTAACATCAACTATTTTTTACTTTAAAAGCCTAAGTTTTTAAAAGGCTTATTTGTAAGCTTTTGTAAAATTGGTTTTACCTTGCCGCCCAAATGATGTGGATTTAGAACCTTTTTAAGGAAAAAATAAAGGTCTATTCACACCTGAGGTAAAATCTCGTTCGAACGAAATTTCGATCATATGGTCTGCATCATTTTATACACAACCATATGATCGAAATTTTGTTCGAACGAGATTTCACCTCAGGTGTGAATTGGGTATAACAAAAAAGTTTACAATCTTAGTGTTTGTTTGAAAAAAAAAAATATTTTCAAAAATTGTACTCCAAAAGTTGCACAATATAGAGTACATTCCGGGAAAAATATTTATTAAATTTCAATGGAGTAATTCTGGTTCAGCGGTTGTATCTTCAAAATGGAAATGTGTGTATTAAAATTTACTTTTGCTAACTTAGTCTCAAAAGCAGCGCGAAAAAATGTTTTTGAAAAACAAAAACATTTTTTCTATGTCAAAATGCACAAACTCGACAACATGCTGCTAAATTTTTCAGTTTTGTTCATAAAAATATTTTTGTCCCGCGAAAATTTTTTAAATTCCGCCAATTTTTTTAGTTTTCGGGAGTTTATCCTGCATTTTCGAAATAAAATTCTGGCAACCCTAATTGCAAGTGATGTTGTTCAACTTCTTGCAGTGTATGCATCTCAGCAAAACTTAGATTACCAAATAAGGTATAAAATAAGGTATAGGATCTCTTATTTTAAACATTGCAGCATTGATGATTTTAACAGGTGATGAGACTCAAAGTAATGCATACACATTATCACAAAGAATACCAGTAAGGTATAAAATAAGTCATAAATTTATAACGAAGAATACGAGTAAGGTGTAAAATATATGATATTTTATAGGTTACGAGAAATGAAATAATATAGCATACCAGAAGATACACTCAGAAAATTATGTAAGTTACTACATGTTAGTTATTTGTATATTTTACAGTAGTTAGTTGTTTTCAACTACAAAGTCAGTTGTTTTTGTATGAAAAATATCAAACAACTATTTCTGTTAGTTATTTTAAGTCGTTTTTTTGAACAACTAACAAAAAAGTACTGTGATGTAGTAACAGTTATTTAAAGTAGTTAATTTTATTTATTTTATCTCTGAAAAGTTTTAAAGTTTTTTTTCCAAAAAAAAAAAAATTCGTTATTTTTATTTTTCACAACTTTTTTTTTAAAAAAAAAACTTGGAAAAAATTTAGTCTTCAATTTTTTTTTCTGAAAAATATTTTGAAAAAAAAAATTCTATATTGATTTTTTTATTTTTACTACATTTTAGTTGTTTTGACTACAAATGTAAGTAGTTTTTACTACATAAGTCAGTTGTTTTTTGTCAGTTAAAATAACTAACATTGTTAGTTGATTTAACTGAAAAAGTAGTTGACCCCAAAACAACTTACAAAGTAGTTATTTTAACTGACATTTTCAGTTGATTTTACTAACATAATTTTTTAAGTGTAATATATAAGGTGTTACGAGTAGTGAAAAAGTAATTTTGTATTAAATTTACTCACGTGATTGTAAGTGAGGGTAAGTAGATAAAATATGCTCGTGAGTTTGTGTCTTTAGAAATTTCCTGTCGTAAGCCCATATCTAGTTTAAACTTATGCATTTTTTTATAAAATAATTATTTTTTATGTTATTGTAATGCATTATGCATTCAATTATAAATAATACATTAGCCCTGTTTTTTGCAGACCGGATTAAAATTAGGATTAACTTTATTTAGTTAAAAAATGGGTCAAATAAAGTCCAGATTTTTTTTTATATTTTTTTTTCTAAAATTACATACAATTAGTAAATATAAACAGAAAAACAAGTTAAGCTTTGTCCAAAATGTAAAGAATGAAAAATAAATTTAGTTAAATCCTAGGATTAACTCAGATTTATTTATACCATTTTACATTTTGGACAACGCTTAATTGTTTTCCTGTTTACATTAACCAATTGGATGTAGATTCAGAAAAAAAATGTAAAAAACATTCTGAACTTGATTTAACCAATTTTTTAACTAAATAGAGTTAATCCTAATCTTAATCCGGTCTGCAAAAAACAAGCCTATTATTTCAAACTTTCAAATAATACATAATGTAACCAAATATAAGTCATCCATGATTTAATTTTTAGAAATAACAAATATGAATTACATTTTTTTCAATAATCATGCATTACGTAGCAAATTATTAGTAATGCATTATTTTTCACTTGTGGAACAAATGTTGTGGAACAAATGTTTGGTAAGACATCATAAAATAATGCTACAAATAAGTTATATGCATTACCTGGTAATGTGTTATATAATCACTACCCATTACCAAAGTTTTGCTGGGATGGCCCAATATATTAAAGTTTGAACTTCAAACTTTTCCAATTTACAACACTCCCGAGTAAAAATGTTTAGATATATTTTTATAGATAGATAGATAGATAGATAGATAGTTTTCTTTATTTTTTCTTTCAAAAGTTTTACAATAATACTTATACTAGGTATAAATAAATTATTTTAAAAAATTAAGAAATTTTCAATAAAGAAATATACAGCTTGGTTTATAAAAAACCGTCAGCCGGAAATTGAGTTAAAAATATTTTGTTTCTATATCTTAGAAGTTGAATTCAGCTACTAACATTTTTCTATAGTTTAAAGCTACTTTAAGATAATTAAAAAGGTTAGACCAATTAGCTTCATCATCACAATTTAATACATTTATTATTTGGCGTTCAGATAATCTTGTACTGCGAAAAAAACGAAGTCTGATTTCATTTAAGACTGGACATACACCCATGAAGTGTTGTATTGTTTCTATTTCCCTTAGGTTACACATAGAACAATTTTGACTATCCCCTAATTGGTAGGAGTTGCCATTTAGCCACAACACATCACCTCTAGCTTTTAAAATTAAAGAAATTTGACTTTGTGAATGCAACATATTACAGTACGTAGCACCCTTGGAAAAGTCTAGCAACCTGTAGAATCTATTTTGGCTTTGTTGTGCACATGTGACATAATCGAGGCTGGCTTGATTTTTCATTTCTTCTAATAACGTTTTGATAGCACTATTCCATAGATTTTTACTCTGATTGATGTCGGCGTGTTCTACATAAAACTGTATCATCCGGTCTTTAAGATCCTTGTACCAAAAAGTATTTTTCTCGATTACCTTTAATGAAAGTTGGTGTGGTAACCTACAATTTCCATAATCAAAAACTGTTTTCGAAATATATTTCAAATGTAAAGCATATGTGTAAAAGTGCCCGTCTTCTAATCCTGTTTCTAAGGCAAGTACATAATTGGGTGTGTTTTCTGGGAGTTTGAGAATTCTTTTTATAAAAAATCTGTGCAGTTTATCAACGTCCGCAAAACAATAGTAACCCCATATTTGAGATCCGTAGGATTGGATAGACCGACATACAGATAAAAACATTTTCCATTTAGCCTTTAGAGATACTTCACGTTTTCCAATAAAATTGCTCCATGTTACATTTAAACAGGTTTTGGCAGCATCGTTTTTTTGATTAACATGTTTTACAAATGACATTGTTGGAGTAAGAACCATTCCTAGATATTTATATTCATTAACAATTCGTACTAATTCTCCTTTAAACGTCCAACTTTCGTTTGAGCTTAGTCTTCCACCTTGCTTTCTAAACACTATAATTTCCGATTTGGAGAGATTAACCTCCATAGCCCATAAACGGCAGTAGTTCTCCAAATTATTAATCATTTTTTGCAAAACAATTACATCGTCGGCAAGTAAAACTATATCGTCTGCATATAACAAGATTCTAACGTTGATATCATCGATAAACAAACCACCTTCTAAGAAATCATGTAGATCATTTAGGTATAACGCGAACATAAGAGGCGATAACAAGCAACCCTGTTTAACTCCAGAGTATGTTACAAAGCTATTAGAGAGCTCTGTGCCTGACCACACCGATGAATTTGTATTCTGGTATACTTTTTCTATAAAATTTACAATTTTTGTGGACAATCCTATTTGCCTTAGCTTAAAGATTAACAAATTCCTGGGAACACGATCAAACGCAGCGCTAAAATCCACAAAAAAGGCGTATACTTTCCTCTTTTCATTAAATTTTAAGTTAACTATTGTTGTTAGATTGTAAATATTATCAAAAGTTGAATATCCTTTGCGAAAACCCGCTTGGTACTCATTTAAGATATGTTGTCTGTTGACCCAGTCTGTTATTCTCTCATTTACTGCACCCATCATAATCTTTGCTATACTATTCATTAGTGATATACCTCTATAGTTGTTTACTTGATTTAGGTCCCCTTTTTTATGAATAGGAAAAATTATACTTGTTCTGAAACTATCATAGTCTTCAAAACCATTCAAAATCTTTGTAAACACCTCTGATAAAGTTTTCAAAAAATTTTCATTTGCATTTATGTAAAACTCATACGGAATACGATCTTCACCAGGAGCCTTATTTGCTTTAGCTTTTTCCAGTTGTACTCTTATTTCCGATAGTGTAAAGTTACTATCTAGATATTCATCTGTTATAAAATTGGACACATATGGTATTTCTTCGACTCTTGTTATAGGATTTAGCAAGGTTTTAAAATAGTCTCTGAGGACGTCAGCATTAATTTTACACCCAATGTAGTTTTCCTGTTGTCTAATTTCCTTTGCTATTGACCACCATTGCTTACTATCGGAGACTAAATCCAACTTACGTTCCAGCTCTTCATAATATTCTTTTTTCTTTATTTTGCATAAAAGTTGGTACTCGTTTCTTTTTTCAATATATAATTGTTTATCGTGTAATGACTGCGAGATTCTGAACTCATTCAATCGTTCCATTGATTCATCTCTAGCTTTTTTGCAGTACTTATCAAACCATTTATTTTTGTATTGACAAACATTTTTTGTACTTGTGGGCTGACTATAAGATTTTAAAATTAAACCCGTAAGATCACTTATATTTATATTTGGTTTATGCTCTAAATCCGTCTTCAAATTTACCTCCAACTTTTGCTGATACATTTCCTTGTAACACTCATTCCATTTTAACTTGGGTAGAAGCTTAAGTTTTTCTACCGAGTTATCTGTACTATTTATTTTCAAACTCAATCTAATTGGTAGATGGTCTGACCACATCTTATTTTCCACCTTAAAACTTTTTACATATTTCAAAATATCAATTGAAACTGCAGATATATCATTTACGGAGCATCCATTATTGCTAACAAAAGTAAAGCATCCTTCTTCGTCACCAACTGTTCTACCATTTGTGATCACCAACCCATAACTCTTACAAAATTCTAAATACTTTTTGCCATTTGCATTTTTCGTAGTTTTATCCATAGACTTTCTAGTCTCCAAGCCTGCCAAAAAGGTTAAATTTACTATTTCTTCTAAATTCTGTTGTTCTTCTCCCAATCGTACATTTACATCACCTATTACTATAGGATTAACTAGTTCATGTTCGAACAGATTTTTTATTTGCTCAAATTCTTGATTCCAATTTGCTCCTCTTATATATGCAGGAATAATTTCAAACTCTAAATCTTTTGCTTGAATTTTTATTGTGAAAAGATCACCATAACTTTTAAAAAAGTGCTTAACACCATTTTCTACCAGATCTTTACGTACACCACAGACAATACCGCCTATGCCTCTACCAAATCGACTGTTTCTTGTTGCTGATTTCCAAAAGGTGCTAAAATTTTTGAATTTGTGATCGAATTTAAAAAAATGTTTGCATTCAACGTGCGTTTCTAACAAAATAAAAATTTCACTTTGTTCTACATATTCAAATAAATCTTGATGATGAAGCTTACTCTCTAAGCCATTTACATTGTATGCAATTATACTTAAATTTATTTTATTTTTTATATTTTCTACATCTAAGATGACATTTTTTTTACTATTAACATTTATTTTTTTATTTTTTATTTTTGAAGATTTTATCAGTTTTTTGAATTCTGTGATACATTATCAGATAAATCAAGGGAAGAATTAATTGATTTAGCTAGTGAATCGTATTCTAAACTAACATTGATAATAGAATCACCGTAAATATTTTGTAACACTTCCTCACCTTCACTTTGGCCACACATCAGAATTTTACTCTTATTCCAGATAAAAAACTTTCCATCAACGACCAGCCTATCACTGTTTACAGAAATCCTCTTGCTTTCGTCTACTTTCATTATCTCCTTTTTCAGCTGCAGCATTACTTTTTTATTCTGAAGTCGCTCTTTGGATAAATCACGTTCCACCGAAATAGATGAACCTTTAAGATTTTTTGTGTTGCTTAAAATTTCAGATACCATTCTAGAGGACTGTAACTCAACCAGCACCGTCATTTTTCTATCCTTTTCGTATATTTTTGTAGCATATTCTATTTCTAAGCCTCTGTTAATCTTTAAATTAACTTTGAACAATTTCTTAACAGCCCCATAAACAGATCTTTGACTGGGGACACCCCTGATTATTAATTTTTTTCTGGATAAATCTTCCTCCATTCGCCTCATTCTAGTCTGGTCTACTTCTTTACTCTCTCTTAGTTGTTGCATTTCTTCTTTTAAGATTTTATTTTCATTTGCCAATCTGTTTATTTCTGTTTTCATTTCATTTAAGTCTTCTTTTACCTCCAAAAGATCGCTCTTTGTTGGTAAATTCTTTAATTTTTCATCTAATAGATTTGACATTGTATTTATTAGCTCAATAGTAGACATGTTTCCAACTTGAGAACTTGTTTCTGGCGATGTTTCACCAAACCTCCTTTTCGCATTTTGCGTTACTAAGCCCACTGTGCTGATTAATGGTACATTATTAACTTCCTGATTATTATTCATATTTTCGCTTCTATGTTACTCTATGGATACAAAAACTTGGCAGCACTTTTACAAAACACCAGTATTTTGACAGAAAGAGACCAGCTGATTTACGTTGTTTATTTTTTGTAATAAGTTGAGTTATTTTCACAAAATTAGCTTTCCAATAAAAAATGTATATTAAAAAGAATCTAAACGAATTCAACAAATTAAAAATTGATTTATGCAGCAAAAAACAAAATTGTGACAGAAAACACAATCACCACAACTGCAGATGCGTCTTGATTCGGCAACCAGCAACTTTTTAGGTATGAAATTGAACTTTTTACCAGTTTTTATTAAAAACAAAAAGGAGCCGTCGTAACACACGTCTATTTGTTGCAAAAATCACTCAATATATATTATATATTTTTATATATCACGTCTTATCCGAGATTTAAAAGATCTTACTCGGATCAGTACTGATTAGGGTTTCTAAATTCCCGGACTTTTTCAATTCCCGGGAAATCGTTTTAAAAAAATCGTATTTCCGGGAATTCCCGGGAATTTTTTAATTAAAACAAATTTTAAACTTTACCATATAAAAATTGTTATACTACAAATTATGGTCGTATTTTCCAATTTAAAACCATTTTAGATGTATTCTTTCGTAAAATAGTTTTACTAACCTCTAAAATATACGTAGAAAGTTCAAAAAACCTATTTTTGTAGAAATATTGGTCCTTAACATAGTTTTAGTATTTGCATTGACGTATATCCACTCCATGCAAAATTGTTCACAATTCGGAAATACCCGATTTTGCATCAAATGCGGTTTTAATAACTTTTTGGAAAATTTTTCTAATTTTGACTACGCCAACCGTAAGAAAATTATATCTTGAAGATATATTTAATTAAACTTTCGAATTATTAAAATTAATTGGTTTAAGGCATTCCGGCCAAAATGAGAACACTATATAGCCACTGTAACTATGTATTTTCACTTGTTGCTGGGATAGAACTCGCGGCGGCCAAGGTTCGTAACAAAATATTTTTTTTTCACGGCCGATAGATATCAGGGCTTTACTTCATATATGAAATTTTAAGCTGAAAACCAGGTTTTTTATATATTTTTTTAAAATATCGATATTTTTGTTTAAGCCCTATAAAGATTGTTGTTCTGAATATGAAATACTAAATTTCTTAAAGAAGAAATCATTGGAATTTTAGATTAGGAAAACTTTTGCCAGTTTGCAACCAACATCGATTAAAGAAAAATCGATTAAAGAAAAATAATTATTAGGCCTAGAAACTAATCTGAAATTCAGGGTTTTGCTTATAACTTTTGAACCACTGAACCGATTGAGCTGAAATTTAATACTAAATAGACCCGGGGAACGACAAAGCTTCAGTAGTCTCATTATTGTCCTTCGAAAGTTATCGTGTTTTTTATCTCGTAAATTCGCGAAACACCCTTGCCGAAATTTACTCTTTTGCTCATAACTTTTGAACCACTGGACCGATATGGCTGGATTGCAATACCAACCTGACCAGGTAAATGACAAACATATGTGCCAAACTTCAGTAGCCGCTGTAAAGTCTTTCAAAAGTTAGCGTGTTTTCTACTGACAGACGAACGGACGGACGGACATCGCTAGATCGACTTAAAATCGATCGAGGATCATAAATATATATACTTTATGGGGTCCTAGACCAATATTTCGAGGTGTTACAAACGGAATGACAAACTTATATATACCCTCTATCACTAGAGTGGAGGGTATAAAAAAATAAAATGAAAAATGCCAAATAAGTGAGCAGAGATGAAATTAAGTAATTTCGAAAAAATATGCAAAGAAGTTTTACTTGTACAACTTAACAAAAATGTACAAATGTTAAAAAGTCAATTGTTTTGGGAAAAATTCTTAAACTTTTCCTAAAAGACCAACTAACAAACTAAATTTTTGGTAAAAACAAATACATGAACCCAAATTAGTCAAATTATGATATTACAAATATTTTTTGAAAATTACAATTATTTTCTTTTATGTTTTTTTTTTAGGATGGACCGAAAATGCATAAAGGGCTGCATGACTTATAAAACACTGCATTCTTCACCGATGGACTTAAACATGTAATTTTTTTATGCTACTAAAAATATTTGAATGGCATGCAAAAGAGTGGTTTACATTGGCATTTTACATAAAAATAACTAATCCTCAATAGTCTCAAGCAAACTAAAATTTATTTTTGCTTTTTCTGACTTCTTTGCATTATAACCTCTCGAGTAAACCACTTATTCCTTATTCCACTTCCGAACAGAATTGAGTCTGTGACAAAAACTAAACATGTGTTGGCAAAAGTTGATTTGTTAATTTTGTATTACAATAACATCTTATAAGAGAAATCTTAATTTTTTTGTTTTCAAATTTTGGTCTATATAAGTAATTATATATAATACAAGTAATTTTTCAATATAAGTAATGTAATTTTTTCTTAATTAGTTAATTTATCAAAGCTCAAATAAAAAACAACAAAATGGAAACAGCTTTACTCAAAATAATAACTCTGTTAAATTACAGAGATACTCTGCTGAGCCACCAGAAAATACCATAGATTTCCAACCACCAAGATTTTTTGTTATTTTAGGAAGAAAACTCTGTAAAATGGTTTGTAAATTTATTTCGTCAAAAAAAATGTAAATTTACAGAATAATCTATAAAATGTTGGTATGTGACCAGATGTTTATCAAAAACTTCTGAAAATTTACAAAGTTTTTGTTAAATTTATTTGATTTTAAACTGGAACACATGAAATAATTGGGAACAAAAATAACATACATATTTATAATAAAAAAACTACATAAAGTCATTCCAACGGCGTTTTTAATTTTGTTTAACTTTGCGTGCATGAACTCCAGAACTTCCCTGCCTTAAAAACATTAACAGTCTGACAAGCCAATAAAATTATTCTTTGCGGGTTAAGGTATGAACAGAACAAGCCCGGCACGACTTTTTTCATACGATTTGACAGTTAAAAACCGTGACCGGCACGACAAAAAATTAAAACTTATTTTATCTCCGGGTTCTCTCAATTTCTCTCCCTCTCACACTCCAGGGTTGCCGCATTTTCACAACAATTTTGAATTTTTCATTCACAATGGTGTAACAAACGTACAGTAGTGCCAACTTAATCACATTGACTATGTGACAAGCGATTTTTTCCCCGTAAAATTACTCTAATTTTATTAAAAGTTGGCACCACTGAACAAACAAATGACATTTTTTGCCGTCGCCGTCCCCCGTCATTGTTTTGGGCCTATATTCTCCGGCAACGGCAACCGTCCCCCGTGCCGTGCTTGTTCTGTTTCTACCTTTACAAATATTTTAAATTATTAAAGCTCACATATTTATTGACGCATTTAAGCGGTAGATGTTCACCAAGGTTTTTTAAATTAATAAATGACAATTTGAGCAGGGGCTATTTTTAATTGTGTTCCCCAGCAGTACCTTCATAATTTAAATGAGCCTGATTAAATGCATTTCCCACTTTAATGGTGCGAACGCGAAACGTTATATTTTTATTTCTTGTTTAAGTTTACTTTTTAGTGGCAACTATAAGAATTCTTATTAATTTTCTTCGACTGCAATGCAGTGAATCAAGCCGATCGGCTCAAAATCTGCTGCGCGCAGCCGCCGGACAATTTTTAACTTTATTTCGCGCCGCCGACGTTCAAACAACAAATTTTACAACAAATCTAGAACAAAAAAGTTCAGCCGACACTGAGCCGCCGCCGAGCAAAATTGGTCGAGCCGCCGCCGCCGAAAATTTTGGGTCGGCTTGATTGACTGCTGCAATGTGCAAGAAGCATGGATAAATAATAACTTGACACAAAATAAAGGCAATTGCCATTATTTAAATGCGCCCGCTTAAATGTTTCTCACGCGAATGTTTAACTTTCTAAAAATTATTTATAAACTCGCAAGATGTTCTCACGGTTTATATTTTATAAACTTCTTGTTTCCTTTCCCTTTATAAAATTAAAGGGAAATCGTTTAAGAATGCCTTGACTTTCTTTTATATTTCTTTAATGTTCTTGATATGGCTTTAACACAACGATCCTTCCTTAATGTGCAAGTAGTGTTGACAATCGGGAAATACCATGGTGTAAATTTGGCCGCTTTAATGCTTCCAAAATGTAAATTTTTATTTTTGTGAAAATTATGAGTTTTTTACGAATACCTCCAATTTTACACGACATCCTCGTAAAATTTACCATTTATTTTTAAAGAGGGGTTGAAATATTTGGAAGTTTTTTGAAGAGATTTTTATTTGAAAACTGTATTACAGAGCAATAAGTAAAATTACAGATGAAATTTAGTACTTTGGTTACGAGAAAAAAACAAAGTATTTTTCTAAAATCTATATTTTAACAAAAAAACTCTATTTATTATCTGTAAAATACAGATTACAAAATTAAAATTACAGATAAAATTTTGTTTTTCGGTCACAAGAAAATACAAAGTATTTTTTTAAAATCTGTATTTCGGCTGATAACTTTGTAAAATATCTGTCGAATTGAGATTACAGTAATTTTGCAGAGTATTTAACAGAGTAATTATTTTGAGTGCACTCAAAATAATCGCTCTGCTAAATTACTGAGATACTCTGCTGATCCAGCAGAAAATACCATAGATTTCCAACCAGCAAGATTTTTTTTTATTTTACGAAGAAAACTCTGTAAAATGATCTCGATGAAAAAAAAAAACTGTAAATTTACAGAATTATATGTAAAATATTGATAAAAGCGACCAGAATTTTACTATTTTATTTACTATTTGATTTCTGATCAACTTCACTTTCACTAATGTGCAGGTAGCGTTGACAATTAGTGTTGTAAATTGTGGTTACTTTTGAATACTCAATACTACTCGATACTTTTTCAACTGAGTACTCGATACTACTCAATACTTTTTTTGAAATTGAAAAATTAAAAAATAGAGCTTAATAAATTACAATTTTATTAATTTTTATCAAAGTTATATTTGTGTTTGCGTAACAAGGCATTCGCTTTTAAGTTTAGATTATTTTTAATCAATTTAAAAATTATTTTTCTAGAAAAAAAATGTTTTTCATACACAGAGTTGCATTTTATGGTTATACTAGCTATACCCGGTCCGCGTTGCTGGCCCTAAAAAAAACTGTTTTATATTACATCTTAATTTAAATATAGTGTCGGACAAAACTAAAGCACGGGTCCGGGTCCAGCTAGTAACCTTTGGTTCCACCCTCGGTTGCCACTATCTATAGAGAAATCTCAACAAAATCGGTTCAGTCGGTTTTGCGTGATTTCGAAACAGACAGACATAACGCTAAGTATAGTACAAAGGGGCGTGTCATTTAACGCATTTTTATCGAATCGTGATAGTCTTAACTTCCATGCTGCATCCTCGATTAGTACTATCTGTCCTGCAAATTTCATTGACTTCAGTTTTGCCGTTTTTGTGTGATTGCAAAAGAGGAGGAAATAACTTTTTATTTATGGAAAACGGGTGTGACATTTTATACCCTTTTGCCGAATCGCGCTTTACATATGACCTACTGTTCCCGCTCGGTTAGTTCTATCAGTAGTGACAGATTCGGCTTATCCGTTTTTGCGTGGTTTCAAAACAGGCAGATATAACGTTCAGTAAAAAACAAAGGGGCGTGTCAATATACGCCTCTTTGTTCAATTGTGGTAAGTATAGTACAAAGGGCTTTGTAATTTTTATCCCTTTTTCCAATAACGATCTTATATGGCCCACATATGCACTTGGTAAGCACTGTATGTAGTGAAAATGTCAAGAGAATCGGTTCAGCTGTTTTTGCGTGATTGCGAAACATTTTGCGTGGCATTTTACGCCCCTTTTTCCAATCGTAGTATAACATGGTCTATAGCAGTGGTCGGCAGAAAGAGGGAACATTTTTACATTTTTCTAAAACAAAGCTTCATCCAGCCACTTTTTTAAATGCTACCATGACACTAAATAAAATATTTGTATTTTTAATGCTCTCAGCTGCGAGTTTCGTTGACATTCGCGTTGTCTACGTGCAAATAGCCAATTTCATTATGCACCTGGGTGCAATGGGTGCCGACCACTGGTCTATAGTGCCCCACTCGGTTAACACTATCAGTGCTGAAAATTTAATTAAAATTGAATCAACAGTTTTTGCTTTATTGCGAAGCATGCAGAAATAACATTCAATTCAATACAAAGGGGCATGGCATTTAACGCCCATTTATCCGATCTTGCTCTAATTTGGCACATAGTTAGTACTTGGTTAGTACTATTGTTGGTTTAAATTTCATCAAAATCGATCCATCCGTTTTTTATATATAGATGTCATTAGTGGTGCAATGTAAAAATTAGATTTTGACCACCCCTCCGCTCACAGGAAAAAAAAGAATGACATTTTACACCCATTGATCCGACCACGCTCTAATTTGGCATATAGTTAGTACTCGGTTAGTACTATCTTTGGTTTAAATTTCATCAAAATCGGTCCAACCGTTTTTTATATATAGATGTCATTATTGGTCCAATGTAAAAATTCGATTTTGCCACGCCCCTCCGCCCACAGTCCGAAAATCAAAAATCCGACTTGACAGTGTTACTCGCCAGGCTATTCTGAATATTCCCTGAAAATTTCATCAAGATCGGTCCTGCCGTTTTCGAGTCCATACGGAACATACATACATACCCACATACATACACACATCCATTTTAATATATATAGATTTGTTGTTTAAGTTATGCATTTCAAGAGAAAAAATATAACCCTGAAAGTATTGAGTAGTTGCTTTTGAGTATTCGGTACTCAAATACTCAATACTTTTCCAACACTATTGACAATTGGAAAATGCCACCGAGTGAATTTGCCCGCTTTAATGCTTCCATATTGTAAATTTACTTTTTTTCATTTTTGTAAAAATTGCAATGTTTTTTACGAGTACCTCCAATTTTACCCGACATCCTCGTAAAATTTACTAGGTTTTATTGTAGTTTTTTATTTTAAAACTGTATTACAGAGCAATAAGTAAAATTACAGTTGAAATTTTGTATTTTGGTTACGAGAAAATGTATAAAATCTGTATTTTAACAAAAAACTCTGTTTATTATCTGTAAAATAGAGATTACAAAGTAAAATTACAGATAAAATTTTGTTTTTTGGTTACAAGAAAATACAAAGTATATTCTTAAGATCTGTATTTCGACAGATAACTTTGTCAAATGTCTGTCGAATTGAGATTACAGTCATTTTACAGAGTTTTTAACATAGTAATTATTTTGAGTGCATGATAATTTATCAAATATGGAAAAAAAATGTTCTCTATTGTACTATACCAAGTGTAAAACATAAATTCGCGTATCGGTCTAGAGTGATTGTACGTTACAAGAAGTTAATAGCAAAGTATTACAGATGATGGGTTCAATCCTTGTCGGCTGCGATCTGTTAATAAGTTTCACATATAGAGTTCTATTGACTACACTCAAAATAATACATTAGTAGATTTACTAATTTTTTTTTTGCTAATGCTGGTTAGCTAACTTTTAGCAAATTTTTAGTTGAGATTAGCATGTTAGCAAAAATATCTTGTAAACTTCATTTAGCGCATTAGCAATTTTAAACAAAATTTGAACGATTTTTTTTGCTAAATTTAAAATTGAGTTGACCAAATTTTTACAAGCTTTTTTGCTAATATTAGCAAAAATAAATGGTAAATTTTTTTTATTTTCAGAAAACTTGAAATGGCGCTATCTCGGAAACTAAGCCAGATAGAGCAAAATGGAGGCCATTTTTGGTTCTCGGGCATAGTATCGCCGGTCCTCTTCACACCCTAATTGGTCCTAACTTTGGATCCAAAAAACCTTGGCATTCCCGAAAATTTTAAAATGCTCATATGTATCTCGGTAAATATTGCCGAAACAAGAAAAAGTCCAAAAGCATTTTTGTAGCTCCCAACACGTTGAACAAGACCGCAAAAGCTCTCCGAGTAATATTTTTCGAGTTATGGAGTTTTGTAATTCTCAAAACCCCGGTGGTTCACTAAAATCACGTATCTCAAAAACTAAGCAAGGTAGAGCGAAACGGACACAAATTTTGCATCAAAAACTATGACGATTCTTAAGAAACCCAACTAGGTCTAGGCCCATCGGGGTCTGGACCTATCGGGTCCGAACCGAATGGGTGCCTCAAATGTGTATGAACTAAGTTGAAATAAAAAAAATTTCAGTAAACTAATTTTTGGCAAAACATATTTTTGCTAACTTTACCAAAAAAATTGTGGGTTCAAAATCAGCAAATTTTCTTGTAGGTTTACAAGTTTTTATACCCTACACCACTCTGTGGTACAGGGTATAATGAGTTTGTGCTGATGTTTGGAACTACCCAAAATATTGGTCCCAGACCCACCTTCAAGTATACCGATCGACTCAGAATCACTTTTTGAGTCGATTTAGCAATGTCCGTCTGTCTGTCCATGTAACGGTGTAAACACGATACAGGTCGCAACTATCAACCGATTTGACTCAAATTTGAAACTTAAGCTTCTTTTGACCCAAGGACGAAGCCGATTAAATTTGGAAAATCAGTCCATGTTTTGACCTAGCCCCCATACAAACGTCTCCTTTTAATTTGTCTCAAACGACTCTAACAACGGTTTTATAAAAGGTATCCTATCGAAATTTGGCACAAATCACCATGCCGAATTTTAAAGCTGTCGGACCAGTTCTTCTTGTAGCCCCCATACAAACCACCTCCCCGATATTCACAAAAATCACTCAAATTTCATGAAAATCAAAAATATTTTATTAAAATTTTGTCTTTATGTATTTAACGCGTACTTTAATAACCTTACCAAATCTGATTATTATCGGACCATTTTTGGAAAAAAATTTCGCCCGATAATCAGTTAAAGCGGTTTATTTGCAGCAAGTAGAAACCTAATTCACTAAAATTTGGTTTATGGATGTTTTTTACACTTATTAAAGATTTAACGAAAGATAGATCCCATCGATCCATGTTTGCACTTGGAAACAATTTTCCGGGAAACTCCGGTGTAGGGTATTATATGATCGGTCTTGACCGACTATAATCAAAATATTGAATCGTGTGTGCCTTGTGTTGGTAACATTGTACAATGAAAATTTCCCTCCAAAAAACAGCTGATTGCTTTTCATTTAAAATTTACTTTTGACAACAAACGAAAATAGTTTGAAATTAGTTCTGTACAAAATAAATGTTTACATTAAATTACAAAATAACATAGAAAAAAACATCTAATAAAAACTTAAAATATATACAGACAAAAATATTAAAGTTTGCCAAATTTACAAAGTAAGTACTACTTAAAAATCCCTTTTTCCTAATAGTAAAACTATTTTTATTTACTCCAAAACAGAATGCCGAATCAAACAAAGGAAGTTGAAAGAAACTTCATACTTGATATTATAGAATTATATCAAAGTCTTCCAGCTTTATGGAACCTGAAATGCAAGGAGTATTGCAACAGGAACATCAAAGACGAGCAATACGAAATACTGCTGTCAAGATACAATGAAATGTATCCTGAGGCGGACAAGGCGACAGTAGTAAAAAAAATTAACACATTGCGCACCAATTTCCGCAAGGAATTCAAACGAATTTCTGGTTCTGAAAACAAGAGCGGAAATGGTGCTGACGATGTTGTGGAGCCAACACTTTGGTATTACCACCAGATGAAATTTTTATTGAATATGGAAAAGCCATGCTCATCTAAAAGTAGCATGGAAGAAGAGCCTTCCACTTCGAAAAGCTGTATGGTGCCAGATGATAGCAACAATTTGGATGATTCTACTTCAGAGGTAAGTTTGCAATTTTCTGGCATGTGCTATGTTTAGGGCCCTGACTCCTAATTTGATAAAACTTAATGGGTTGGTAGAGGGGTCAATAATAATACGTCATTTCGGAGTGGCGGGGCTTAAAATTTAAAAACTATTTTGTAAATATCTTAAAAACTACCTGCCCGATTTGGACGAGATTAGTTGCATTGTAAGTTATTGTTGTTTAATAAACCCCTTAAGTGCCAAAACAGGGTTTTTAAAATTTTTTGTTTTAAATGGTTGATATCTTGAAACTGCACGTACATATATAAGTAAAAATTTAGCACAAATAGGTTAGTATCCAAGGTCCCAAGGTTTTTTTTAGCCAACAACTTGCGTTGTAGCTAAATTAACCGAGATGTTCAGGGTCAAAGTTAAACTTTTTTTTTTGCTTTTAATTTTTAATGATTTTGCCGGACATTTTGTTTATTTTTATTAAAGTACTGCAAAATCTTTATAAGACGGAGAGGGTGGGCTTAATGCATTGAGTTTGAAATCCCTATACAGAAAAACATTAAGGCAAAAATAATGTTTACAAAATTAAACTCGCAAAGGCCTGATACACAATAAGATTTTAGAGCCAGTGAATGTAGGCTTAATGCATGGAGTTTGAAACAAAAAAAAAAAATAGAGAATAAAAATAAGCTGCTCCAGACCTCTGGTTTACATTTTTTAATATGTATTCGAATGTTCATAGTTTGGAATCAATTTGACCCTTAATTTTGGAGATACAATGCCAGTTGTTGGCTCGAATTAAAGCTTGAGACCTTGGATACGAACCTAGGTTGTAAGTGGCTGCTGACGTTTTACGTCAACACACGTATACTCTGAGGTCAATTGGATACGAACCTATCTGTGCTAAATTTTTACTTATATACGTGCAGTTTCAATATATGAACCATTTAAAAACAAAAATTTTTAAAACCCTGTTTTGGCACTTAAGGGGTTAATTATACTAACAAGGGAAGTCTCCCTGGTGTCACCCTCCGATCTTCATGAAATTTGGATATGTTGTTAAGAACGAAAATAATTTCGACACGTATTTTTTTTTAGCGGCCATATTACCTTTAATATGATACCACACTTGCCTATATTAATTTTGTTTAAATAGGCGTAAATCGTAAAAACCTGAAAATGGTCAATTTTCCCCCATACAAATCGACCCCCCCTAAAAAAGTGCTATAATTCAATGGAAAAATAAAAATCATTTAGGTGGGTAGAAAGTTGAGAAACTAACACTCATAACACGAAGATGACCTCAGAGGTCCAAACCGGATATGGGTCAAATTTAGTACTCGCTGAGGACTTTCTAACAATTTTTTTTTTATAACGATCGGACATCAAATGAAAATGCTATGAACAAATAACGATTTCGGCGGTACCAAATCGCGACCCAAAAATCTAATATTTTGGCTATGGAACTTTTTCGAGGTAAGCTTTAAAATTAAGCCCGCCCAATCGGAACTTTTTTTTTCTCCTTTATGGTCGACCCAGTCTAATGGGCACGTAGATAGGTTTTCCAAAGACCTTTCATTTAATATGTAACATGACTAGGGTTGTTTGCATAATATAGGAGATAAACGAAAAAAACTGAAAAATGGCCTTGTCTTCCCCTCTCCTTTTTACCCCATAAATGTGAATTTGGGCCGCTAAAAAAAATACGTGTCTCTTTATTTTTTCTGCTCTACAAAATAAAACCAATTCCATAAAGATCCACGGGTGACACTAGGGTGACTTCCCTTGTAAGTCACACAGAGGACCTTATTAAAAGGAATTTTCATAACCTTTCGTATGCAACTAATCTCGTCCAAATCGGACAAGTATTTTTAAAGATTACTTTTTAAATTACGCCCACCTCCCACAATCAAGTGTCAGCTAGATCCAGGTTTCTGAATATCCATATGGTTTTCTAAACTTTAATTTGCCTTGTCCCAATTTTAATTGGAATTCCTGAAATTAAATTTCTGTTAACGGAGTTTTCTAAGAAAAAGTAGATAAATGTTAATCTCTTTTAAGCTAAATGTGCAAGTTGTTTCTAATTTTTCTTTAGCATTTTTTGAATTTCAATAAAAAAAACTTTTTTATTTAGACATCTTATCAGATATTTTAAATCGTATTTACCAGTTACCGGTTCTCATAACTATTTGTTAACAAAAAGTATTCAAGCAGATAACGAATCTTCATTACATGGAATGCTGGCGGTAATGGGGACTTACTACCAAGTTTTTCTGGGAACATACTCGTACAAAAAAAAAAGATTATCCCAGTACCAAAAGAAATTAAAAACTTTATGTAATTTTTACACATAACATGAATTTTATTAAAAATAATATTTACAGACGAATTCATTTTAAGATTAATGTCAATTTATTTGAGTAAAAAAAAACATAATTAAAAATTTGAAAATAAATAAGGTCCATTAGACTGGCATTTTGTTGTATGGAAAAAAGTTTTTCTTCCGATTTTGAACGTCAGGGCAAATTTTTATTCTCTTAGGCCTAAAACTTATTTGAGGTCAGTTAGATTAAATTGCCTGGCGATCAGTTTTGGATTTTTGAAAATTTTTAGAAAAAAAAAATAAGAAAAAACTTTGTCTGGTGACATATTATACTTATTAATTTTGATGCGGTGAACACAAATATCAAAGAACTTTAAAAATCTGTTGAACGGTTTTCGAGGTATCGCTATTTGAAATTTGCAAAAAATGGCGGATTTTTCCTACGTTCTAGAAATTATTTAAAAAAAATCTTAAAATTTCTTACCCTTGACTCTTTCAAAGAGCTTGACACAATCTTTCATTCAAAATTAATTTGAGCCAAATCCGATCATTTTAACCCGATTTACATTTTTGAAAAATTTCCACCAAAGTTTTAGATATTGGAAAAATAAAAAAAAAAATTAAAAAAATATCGCGCGATACATTGGCCCGTACCATAGAAAAATAAAAATTCCATTTTAACAAAAGTTTTATTTTAAATTTCAAATTTTCTATACATTTTTTGAAAGTCGATTTTAAAAACAAAAACAATTTGTATGGAAATAAAATTAAAAGCGCATTTTAAATTTATTTTATTTTCTTGTGGTGATTATTTTTATGAATTTTGAATTTTGTTTCCGTTAACTTAGGCAAAAAATTTCACAAAGTGGCGGTTTTTTCCTACGTTCAAGAAATTTTTTAAAAAAATTTCTAAATTTTTATTTTATAGAGCTGGAGACAAGCTTTCGTTAAAACTTAATTTAAGCCAAATCACACCATTTTAACCCATGACGTCCTTCGATCAAAGTTTAGAGTTTTTGGTGAAAATTTTTTAAAAAACCAAAACTTTGATCGAAGGGCGCCACGGGTCAAAATGATCGGATTTGGCTCAAATAACCTTTGAATGAAAGATTGTGTCATGCTCTTTGAAAGGATCAAGGATAAGAAATTTTCAGACTTTTTTTAAGAAATTTCTAGAACGTAGGGAAAAACCGCCATTTTTCTCAAATTTCAATTAACGATATCTCGAAAACTGTTTGACCGATTTTAAAAATTCTTTGAAATTAATAAGTATGATGTGTCGCAACATATTGTTTTATTTATTAATCTGTTTTTTTTTTTTTTTTTCAATTTTTAAAAATCCCAAACTTTGAACGCTGGGCGCCACGGGTTAATTTAATCCGATTGAAATCAAATTTGTACCACATATTTTTAGGTCCACTAGAATAAAAATTTGCCCGGACACTTGGGCAAATTTGGCTTAACCAAAGAAAATTATCAAATTTTGCGAGCAGCAGTTAAAATGAAAAGGGAGAAAAGGCTCCATAGTGCGTTTTCAATGCGTGGACTGGTGTATGTTAAAAAATCAGCAAATGAATCTATAATTCAGATTGAAGAAATCGGTCATTTAAATCTGTTATTTCCTGTATCAGATGATCATGACACTCTTGGTGGTGGACATCAATCTAATAATGAATACCAGCTACTATAATTTATTTTTTTTTATTTAAATATTTATTTTTCACATTTCTAACTAATTTTTTTATTCATTTTGTGATATTATATCTAATTTGTTTTATTTATGATTTTAAAATAATTGTTTTTTCTATTAAAATTATCAGTTCTTTTTTCAACTTGTGCGTTACTTTTATACTTTTGTTTGTGTATATAAATGCACAACTTAGGTAATACAAGGGATAGATCCAAATACGGTGCAGCAAATATGATCAGAATTCTATCTAAACAAAAGATCGGTTTGAAGATATGTCATATAAATGCTCAAAGTTTGGCACCAAAAATAGAGGAATTCCGATTCATTTTTGAAAATTCGAATATGGACATAATATGCGTTTCCGAAACTTGGTTTCATTCAAGTATCTTAAGTTTGTCAGTTTCACTTAGTGGATATAATTTAATAAGGGTTGATAGGGATCGGCACGCTGGTGGTGTCGCTATTTATATTAGAAAGGGGATATCATACCAGATTAAATGCAGCTCTAATGACGAAGATGAAAACAATGTTATTAATAATACTGATACTGAGGATGATGATCATGAAGATAATTTGGTAGAATACGTATTTATAGAAGTTAAATCTGAAGGAAGGAAATTACTAGTAGGAAGTCTGTACAGGCCTAATAAGAGAATACAAATGAAGAATTTTCTTGAAGTCTTGGAAAATCTTGCAGTCATATATGATGACGTCATCCTTGCTGGTGATTTTAACTGGAATCTCTTAGCTGATTGCAGCCTTCTCAATAGTATGTCTCCGCTGGGACTCTTTTCAGTAAACAAAACTAATCCTACACACTTTACTTCATCAACCAGCACTTTAATAGATCTTATTTTTGTTAGTAATGAGAGAAATATTTTGTTATATGATCAACTTTCTACACCTTGTTTCTCAAAACATGATTTATTATTCATGACCTATAATTTTCACCTGCAAATTCCACCCCACTCGATTACCTATAGAGATTTCGAACACATTAACTACGGCACGCTGGAAGAAGAATTTCGAAAAATTAACTGGAATGCAATATATTATATGATTTCTGCGGAAGATCAATTAGCTTTTCTTGAATACAACATATTACTTTTGTTTAACCAATCTGTCCCAGAAAAAACTAAAATTATAGGCCACACAAAAAAACCTTGGTTCTCATCTAAAATTAAAGAGGCTATAAACAAGCGAGACTTTGCATTTTCACGTTGGAAGCGGTTTAAAACCACACAGTTGCATGTCGAATACTGTGCCGCAAGAAGAGAAGTACATAAAATCATAAAATATGAAAAATCTAAATTTTATGCGGAAAAATTTTCCTCGGCTCTGGGTTCAAAAAAAACATGGAAGACAATAAGGGAAATCGGTATCGGCAAGTCCGATAATAATGAGACTATTCCTGTTGATCCAGATGCTATAAATGAAAAATTCGTAAACATTCCTATGGTAGAAGCCGATATTAGTTTTTACAACAATAACCAATACAATCGTGATAATAATCACAATTTTTCTTTTGATTGTGTTGATAATTTCGATATCATAACTAGCTGTATGTCAATAAAATCAAATGCTGTTGGAGTGGACGGAATTCATCCAAGATTTTTCAAAATTCTTCTTCCAAATATATTGCCTTTCGTGACTCACATTTTCAACACGGTAATTACCACTAGTTGCTATCCGACTAACTGGAAAAAATCTAAAATTATACCAATTCCCAAAACCAAATCAGATTTTAGACCAATCGCTATCTTGCCCTTTATGTCTAAATTATTTGAGAGAATCATTCATAACCAGATGACTATTTTCGTAAGAGATCAAAATCTTTTAACTGACCAACAATCAGGATTTCGCAAAAAACACAGCTGCATAACTGCACTCGTAGACGTTGCTGAAGATATAAGATGTGAATTAGATAAACGCAAAACAAATTTTCTAGTACTCTTAGATCATTCGAAAGCTTTCGATACAGTCGATCATAATCTTCTCTGTTTCAAACTTCGTAACATGTTCAAGTTCTCTACAACCGCTACACAGTTGATATCAACATACCTCACTGGCAGGCTTCAGTATGTTGAAAGTGGTAATAAAAAATCAACTTTATTACCTGTGATTAGAGGTGTACCGCAAGGGTCAATCGTTGGTCCTCTATTATTCTCGCTTTATGCAAACGATCTTCCCAATCAATTACATCACTGTAAGGCAAGATTGTATGCTGATGATGTTCAAATCTACACCAGTTGTAATTTGTCTGAGATTGAACAATGTGTTGTAACATTAAATGATGATTTGCAACGCATATATGTATGGGCTACCGCAAATGGTTTAAGTATCAACCCTAAAAAATCAAAATACCTTGTTATTGAAAAAAGAAATTCTTCAGTCAACGACAATATACCTTCTTTATATCTAAATGATAATCGTATAGAAAGAGTTAATTCAGCAAAAAATCTTGGTATTATTTTTAATAGAAACTTATCATGGTCTAACCATATTAATTATGCCTGTGGTCGTACGAACTCTATGCTGAGAACACTCTGGTCCACACAGTATTGCACACCTGTTAAAATAAGAACACTTTTAGCTAAAACCTACTTAATGCCTATTCTGATGTATGGATGCGAGTTATTTGCCAAATGTGATTATAGAAGCCAGCAAAAACTTGAGTCAGTGTTTAACGGTGTTATACGTTATGTTTATGGTGTGAAAAGATTTGATTCGATTTCATCTTTCACGACTAAATTATATGGTATTCAGTTTGAAGATCTACTTAAAACTAGAGTACTGATATTTATGCACAAAATCGTTTTTACCCAACAACCACAACATTTGTATAACCGCCTTACCTTGTGTAGATCGAATAGAGGAAAACAAATTATATTATTCAGACACCACAGTTTAATATCAACTTGGCAATTTTTCATTAATGCAATTCGTCTTTGGAATCGACTCCCGCAGGACAATCAAATTATAAGTGACGCACAGAACTTTAAAAAAGAACTTTTTATACATTTTTCCAAATAATTTTTTTTTTCTCAATTAAACAATTTAAATTATTCATCTTATTGATTATTTCAATTATTATTTTTTTTTTTCTCTGATTTTAGTTTGATTTTTCAATTATTTTGATTCTTTATAATCATGCCATTTTGTCATTTTTAATTATTTTAATAATACAATTTTAATTTTATTTTTTTATTGTTAATTTTAAGAAATATTGTAAACATTATCCTTTGCTAATGAAATGTTCTATACTGCAATAAGAGGCTCTTAGTCTTGTGTATAGAATTGAATAAAGAAACTATTATTATTACTTGGGAAAATCAAAAGTTGAAGAAAGAATGCCGCTCTAAAGGTACATTCACATTTTTTCTCTGATCGAATTCTAATACCCGCCAAAAGTTTCGGTCCCCTAAAGGTAGCTCACATGCAAAATAACACTCGATCGGAGTTAATCCTCTGTCACCACTTGGAGCCTCAAAATTGAGATTTTGACAAAAAATTACTTTAAATAATCATGAAATCTTACCCATCTTTAACACGCAATGGCTGGGTGTCCAAAATGACTACTGCAAAAAATTGGAAGATTAGAGCTTTTAGAGCTTTTTGTAATATAAATAAGTATTTAATGTCTATTGTGCTTTTTATATTACAAAATTTACATCTTTAACTTTAAATTCATAAAAGTTAAAAGAGGTTTATAAAACAAATTTTGTATTGAAATTCGATTAATAAACCTGTTATTAAATGCTTTTATTTTTTATGAATTTGGACGTTAATCTTCAAGGTGTTCTTAATAAATGCAAAAAAAATACTTTCAAATTTTTTTTTAATAAAATTTTCAAAAAGTTGTTGTGAAGTTTTTTTAGTAAAAAAACTTAAACTTAAAATTATTTTTATTTTTTAAGTTATTTTTTGCCAAAATCCTATTTTTGGGACAAAAGATAAACTCCGATCGGAGTGATATTTTGAATGTGAGTAACTGTTAGAGAATCGACACTTTAGGCGGGTATTAGAATTCGATCAGAGAGAAAATGTTAAAAACTATGACTATAAAAAATTAATTGAATTATTAAAAAAAAAATTATAGAAATTTACTCTGCCATGGTACTTGACCCTCATTGTTAAAATAGTTGCAAAATGTATCTCTTACATTTTTGTCAATTGTTGAAGCATTTGTGCTTTGATTTTGTTCCAATGGCGTTGAGATATCATTGGCTCTCCAAGAACCGGCAATAATTCCTGATGACTGTATGTCTTCATAGTCTACAGATTCACTGGATATGTAGGTTTTCGATTGTTTTTGGTTCAAGAAGTTGTGCAGGTAGCAACAGGCGAGCACAACCAACTGGGCTTTTTTTGGTCCTAATCTAATGGCTCGCTGCAAAACTCCAAATCTGGCCACCAAAATCCCAAATGCGTTTTCGACAATGCGACGCGCACGGCTTAACCTATAGTTAAAAATTATTTTTTCAGTAGTTAGCTTCGACTGCGAGTATGGTTTCATCAGGTTTTCGCCAAGGGCAAATGCATCGTCTCCCACAAACACATTTTTTTTTTTATTTATTTATTAAAGTCTATGGAATAATCCTTACAGACTAATTTAAATACAATTTATACAAAACAAAATTAAGAAATTACAAATAATTTAACAAAAACAAATATAAATGACATTTTTATATATGAAAATTAAAATATAATAAATTTTTAGGTTATTGTATTTAAGTGTAATATAATATCTCTTTTGACGATTTCCAAACTTTTATTAAAATCTATAAATGGATACAATAAATTGAATTCATCACAGATTCTGCGAAATGGATCAAAATTAGCATAGTTTGTGCTGTAATATTTTATGCTTAGGATATTATAATTTCTTAATGTTCGAAGAGGAATATGTAAATTTATTTTGCTAAGAAGAAATTCGGAATGAAGACTACCGTTCATTAATTTTAACAAAAAAGTAACATTTAGCATATGTCTACGACTTTTTAATGTCGGCAACTTAATAAGGGCGAGGCGATGTTCGTATGGTGGCAACCTTATGTTAGGGTTCCAACGCAAACCGCGAAGACAAAACAACAGAAACTGTTTTTGAACTGACTCAATTTTGTTAGAGTGTACTTGATATTGAGGGTCCCAAACAACAGATTCATATTCAAGAATTGGTCTAACTAGGGTAGTAAACAATTGCTTTGTTGTATATGGATCGGAAAACTCCTTAGCCCAACGTTTTATGAACCCAAGTACTCCAGTAGCCTTATTGACTGTTAACAATATGTGACTTTTAAAGTCTAATTGTGTATCCAAAAGTACGCCAAGATCATTAAAATTATCAACCAAATCTAGAACTATATTATTCATAATATAGCTACCATTTATTCGACTTGATCTTGTAAAAATCATATATTTACATTTTTTCGCATTAAGATCCATTAAGTTAATGCTACACCAGGTAGTTAAATTATTAATATCATTCTGCAAAAGAACTTGCTGATCAGAGTTGTTGAAGGAAATAAATAGTTTTACATCATCTGCATACATTAAAGTTTTTGAGTGTTTAATTGCAGAAGGAAGATCATTTATAAATAGTGTAAATAGGAGGGGCCCTAGGTGACTACCTTGAGGAACACCTGATATTACATTTATACAGTTTGAATATGAGTGACGAAATTTAACAGATTGTGTTCTGCCTTTTAAGTATGAACCAAGCCATTTAAGAAGCGATAAACTAAAACCCATCCGATCAAGTTTAAACAGCAAAAGATCATGATTAACTTTATCAAACGCCTTACTAAAATCGTTATATATAACATCCGATTGCATGCCATTAACAAATCCTTCATTTACCCAAGTTGTCAACTCTAGAAGATTCGTAGCTGTAGAGCATGATTTATGAAATCCATGTTGTGTTGGAGATAATATAGATGATGCGTGATGCGACAGTGTATCATATATAAGTTTTTCAAATAATTTTGGTATAACACTTAATTTAGCTATGCCTCTATAATTTGAAATATTAGCTTTAGATCCAGATTTAAACAGTGGAATTATAAACGATTCTTTCCAAATTGAAGGAAAATAACCCGTCTTAAGAGATATATTATATATATGAGTCAATGGAATGTATAGTATTTGTGAGCATTGCTTTAAAATACAACTGGGGACGCCGTCTGGGCCAGCAACGTTTGACGATTTTAGCTTAGATAGGGCGTTTAAGACGGTTTGTTGGCTAATGGATGGTATAGAAAAAGTTGTGGATTCAAGGATTGTGTACGAATATTGATAGTTAAAGGATGACGAAGAGTAAGTTGATGCAAAAAAGTCAGCAAACATATTACTAATGGACTTATCGTCCGAAGATTCTGAATCACCATATTTCATAATCGAAGGATATTCAGCCGATCGTCTTTTAGAATTAACGAATTTATAAAATGATTTTGGATCCTTTTTGAAATTATGTCTTATTTTAACTAAATAGTTTTTATAAGCTACTTGATTAGCAATAGTATATTCAGATCTTGATATTGAATACTTTGCATAACACAACAACGTTCCATATTTTTTATAACTTTTATACAATTTATTTTTCCTGTTTTTAAGCCGAGATATAAATTTTGTGTTCCAGGGGGGACCATTAGCTTTAGAAGGAAACACTCTAGGTACAGATGCCAAAAAACATTCATTAAGTATATGGTAAAATGTCTTTAAACAGAGGTCCAAATCATTTTTACAATTGTTTAGTACACCTATCCAATCAATTTGAGACATTTGACATTGAAGGTTCTCATAATTTGTACGTTTAAAACAAAATATTTTATTGCGCTGAGATGTGTTTTTCTTTTGGATAGGATAGGAGCATAAGCACGATATTTCAATGGTTGGGTGATATATATCCTCGGGGTTAGAAATTGGGGGATGGCGCAGTACAGAAAAGTCAGATGAATCGTTCACAAATATAAGATCCAACATTCTATCATATGAATTTTTAATCGAGTTGACTTGAAAAAGACAATTATTAAACAAACCATTAATAAACTCTGCTGATGAATCCGAAGAGCGAGCTGGAACTAAATGATTAGAATCCGGAGCACCAATCCAATCTACAGATGGCATATTGAAGTCACCAATTACAATTATTAAATCAGACGATTTTAATTTTCTTAAAATTATATCAACAGCTTTCAGATGATCTTCATATATAGAGGAATCCGAATGAGGCGGAATATACGAGCAAATAATATATATAGATTTATTATTAATTTTTGTTAAAACACATATAATTTCAATATGCAAAAAATCATTTAAAATAATTTCTTCAGATGAAAACTCATTTAAAACTGCAATTAATACACCACCACCGGTTTTTTTAACTTTATTATCAGCTTGTTCGCCACCCTGTTTTTTATCAGACTGTTTTTTTTCAGATTGTTTTTCCTCGGATTGTTTTTATCACATACTTTTTCACAACTTTCTCTATCTTTTCTAAAAATTTGATACTTAGGACAAAAAATTTCAGAGTTATTGACCTTTTTACTGAGCCATGTCTCGGTGAATACAATTATATGGTTGCTTAAGCCAAAGCTGTTACAGTAAATGGATGATAGTTTAGAATTTATGCCTCTTACATTTTGATAAACAATGGAAATTAGTTTTTTGGAATTGTATCTGCGGATTTTGGAAGGCGAGCCATATCATCTTCTCTATACACAAATTCTCGTATTAAAGCATTTTTAGGCCAAAAGGCACGGTCAACAATTTTTGGGAATAAATCTTCAGGAACTATTATTTTGAAAGATGCTCTATTTCTGGAATTCAATTTATAAACGATAATATCATCTGGAACACAGTTTTGAATGTTTGCCAACACGTGGTGCTTCATCTCATCTGTGGTTGTATCCTGTGCAAAACGAGTAGCGAATATAGTTTTTTTCGGTGGAATTGTTCGTAGTTCTCTAGGAGCGGATGATGATCCAGTGACTCCTGTATGATTTGCATTTATATTACCAGCCCAATGTATGCGGCTTAGGAGATGACGCGTCAAAATTAATCAACCGAGCAGAATTTTGAGCACCAGTACTTAAATTCTGCCCATTAGCAAATGATGATGTATTAGTAGTTGAAGGAATCGAAGAAGCATTATTAAACGATAGAGGAATAGCAGTTTCAGGCATAAATGGAGTCTCAGTAAGTAAATTAATGGGAGTCTGAACATCCTTAGCAGTTGTAAGTATCGGAAAAGCAGTATTTGTATTTGAAGTAGGTGTCGGTTTATTAATTAATATTTCAACATTATTCGCGGGTGGATTATTATTAGCAATTGTAGTATTCGGAAAACCAGTATCATAAGGATTATCTTTATTTAAGAATCTTGGAGATTTACGACGATTTGGAGACGGTGGTTGGAGTTCATCTAATGACTTAAAGTCATCAAATAACTTTCCATAAGAATTGAATTGCTCAGATAAGTTACTTAGATTTTTTTGAATTTCCATAAAATTTTTTTTTTTGCTTTGAAAGAAGCGGTAAAAATCGGCACCAATTTTTTGACATTCATTACACCGCCAATGCAAGTTCTTATGCTTTGATATTGATTCAGCCACTAAGACAGATAAGCCACTACATTTAAAATGACATAAACCATGGCAAAGCCAGCAAATAATCATTCTCTCATCATAACCTTCCAAAGAACAGCCTTTTTTTACACATTCCATTATAAAGGGATTTATTTAGTTTTATTGGGAAACAAAAAAATTTATAAAAGTGGCAGCACTGTTTAATTGTCAATTTACTTATTGTTTTGTTATACTTAAAATTGTATGCACTTGTTGTTGTTGGTTGCTATTTTAATTTTATATTTCTTTTTATGCTTTGTACTGGAGTGTTTCTTTTGATTTGAGCTTATTGTTTTTAAATGTAAATTGTTATTGTTGTAAATCACTGTATTTAGTAAGAAAAAAATGTTTTTGATATTTTTGTTTTATGAATTGTTTATTAAAACGATTGATTTTGCTGTTTTTTTTTATAACGATATAAAAACAATTTAGTTTTTTAGACTTTTATATATAAATCACAATTTTTAGGTATTTAGTTTATAATAAATTAACAAAAAATACGGAGCACAATTTCAATGCGACTTTACACAAAAAGAGTTGCCGGATATTGTATATTTCATACGGGAGTTTCTTTGAGCTATTTGGTAGCACTTCTGGCTCTGGAATGTTTAGTTTGCCATTCTCCAGAGCCTTACCAAATTTTGAATAGCCTAACACTCCACCATCGGATATCCTACCTACTTGTAAATTTTTTATAGTTGTAATAAACAGACCCGGTACCAGAAGGCTTGAATATGGCAACATGTTTGCCGTCTATGGCACCCAAGCAATTTGGAAAATTCCATTGGTTGGAAAAACCATTAGCTACTACCTTCCACTCCTCTTTAGTTTTTGGAACCTAAAAATTTTAAAGTAAAAACGATTAATTATTTTAAAATTTTTTATTAGCAAATTAAATTTAAAAAAAAATGTCTAAATGGCTCCATAGAGCATCTCTGTTCATAATAAAAAAAATATTTGAAGACCCACGTCCAGATTTGTGGTTTTATATCGTAATTTTGACCGATATAATAAATTTTTTAAATTAAAAAATTAAAAATGGAGATTTCAAATGAGCGATAAAAAATGCAGGCATTTTTAGCATTAATTTAAAACCGGCCGATATTCGACCGTTATTTGAGTTACAATCTGAATGACAAATTATATACCCACCAACAATGCGTGGAGGGTATAAAAAAGCTAGGCACATCACTGTCCCTATTTTAAAATTTTAATCTAAAAACGTTACTTTTAATAGCAGGTCCAAAATAACCAAGGTGTTAAAAAACAAAAAAAGGGCGATGCTACAAATTTAATTTCATTAGCCTGCAAACGGCTTGCAGAGCCTTCAACAGAATATCAAACGCTTTGCAAAAATTGGGTACATGAAATTCAAAAAATGATGCCGGAACAGCAATTATTTGCTAAGAAAGCGATTAATGAAATATTATTTGAGGGTCAAATGGGGACCCTCAAACGAAACTCTCTGGAAATAAACAGAGTTTCTCCTGATATTGCCGTTCCTGAAGTTGTCTATGAAAATTCATATGAAGAAGATTATGAGCAACTGGAAGAGTTTGTCGAAGAAGAGGAGTACGATATATTTTCTAAACTTGGTTAACTGTGCCAAATGTCATATGGACTTAAATCACTGTGAAAGTTTCCGCTTCAGCAATTCAAGCATGAAATGAAACTGTTACTACTTTTTTATTAATTCGGGGAACTTCGTTCTTTCAGCAAATAAGTAATACATTAACAAAAACTGGAAATTATATTGCATTTCTTGTATTTCGAGATATTTGGGAAAAAGGACCATTATGTCAAAAAAATCAATTTTTTTTTTGGAAAATTAGTTAAACTATTACCATGGATTTGTGGAGTAACCTCAAATGAGCTGTTTTGATTGATTAAAAATTTAGCTAAACAACATTTTTTGATAACCATTATATATATATGGAGCTGTTTAACACATCATAAGGATTTAATAATCCAAAAATTGGGGATATCCATTCACTCAACTTCTTTTTGTAGCCGTTTGATTTTTGCGGATTTTCACGATATTAAAATTTTGGTAATATTTTTTTTTTATCGATTTTCGAATAAGCGGACCCAATTTATAATTTTTGTTGCTTTATTTGATTAAAGTAATTCAGTTATGAACTACTTACTTTATTAGACATCGTTAACCCATGTTGGCAGGAGGCCAAATGTGACCGAAGCACCAAATTTAAAGTTTTTGTCTAGAATGTTAAGAAATTTATTACTTTAAAATCATGTTGGTTGCTTATTTAAAACTATTTGTTGTCCGACCGAATATTACCTTCGACCAAATCGCAGTATTAGACAAAAATGTCTAAAAAAAGTTCACAACTTCCGACAAGTTGTATTTAAACTTTTGTTTGAGTGTAACATTTTTTTATGGGTGTAAATTATTTCTAAAGGCCTATTCATACCTGAGGTGAAATCTCTGTCGAACGAGATTTCACCTCAGGTTTGAATTGGGTATAAGTGACAAAAACACTTTGTAAATTATTTTGCCACAAAAACATTTTTCAACACTCAAAAATTGAAAAACAAATTTTATACAATAAATCGGTATTCGGCCAAAAATGTGGACGAAGCCGAATACTGGACTAATACTGCGATTTGGTAGAGGGCATTTTCGGTCGGACATCAAATACTATGTAATAAGCAAGCAATATGATTTTATAGTAATAAATTACATTAAATTCTAGACAAAAACTTTGAATTTGCTGCTTGGGTCACATTTTGCCTCTTGCCAATATGGGTTAACTGAATTACTTAAATCAAATTTAGCAACAAAGAGATAAATTGGGTCAGTTTATTCAAAAATTGACTTAAAAAAAAATATTAACAAAATTGAAACTTCCCTAAAATCCGAGAAAATCAAAGGGCTTCAAAAAAATTGAGTCGATGGATAACCGCAATTTTTTGAAAACTTAATCTTTATAATGTGCTCAACAAGCTCTATATAAAAGGATACTAAATAAAATTAGTTTAACAAAATTTTCAAAAAATCAAAAAACCTCATTTGAACTGACCCCAAATACATGGAAATTCTTTGCTTAAAATTTTGGATTATGTCATAAAAAGTTAATATATTTTTGACTTAGACTTAATGGTAATTTTTTCCCAAATATCTCGAAATTCAAGTGGCTATTGACCAAGCAAGGCAATATAATATCCAGTTTTTGTAAATGTAGTTGTTATGTGAAAGGAAACTTTATTTATTTATTTTTTTTTTTTGACACCCCTCATTTTTGAAGAATTATATGATATTTTTTTTTACCCATTTTTTTTCGGTCGCAATGCGACACCGGTTAACATAGCCGATGCCTGACATTTCATTGGCGTTTTACATGAAAAAAAAAACTAATGCTTAAATGCTCAGTACCCATGTATGGCCATTATACCATTAAGTTTGTCTTAAACATTAAGTTTGTCTTAAACGAATTGCTATGTTTAATATACAATTCCAAAATAATATTTGTTTGAATTATGTGATATTTTTTTTTCTTTTTTTATAAAACATTTTTTTCGGTCGCAGTGAAGAAGAGAGTTAAATAATTAAAGTTAATTTAATTTTTTTGTTTTTTTATTTATTTTTTAACAAAAGATAATATTGTTCATTTGCTACAATAGTGACATAACTAAAAAACTGTATAATGAAAATTTTACATAATATATATGTATAGACTTAAGTTAATATTGAACTCACAATCCCTACTTCGTAAAAGTAAAAATTACTCCAATATTTTATTTTTTAACACAAGATAATGTCGCTCATTTACTACAATTAACTACAAAAAAATATGTCGATGTGTTTTTCAAAAAAAAACTAAAATAAGAATTGTTATACCCAATGTATATATTTAAGGTATTTATTTTTTATGAAAAGAAAAAAGTACAAACGCTTTAATGCTAAATGTATCGTAAAGAAACAAAAATTATAATAGTTATACCCAACGACGTATGCAGGACTGTTTTTTCAGGGCCCAACAACAACAACAAAAATTTTTTTGTTGTTTTTTTCGTGAGATTCGTGTTTTCCAATACATATAAAAAAAATATTTTTTTGTTGTTGTTGTTGGGCCCCCCCCCCTGTATACGCCGATGGTTATACCTAATGTACATATATATTTTAAGTATTTATTTATTTTTTAATCAAAAAAGAAAAGTACAAACGCTTTTATGCAAACTTCCTAATATTGGAACATATATATTTAAAAAAGTAAATGTCAACATTGAATTAAAAATCAGTTTTTATAAAATTTTTAAATACATTTTTAAATAAATTATTTTCATACATCCCATATGACGTTGTATTTTTTTTTGAATATTTTTCTTTCTTAGGGTTTTGCAAGTTTAACAGTGACCATCTAACGTCAGGTGTTGGAGGTCTTTTTCTTTTTAATCCCTAAGTCTAATGGATGTAATTTCTAATCCTTAAGTCTGACCGACTTAAAAACACATACCAGAAACCTCTGAACTCAAAGGGGCCTTAGGGCACTAGTCCTCTAAATAATATACCTACCCTTTCAGAATAAAAAAAGAACAAGAAACGTATTTAAAATTTAGAGGGCTGGTGCCTCTAGGTTCCTCAGATGTCAGTGGTTCCTGGTATGTGTGGGTTTTTAATCTAAAAATAGGTAAACAAAAATTTTTTTTATGGGAATGTGGAAATATTTGAAACATATTTCCACATTTTCAATTGATATGGTTTTATTTCCACTTTGGTTGCAAAATCAATACGAGTTTATTGCTCAATCGTTTCCTTAATATAATAAGTATGCTCAATCGCCATATAATATGCTCAATCGCCATATAATATAATAAATAAATCGACAATATTGCCATCTTTTTCTTGGAAATTGAAGAGTTGTCCAGATTAAAAATTATAATTTAATTATTGCTATTCTGAAGACATTTCCTTGTCGACGTCTTAGAGGAATTGTCACCACTCTTAAAGCAAACATTCAGTGCTGACAATGTTAGGAAATGTCATCAAGGATTACCTATGATTTGTCAAAACCTGAACCCATTTCCCCAAGGAATCACTATGTAAATTTCATCAGTGACACATTTTCCAACTGGGTCATTTATTATGCGTTTTGCACTTCAGTAATACAATTTTATCATTATTTACATAAATGTTCAATATCCCCGCCAACAAAAGGGGGCGGACCAAAAAAAAACACATTTTGTAGTCCCCGAGGTTCAAGGCCAGGACTTAGATCTCAAAAATGTTCCATTTGGTTAATAAAAGTATAATAATACCTGTCAAAATGTATTTTTTTTAGAGGTTAGTTTAGTTCGTCAAGGAGGAACTTTTTTCCCCCTGGTTCGATTTTGCCCATCTCCGAACTTAACCAGCCTATGACCATTAGACATTTGTGCCAAACTTCAGGAGTCTAGCTCTTTTATTTTGGGCTGTATCGTGTCTTCCAAAGACAGACGGACGGACATCACTAGAAGGTCGTGGAATCGATCACTGATCAATAATATATATACTTTATGGGATCCCAGACCGATATTTCGATGCGTTACAAACGGAAAGACAAAGTGAGTATACTGTGGTGGGTATAAAAAAAATATTTTGCGGATAGGGTGGGGGATCCTTTTCCACAGGCGTCTAAGGGATGTAGTTTGTAATCTCTAAGCTGGGTCTAGGACCAATATTTCGGGTAATTACAAATATCAGTACGAACTTAATATACCATGTACCACAGAGTGGTGTATGTTATAAAAAGGGGCATAAAATGTTTTTCGAGAGAAGTAGCATCCTCGAAATTTGTATTTCATTTTAATGATTTTATTTATTACCTTTATGCAGTCTTTTAAACATTTGATAATTGCTTCGCAGGTTTCTACGACTATATCACCAATGGATTGTGGTGATATGGCACTGGTAAATTTAAGGTCCTCGAAAGAATTACCAGTTGCAAGGTAGCGTAAAGTAACTGTTAATCTCTCACTCGGAGTAATTGCGTCTCGCATCATTGTATTTTGCTTTTCAATAAGAGGCTTTACCATATGCAGTAGTTCATCAAAAGTTGTTCCATCCAGGCGGAGGTAATTTTTGAAATATTTCGGTTCACATTTTCTTAATTCCTTTAGCATCTTTATGTGGGTGTACTCATTACGCTTCCGGAAGAAGCTCTTCATCCATATTCGTTTGCATGGCTAATCCTAATGCCACACAAGCTGCCTCCGTATCGCTTAGGTCACTGAACATGTTTTTTGTATTTGTTTTTGTTGATTTTAATTGTTTGTTTTTAATAATATGTACGCAAAAAGAAAAGGCTTCTTTTTGGTTTGTTTATTATTGGTTTGTTATTATTGGTTTGTTTATTATTGTGTAAAAAATTGTGTCAATCGTGATTTTTAAAAATTGTGTATTATATTGTGTCGTGTGTTGGAAAACGTCAAAAATATTGCGCAGTGACATTGTGCATAATATTGCGTCGTGCGTAGGTACCTTAAGAAACAAACCAGTAGCTGATTTCTGTAACTCTCGAATCGAAAGATTTCTCGCATGAAACATGTGAAATGAAACGAAAACATTGTAAATCGGCACAAAAAGTGACTTTTCACATTTTACTGTTTCTGTAACTTTGTTGTGCGAAAACTTTTAAATTTATTGGAATGATGCGAGAAAACTGTTTCTGTAAAGTAATTGGTCGAAAACTTTTGTATTTGAAGTAGGGTCGCCAGACGTCCCGCATTTGGCGGGATTGTTCCGCTTTGTGTCGACGTTTCACGCGTCCTGCGCGGGATTCCAAATTCCCGCTTTTTTTAGAAACTGCCAGCGCAAAAAAGATTTGTACAAGCCACTTGTGCTTTTTTATGGGCAGGGTTGGGCTGCTTTTGTAAAAAAATTTCTATTTGAGTAAAAATAAAAATGAATTCGATTTTTATACAATGGTTTGGATTTTGGGCAATCCGTATAGGGTTTGGCTGAATTTAATTCAGTTCAGATGAAGTATTTGAAAAGTTAACGCCATAATTAATCAAATTTTTCGACATTCACAAATATTTTTTATACTAAACAACAATAATATGAAAGAATTGGCATATTTATCCATGGCATGTGTATTATTGCGTCCCGAATTCGGTTTTTTACGAATTTAAAAATGCTAGTTTCCAAAACAATGCGCAACTGGAAATCCTTTACGAAAAAACTAACTAAACATTTTTTGGCTAAAAACTGGGTTACCAACTTCCAAAGCAATCCTAGTGCATTTCGATATAAAAAAAAAATAAAAAAACTGATGCCAAAAGTTGAGCAATATATTACAAACACTTCCAAGGAGTAATTTGGTCCAGCAATGCGTCTTGAGGATTTTCCATCTCTGAGATTTAAACTGCATATAAATCTATTATTTTTGTCCCGCCAAAATTTTTGAAATCCCGCCATTTTAGCATTTTTTTTTGCGTTTGTCCCGCTTAATGGAAATAAATTTCTTGCAACCCTAATTTGAAGTGTCATAAAAACTCACATTTTAAAACTGCGCGAGACTTCGACAAAAAGAAATAAAAACATAAAAAAATGATAATAAATGAAAGAAATGGAGAAAAAATAGTAAGAAATATACAAATTACTTGTTTTGTATTTGTATAAATACCTAATTTTTTATATTTTTTCACAAATTTTAGAAAAATCAAAGAATCTCTAAATGCAAAAATGCTGTTATCAATACAACACTATACATTGTTCACAACAATATATAATTTTAATTTTTTTATATTTATTTTATTGCTTTTAAATGATCCGTAAACAATAATTTGAATTGCTCCGTGTTATTTTTTTTTTTTTTTGTTTTCTT
Organism: Pegoplata infirma; assembly: GCA_963921195.1. Taxonomy (NCBI): domain Eukaryota; kingdom Metazoa; phylum Arthropoda; class Insecta; order Diptera; family Anthomyiidae; genus Pegoplata; species Pegoplata infirma. The sequence continues at coordinate 185,996,569 of OY992540.1, forward strand.
ACCATTTTCTCACTTTGATTACTTTTTTGACACCTATTTTGGAATATTCCAATACAAACGCTGGCGTTTTCGCATTGACATACAGAAACAGTTTTTATTCCGGAGTCGAGAAACTGTGGAATTTATTGATTCATATTTTTCGATGCGAAAACTTCTCACTTTAATTACAGAAACAGGCTACAGGATTTCTTAAATTTTTAGAGAAATTAAAAATTTTTCTTTCACACTTTTCTCAATTCAAAACCATATATAACAAATCAAAAAAAAAATTATAATACATAATTATAATTAGAGCCTAAGCTCGACTGTCTTTACAGAAACAATAATTTATAAATTCTGTAAATTTTTAGAGAAATAGGGCATCTTTAACCCCTTTTCATCGAGGTGAAATGACAAATTTGGGACATTACATATTTCTATAAGATGTCTGCATATATCCGATTTATCAAAAGTTACAGAATTTATATTTTACGGGAGTAGGCATGCACCTCAAACACTCAAACATTAACAGCCTGGATTAATAGAATGAAGGTTGAAAGAGGAATTGAAAAAAAGTCATTTTGTTTTCTTAAAAAAAAAACACCTTTATTGCTTTAAACAAAACAAATTTATGAAATTTACGTTCTTAAAATGTTAATGATTCAATATAATTAAAAAAAAAATTAAATGTCAATATAATTAAAAGAAATTTTAAATGTCAATATAATTAAAAAAAATGTTAAAAGTACAAATTTCATGAGTTTAAAAAAACCAAAAATTTTACTTGATCCCAGACAGATTTCGCGTGAGAGAAAAAAAAGAGAGTTGAACCAATTACAATCTCTTTACTTGATTCCTCTATGGTACAATAAAGAAAAAAAATTCCCATATTTGCTAAATTATTGTGAAAAAAAAGCATTTTATTTGGAATCCGCGGAAATTTCATCACTACCGGCGAAAAATAAAAAAAAGCTTGACTACCATATCTGCTATTTTTAATCGTAAACACGTTTTCAATGTCATCATGATGTAAAATTTTTTTTTTTTATTTTTTGCCTAAAATTTTGAAATTCTGGCTTTAAAAACCATACATTGGTCTGGGGCATGTATGCGTAAAATGCTTGTTTTTATCCGATTTTAATTTTATTGGTCTTTTTGGAAAGGTAATTTAATACCATTTTCATATTGTTTTACAAAAAATAAATTAACAAAAAATAACAAATACCAATATCTTTGCAAAAACTAGAAAAAATGGGGTTTCTTTTATATAAGAATGTTCCAAAACTTCAATCCATTTTCAGCACGAGTTATTTTTAGCCGATTGTCCCCAAATTTTAGCTCACTCATTTTTAGATACTAAAGAACAATTTAGGACCCTACCAGGTATAAAAAGGTGATTTTCGGGAGGTGTGACTGGTTAGGCTATAAAATCCATCTGCATTTCTGTCCTTGCTCAATAATTTCGTCCTCAATATATGATTTCTTTAATACAAAATCATATTTGTTTTATTTTTTTAGACGTAGCACATGGCTGCAAAACTTAAATATTACCACAACGGTAAAAGTTGTATGTGTTTGCGACCGACATTTTTCACCTAAATCATTTTGAGCGGGTAGATTAATTCGGAATGCTGACCCCATAAATGAAGATCTACAATTAGAATATTTACCATCACCTTCAACAGCTATATTTAGTCAGTGTTCTGAGCCCATACATGAAAATTCGTATGAAAATCTAAATTTAGACGTTTTGGAATGTTTGCCATCATCTTCAACAGCTATCTGTTCTAATACAATTCTGAACGAACACCCAAGTTATATGGCCATAGGGAATGATGTAGAGATCCCATCATCTTCAACAGCTATCTGTTCGAATTCAATTCTGAACGAATACCCAAGTGATGTAGAGATTTATACTACTCCACTTTAAAATCATAGTTTAGAAGATGTCGAATTAATCACCAATGTTGATAGTTTTTCTCGGTCTCGGCATTCAGAAAAGGATATGTATGAAGCTCTATTTCTTTCTTTCATAAGCCCTTTAGCTTATAGAGAAATTTTAAATATTAACAAAAATAAAGATCCTACCGAAGAGGATTTAAAGAAATTTTTAGACTGCTAGCCTAAGAAACCTGGAATTAGCCCAGGTAGATTAGAACAAGGATGCTACACCTCTATAAGGATGATTAAAAGTTGGAATAAGTTTTATAATTATTCTTTATCCCACTTTTTATTCCATTTTTTTTATTCTTTATTCCATTTTTTTATCCCGTTTTTGTTAACACTTGCATGCCCGAAATTATCCCAGGGATAATTATCCCAGGGGATAATTATTACAGGAGATAATTATTTCAGAGGATAATTATTCCATTTTTAATGCTTTTTAAGTTGGAATAAGTTTTATAATTATTCTTGATCCCACTTTTTATTCCATTTTTTTATTTCATTTTTTTTTTATTCTTTATTCCACTTTTTAATCCCGTTTTTGTTAACACTTGCATTCCCGAAATTATCCCAGGGGATAATTATTCCAGAGGATAATTATTCCAAAAAAGCATTAAAAAATGGAATAATTATCCTCTGGAATAATTATCTCCTGTAATAATTATCCCCTGGGATAATTTCGAGCATGCAAGTGTTAACAAAAACGGGATAAAAAAATGGAATAAAGAATAAAAAAATGGAATAAAGTGGGATAAAGAATAATTATAAAACTTATTCCAACCTTTAATCATCCTTATAGAGGTGTAGCATCCTTGCTCCCGCCAACTATCCTAAAAATGCTGGCACACACTCGGCTGCACACCTTTTCATCCCGAACCATGAATATCGACCAGTTCGGTATCGTCTGATCATAAACAGACACGATAAAATAATTGTGGCAACTAAAATTAGTGAGCCCAAGAGGTGCAGGAAACCACACGACTAAAATGGGGAAACGGGGGGACAATCAAAACATTTCAAGCCATATTAATTATGCGTTGCAAAATCACCTAATGGAGGGGGCAGTGTAAAGCCGCAAAAATAAGTCCCCTTATTTTTGCATACACGTTGTTTTTTTGGTTATAAAATATTTCTTTCTTTTTTACCTGTTCTAAATAAATTGTTTTTGTTTTATTATAAAAATGACTAGTTTTTTCCTGTTATTTTTAAGAATAAAACCATCTAAGAAAAAAAAGAGAAATAAAACACAGAAATGGAAGATGGAAAGAGCAAGAAAACAAATAGCAGAAATTGTTCTCTCTTTCTCCCTCTCCCGCTCTCTTCGCCTTTATATTTATCATTGTCCTATATAAGTAGGGACTGCCAGGGATGGAAAATCGGAATTTTGAAATGGTACTGGAGCTCAACCAAAAAAGGACTTTTTCGCCCTCGACGGTACTAAAAAAATTAAAGTCCAGTTTCGGTACGACAACGTCGTTCGTCTGCGACAAATAAGAAGAAACTAGGTATAATTCAATATAAAAGTTCTTAAATTGATGACATCCTCCTTATTCGTTTATTTATTTTTTAAAGAAAACTTCAATAAAGGTTGGCTAAAATTAAAAATTTAATTTATTTGAAGCTTTTGAAACATTTTTCCAATGAAAATCGGTCGATTTATTGGATTTTGGTTGAAAAATGTATGAAATCGTCTGGTATAGAAAAGGTACTAAATAAGTCGCGGGGGTACTACGGTATTTTTGAGAGTGAAAAAGTACTGAAAAAAGTACTAAAGTACTAACTTTTCCATCCCTGGGGACTGCACATAATAAGTCAGTCAGTGTGTGGGCTTCAAGGCGATCACACTATGGTAAGGCTCAAAGGGAATGAGTGCCGCTAAGCGCATTTCAATTGGAGTTCCGGAGGAGTTCCGACTCAAAGGTACCTTCAACCGAAGAGAGGAGTTCCGAAATAAGGTACATCACACCAAAGATGCTACACTTCTATAAGGATGATTAAAAGTTGGAATAAGTTTTATAATTATTCTTTATCCTACTTTTTATTCTGTATTCCATTTTTTTATCCCGTTTTTGTTAACACTTGCACTCCCGAAATTATCCCTGGGAATAATTATCCCAGGGGATAATTATTCCAGAGGATAATTATTCCAAAAAAGCATTAAAAAATGGATTAATTATCCTCTGGAATAATTATCCTCTGGAATAATTATCTCCTGTAATAATTATCCCCTGGGATAATTTCGAGCATGCAAGTGTTAACAAAAACGGGATAAAAAAATCGAATAAAGAATAAAAAAATGAAATAAGAAGTGGGATAAAGAAAAATTATAAAACTTATTCCAACTTTTAATCATCCTTATAGAGGTGTAGCATCCTTGGATTGGAAGCCTTCAAAGTATTTTCACAACAACTCACTCACTCACCCGCTTAAATGTTTCGCACGCGAATGTTTAACTTTGTAGAAGTTATATATAAACTCGCTAGATGTTCTCAAGGTTTTTTTTTCATAAACTTCTCATTTTCACTGCCACATTTGAGCGGGGTCATTCCAAAAAATTTTTTTTATAAAATTAAAGGGAAATCGTTTAAGAATGCCTTGACTTTCTTATACAGTGTATCACAAAAGTATTTTGCCTATGCAAAATATAATGAAATTTAAGTAAAAAAAAGCTATAAAAAATATTTTTTTTTAAAAATAAATATATGTTTTATTTAATATTAAATAAGGGAAGATTGAACTTTAATTCTGTATCTTTAAATACTTAATTTTAATTTTTCATGCATGAGATTTTAAAGAAAATATCAAATTATCACTAATTTTTCAGCTCACAAAAGTATTTTGCTTTTTTAATTTTACTATATAATTTTTTTAATTTATTAAAAAAATTTACAATTTTAATATTTTTAATGGTATTTATTGTTAGCCAGAACTAATTCCAGACGTCTAGGCATTGATTCCACTAAATTCAAAAAATTTTGAATAGGTATTTTGTACCATTCTACTTCTGGTGCTTGTTTTAAAGTTGTTTTTATTGAAATGTTGTGTTACATGATTTTTTCGTCGAATAAGCCCAAAGATTTTCGAGAGGACTCATGTCGGGACTTTGTGGTGGTGTTGCCGGATGTTTGGCGTTGTATAAAATCAACTTTTTAACGTCAAAAGCTGTGTGTTTTGGCTCATTATCACGCTTGAAGTAAAACCCTTTTCGATATAGCCCCGTTTGGTCAGCACTGGTAAGTACATTTTTCCTCGAAATGGATAAAACTCTACATGACTATCCATAGTTTCATTAATAAACACTAACTGGCCCATTTCAAGGCCGACATAAAGTCTTAAAAGACCAGAGAACCACCACCATGTTTTACCGTTGATTTTATATTTTGTATATTTAAGGATTTATTTGGCTTTCGCAAGACCATACGTCGTTCATCACACCCAAAAATGTTGAATTTGGTTTCGTCACTGCTCATTTGAGTTTTTCAAAACTTTATTGGGGCAGATGGACGATGTATGGTCTTGAGAAAGCCTAATAAATCCTTAAATATAAAAAATATAAAATCAACGGTAAAACTTGGTGGTGGTTCTCTGGTCTTTTAAGACTTTATGTCGGCCTTAAAATGGGCCAGTTAGTGTTTATTAATGAAACTATGGATAGTCATGTTGAGATTTATCCATTTTGAGGAAAAATTAACATGCCAGTGCTGACCAAATGGGGCTATCGCGAAAAGGGTTTTACTTCAAACGTTATAATGAGCCAAAACACACAGCTTTTGACGTTAAAAAGTGGGTTTTTATACAACGCCAAATATCCGGCAACACCACCACAAAGCCCCGACATGAATCCTTTCGAAAATCTTTGGGCTTATTCGACGAAAAAATCATATAACACAACATTTCAATAAAAACTACTTTAAAACAAGCACCAGAAGTAGAATGGTACAAAATACCTATTCAAAATTTTTTGAATTTAGTGGAATCAATGCCTAGACGTCTGGAATTAGTTCTGGCTAACGATAAATACCATTGAAAATATTAAAATTGTAAATTTTTTTAATAAATTAAAAAAATTATATAGTAAAATTAAAAAAGCAAAATACTTTTGTGAGCTGAAAAATGAGTGATAATTTGATATTTTCTTTAAAATCTCATGCATGAAAAATTAAAATTAAGTGTTTAAAGATACAGAATTAAAGTTTAATCTTCCCTTATTTAATATTTAATAAAACATATATTTATATTTAAAAATAAATATTTTTTATAGCGTTTTTTTACTTAAGTTTCATTATATTTTGCATAGGCAAAATACTTTTGTGATACACTGTATAAATTTTTTTAATGTGCTTGAGATGGCTTTAACATAACAGTCACTATTTCATTTCTGATCAATTTCTCTTTCCTTGATGTGCTTTAATGTTTCAAAAAAAAATGTATTTTTTTTTATTTTTGTAAAAATTACGATTTTTTTACGAATACCTCCAATTTTACACGACATCCTCTGACATTTTCTGTGGTGCCGAATCTTTTATACTCTCCAAAATGTAAAAACACTTTTTTGCACTTACTTACGAAATGTATAGCTCTTTTGGGTTTTTAATGGGGTCCTCGACTGATATTTCAATTCGTTTTGCATGGAATAGCTAAGTAATATACATAACATTATTTTTTCTCAAAAAACTTTGCTTTGGCAAGTACATCCAAATCTTCCGCAAAACATTATCATGATTTAATGTTTTGAGCAAGAGTACAAAATCCGCAGGCATTTTTTCAAGAGTTTTTTATTTGAAAACAGAGCAATAAGTAAAATCACACATGAAATTTGGTATTTTGGTTATGAGAAAAACCAAAGTTTTTTTTAAAATCTGCATTTTAACAAAAAACCGTTAATTATCTGTAAAATAGAGATTACATACAAAGTAAAATTATAGATAAAATTTGGCTTTTCGGTCACAAGAAAATACAAAGTATTTTCTTAAAAGCTGTATTTCGGCGGATAACTTTGTCAAATATCTGTCGAATTGAGATTACAGTCATTTTACAGAGTATTTAACTGTGTAATTATTTTGAGCGTATCAAATCGTACACTCAAAATAATTACTCTGTTAAATATTCAGTAAAATGACTGTAATCTCAATTCGACAGATATTCGACAAAGTTATCTGCCGAAACACAGATTTTAAGAAAATAATTTGTATTTTCTTGTTACCGAAAAACAAAATTTTATCTGTAATTTTACTTTGTAATTTTTATTTTACAGATTATAAACAGTTTTTTGTTAAAATTCAGATTTTAGAAAAATACAGTTTTTTCTCGAAACCAAAAAGTAAATTTCATCTGTAATTTTACTTATTTCTCTGTAATACAGTTTTCAAATAAAAATCTCCTCAAAAAACTTCCAAATATTTCAACCTCTCTTTAAAAAAGCGTCATAAATTACAATAAAAACTCTTAATTTTCACAAAAAAAAAAGTAAATTAAAAATTTTGGAAGCATTAAAGCGGGCAAATTTACACCATGGCACTTGTAAATTTACCGTTTTTTGTAAAATTTTGCACTTATAAAATGCATTTAACTAAAACTTTGTAAATTTACATTTTTTTTTGTAAAATTCTGGTCGCTTTTATCAACATCCCAGCAAAATGTTCGATTTCAAAGAATCGGTTGTGGAATCAACTATACTACCCTGCAATCGATTCTACTATGCATTGCATCATCGATGATTTTTGTTTGAGATTGTCACGAAAGCAATACATCCTTTTCCTCCAAACTAGAACACTTATCTGTTCTACGGAATCTATTCTAGAATATGTTGAATATAGTGGTACAAGAAGGGATTCCGCGAATTTTTAACGGTTACATATCTGTTGAATGTAATGAATTATGGAACAAGTTCTGAATAATTAATTGAAATTATTTTTTTAATTTTTTATTTTTTTTACAACAATCTTAAAACTTATCTTATTAGGAGAAAATCAATAGACTTATGTATTAAGGATTTAAACAACCAATAAAAAAGAAGGAGAAAACTTTACCGATAGAAGTAATTAAAATAATAGAAGATAACATAATATATTTATGAATCCGAGACTTTCCATAGATTTTTTCTATACGAAAAAAGTCTCAGAATCTGAGACTTTTTCTATAGAAAAAATGTCTCAGAATCTGAGACTTTTTCTATAGGAAAAATGTCTCAGAATCTGAGACTTTTTCTATAGGAAAAATGTCTCAGAATCTGAGACTTTTTCTATAGGAAAAATGTCTCAGAATCTGAGACTTTTTCTATAGGAAAAATGTCTCAGAATCTGAGACTTTTTCTATAGGAAAAATGTCTCAGAATCTGAGACTTTTTCTATAGGAAAAATGTCTCAGAATCTGAGACTTTTTCTATAGGAAAAATGTCTCAGAATCTGAGACTTTTTCTATAGGAAAAATGTCTCAGAATCTGAGACTTTTTCTATAGGAAAAATGTCTCAGAATCTGAGACTTTTTCTATAGCAAAAATGTCTCAGAATCTGAGACTTTTTCTATAGGAAAAATGTCTCAGAATCTGAGACTTTTTCTATAGGAAAAATGTCTCAGAATCTGAGACTTTTTCTATAGGAAAAATGTCTCAGAATCTGAGACTTTTTTTATAGGAAAAATGTCTCAGAATCTGACACTTTTTCTATAGGAAAAATGTCTCAGAATCTGAGACTTTTTCTATAGGAAAAATGTCTCAGAATCTGATACTTTTTCTATAGAAAAAATGTCTCAGAATCTGAGACTTTTTCTATAGGAAAAATGTCTCAGAATCTGAAACTTTTTCTATAGGAAAAATGTCTCAGAATCTGAAACTTTTTCTATAGAAAAAAATGTCTCAGAATCTGAGACTTTTTCTATAGGAAAAATGTCTCAGAATCTGAGACTTTTTCTATAGGAAAAATGTCTCAGAATCTGAGACTTTTTCTATAGGAAAAATGTCTCAGAATCTGAGACTTTTTCTATAGGAAAAATGTCTCAGAATCTGAGACTTTTTCTATAGGAAAAATGTCTCAGAATCTGAGACTTTTTCTATAGGAAAAATGTCTCAGAATCTGAGACTTTTTCTATAGGAAAAATGTCTCAGAATCTGAGACTTTTTCTATAGGAAAAATGTCTCAGAATCTGAGACTTTTTCTGTAGGAAAAATGTCTCAGAATCTGAGACTTTTTCTATAGGAAAAATGTCTCAGAATCTGAGACTTTTTCTATAGGAAAAATGTCTCAGAATCTGAAACTTTTTCTATAGGAAAAATGTCTGAGAATCTGAGACTTTTTCTATGGGAAAAATGTTTCAGAATCTGAGACTTTTTCTATAGGAAATTTGTCTCAGAATCTGAGACTTTTTCTATAGGAAAAATGTCTCAGAATTTGAGACTTTTTCTATAGAAAAATGTCTCAGAATAAATGACTTTTCTATAAAAAAAATGTTTCAGAATCTGTCTCAGAATTCTCAGATACTTAGACATTACCTATAGAAAAAGTCTCAGATTCTGAGATATTTTTCCTATAGAAAAAGTCTTAAATTCTAAAACATTTTTCCTATAAAAAAAGTCACAGATTCTGAGACATTTTTCTTATAGAAAAAGTCACAGATTCTGAGACATTTTTCCTATAGAAAAAGTCTCAGATTCTGAGACATGTTTCCTATAGAAAAAGTCTCAGATTCTGAGACATGTTTCCTATAGAAAAAGTTTCAGATTCCAAGAAATTTTTCCTGTAGAAAAGGCTTAGATTATGACAAATTTTTCCTATAAAATTGTAAAATTTCTCGAGATTTTCCTTAGGAAAAAATCGCGAACTTTTAAACATTTTGTACCTATCAAAAATTATGCAAAACTGTGGATACATACATACATGCTAAATTCCTGATCATACTTAAACAATGAACATATTCATATCCCACGCTTCTGATTTGGAGAAATTGGATGGAGAATGCGTCTTAATATTTCCATTAGTACAACCGACAGCATCAATTCTTCTAAATTGCAGCTTCAAATTTGTATGTTTTTACAATCTGAAAGCACAAATAAAACAAATTATAAGTACCGCGTGTATTGTTTACCAAATTGAGATGCGTACTTACGGTAATTCTGCCATATGTATCCAGAATGCATTAAAAATCAAAATAAGTGCTGCGAAAATCTAAAAATTTGTCAACAAAAAGTTAACAAATAAATTATTTTTTTTTTATAAATTTTATTTTTCTGTTTGACATTTTTTTCAAAAATGTTAAGTTTTTTTATCGATTCCGTGGAAACAGTAGAGGAATGGAGTAAGATTACTGGGGAATCTATTCTAGAATACATTCACAGAGAAACGATTCCAAAAAATTTTGCTGGGATTTTACTAGAGTCAAATATTCGTCTTTTTCAAAAACCGATTTTAAATACTTCGAAAAACCGCCTTTTAAAAAAAACGGCTGTCGGGTTTTTTTTAAATTATTTATTTAATAAAAAAGGAAAACAAAACAATCATGTCCGTATGTATAAAACACGATTTAGTTCAAAATAAAAAAGCTAGACGCCTGAAATACGTTCGTAAATGGACAAAATTGGACCAGGGGAAAAAAGTTCTCCCTTGAAAAATGACACTTTTTTTAACATGTTTTTTGTATTTTTGTAAAACAAAAGAAATATTTTTATGGTAGAAGAAGTACAAAGTCTATTACTTGGACCCAGGGGATTAAAAAAGTTTTTTTCGGCTCGTCCTCTGTTGTGGGCGTGTATAAAAAAAATAGTTTAAATAATGATAAAATTGTATTAGTATAGCGCCAAAAGCAGTATAAATGAGCTTGACAACATTTACCGCGAAGAGCAAGGAGTCCTCCAATGACCCATTCGAAACACCCCCCCCCCCAACAAAAAAAGATAAAACCCACCTGCAAGTTCTTTTTTTTTTTTGCATGGTGTCTGCTAAAATGAATATTTTAAAATGAATATTTTAGCAGAATTCTCTGCTATTCAATTTCTGAAAACAACAGAAATTTTACAGAACTTTTACTGATTCTGTTTTCACAAAGTTTTTGTGCAGATTTTCAGCAAATTATTTTGCTAATTTAACAGACATTTTTTGTTATATTTTTTTTAAATTTTTGCGCAGATTTCCAGCAGATTATTTGCAAATTTAACAGATATTTTTTTTATCTCTTTAAGTATTTTTTTTTAAATGTTGGCCTCAAGAAACTGAAAATCAAATATCCCTATCTGAAAATTAAAGTGGACGAATATAAATAGCTCCCGCTTAAATGCGTCACGAAATATGTAAGCTTTAATAATATATACTGTAATATATACACAACTATAATAAAAACATACACAATTATAATAAAAAATCTTTTGAAACTTGTTCATTCCAAGGGTGGTTTTGAATTTTTTATTGCTAGGTCTGCGTGCATGAACGGCAGAACTTCTCTTCTTGAAAAGCAGCAACAAACTGGCAAATAATTATCTTTTGCGTATGATTTGTTTGTGCATGTTCTTTTACATTATATATTATTAAAGTTTACATATTTAGTGACGCATTTAAGCGGGAGCTATTTATATTCGTCCACTTTAATTTCAGATAGGGATATTTGATTTTCATTTTCGCGAGGCCGACATTTAAAAAATACTTAAAAAGAGATAACAAAAAATATCTGTTAAATTAGCAAATAATCTGCTGAAAATCTGCGCAAAAATTAAAAAACAAATACTTAAGAAAAGATAACAAAGAATATATGTTAAAATAGCAAAATAATTTGCTGAAAATCTGCACAAAAACTTTGTGAAACTTAGCAAACAGAATCAGTAAAAGTTTTGCAAAATTTCTGTTGTTTTCAGAAATTAAATAGCAGAGAATTCTGCTAAAATATTCATTTAAGCAGAAAAATCTACTAAAAATTTGTTATTCTTAATTGAAAGTCATTTTACAGATTTTTTGACAGAGGTAATGAAAAAAATTTCATTACCATTGACATCAATTAAATGGTAATTAAACCATCAATTAATTGGTCCTTTTAATTAATTAGTCCCATCTATGCGACAGACCAATCTTTAATATACATTAACGTATTCCGTTCCACTTCCATTTTTTCAACGTCTTTTATTGCCTCAGCAGTTTTTTTCCTGCTTGCTTCTTAGCCTTTTTTTCGTTAAGATTTATGTTGATTTTTTTCTAGTATCTTTTTCGGCCCACTTTTTTACAAAAAGCGTAAAATTCAAAAATATCCAAAACTACTAAACCGATTTCAAAACTTTTTTCACCAATATATACTTGGAAAGGTCCTTCATGATGGGAATATTCTTGGTTTCATAAAATTTTAATATAATGAAACTACTCATTCGATTTCAAAAACTTTATCACGTCTTTTCTACAACAAAATGTAGTCAAAACAACTGCCAGTTTTCGTTGATTTTACCGATATACTATTTTGAGTGTAGTTTAGAAACACGTTCGTTATTGAAAGTCCTACATTCTCCCAAAAAGAAAAATTTGAACACATTTGCAAGAAGATGAGGGGAATCAAAAACAAGTAAAAAAGTTAAATTCGGCCTTGCCGAATGTAGTGATACCCTCCACAATTTCAAAAAGATTATTGCAAAAAACTTTATTTAAAAGGAAATTACTTTTGAAAAAAAAAAAAATTTGAAAAAAATTTCCGCGAAAAAAAATTTGGTAAAAAAAAAAAAAATCCGCGATTTTTTTATTTTTTTCAAAAAATATGTTCGTACTTGTTTAAATACCATTTGGTGTTCAATTATGTTCACATATGTCAACCAGAAGCCGATTTAGAGCATTTTGTATTTTTAGGTTATGTTGAATGTACTGGAATTTTTGAGGTGTGCTTACATTTTCGTTCATAACTTTTGAACCGATATCGCTCAAATGCAATACCAAACTTCTCGGGAGAACTTCCAATATATATGTTAAGTTTCAGTCATCTCTGTGCAATATTTTGCCCGCGAGAGCATTTTCCACAGACAGACAGACGGACAGACGGACATCGCTAGAATGTCTTAAAATCGATCGGGCATCATGAATATATATACTTTATGGGGTCCCAGACCGATATTTCGATGAGTTACAAACGGAATGACAAACTTATATATACCCTCTATCACTAGAGTGGAGGGTATAAAAATAATAAAAAATATCTTTTGACCTCCAACTTTAAGATAGGGTTCTTCGTTTGTTACATTAAGAATTTCGGAAAGATGTATAAAATTATTTCCTTGGTCACAAACAAAATGGCAGGGTCAATGTCAAATAAAATCTCAATTGCTTCCAAAACTTTGCATTTTATAATTTCGGCAGAACAATAGCCTTGGGAAAGGAAATTCGAAAGGGGTTGGGACCATTCTTCACCATGAATGCCGCCTACATAATCACACATACGTTGTTTGCAATTCCCAAATAACGATTTGAGTCTCCATGATCTGTTTATCCTGTAACTTTGTTATCCTTGGGATTGTATGCCAAGGACATCTTTAGAGGCATTTCGTCGCAGCTGATTGTTACAAACTTTTGCTCATTTTTGAGTTGTTGTGAAAATACTTTTAAGGCTTCTAATCTACCCGGGCTAATTCCAGGTTTCTTAGGCTAGCACTCTAAAAATTTCTTTTAATTTTCTGAATGCCGAGACCGAGAAAAACTATCAACATTGGTGATTAACTCGACATCTTTTAAACTATGATTTTGAAGTGGGGTTGTATAAATCTCTACATTATTCGCCATGGCCATATCACTTGCGTATTCGTTCAGAATTGAATTCGAACAGATAGCTGTTGAAGATGATGGCATCTCTACATCATTCCCTATGGCCATATAACTTGGGTGTTCGTTCAGAATTGTATTAGAACAGATAGCTGTTGAAGATGATGGCAAACATTCCAAAACGTCTAAATTTAGATTTTCATACGAATTTTCATGTATGGGCTCAGAACACTGACTAAATATAGCTGTTGAAGGTGATGGTAAATATTCTAATTGTAGATCTTCAATTATGGGGTCAGAATTCCGAATTAATCTACCCGCTCAAAATGATTTAGGTGAAAAATGTCGGTCGCAAACACATACAACTTTTACCGTTGTGGTAATATTTAAGTTTTGCAGCCATGTGCTACGTCTAAAAAAATATAACAAATATGATTTTGTATTAAAGAAATCATATATTGAGGACGAAATTATTGAGCAAGGACAGAAATGCAGATGGATTTTATAGCCTAACCAGTCACACCTCCCGACAAATTTTGGATGTACACTAGAGGTGTCCTTAAAAACGAAAATCACCTTTTTATACCTGGTAGGGTCCTAAATTGTTCTTTAGTATCTAAAAATGAGTGAGCTAAAATTTGGATTGAAATGGATTGAAGTTTTGGAACGTTCTTATATGAAAGAAAACCCATTTTTTCTAGTTTTTGCAAAGATATTGGTATTTGTTATTTTTTGTTAATTTTTTTTTTGTAAAACAATATGAAAATGGTATTAAATTACCTTTCCAAAAAGACTAATAAAATTAAAATCGGATAAACACAAGCATTTTACGCATACATGCCCCAGACCAATGTATGGTTTTTAAAGCCAGAATTTCAAAATTTTAGGCAAAAAAATAAAAAAAAAATAAATTTTACTTTATGATGACATTGAAAACGTGTTTACGATTAAAAATAGCAGATATGGTAGTCAAGCTTTTTTTTATTTTCCGCCGGTAGTGATGAAATTTCCGCGGATTCCAAATAAAATGCGTTTTTTCACAATAATTTAGCACATATGGGAAATTTTTTTCTTTATTGTACCATAGAGGAATCAAGTAAAGAGATTGTAATTGGTTCAACTCTCTTTTTTTTTCTCACGCGAAATCTGTCTGGGATCAAGTAAAATTTTTGTTTTTTTTAAAGTCATGAAATTTGTACTTTTAACATTTTTTTTAATTATATTGACATTTAAAATTTTTTTTAATTATATTGACATTTAAAATTTTTTTTAATTATATTGAATCATTAACATTTTAAGAACGTAAATTTCATAAATTTGTTTTGTTTAAAACAATTTAAGTGTTTTTTTTTTAAAGAAAACAAAATGCCTTTTTTCAATTCCTCTTTCAACCTTCATTCTATTAATCCAGGCAGTTAATGTTTGAGTGTTTGAGGTGCATGCCTACTCCCGTAAAATATAAATTCTGTAACTTTTGATAAATCGGATATATGCAGAAATCTTATATTATAGAAATATGTAATGTCCCAAATTTGTCATTTCACCTCGATGAAAATGGGTTAAAGATGCCCTATTTCTCTATTATTGTTTCTGTAAAGACAGTCAAGCTTAGGCTCTAATTATACTTATGTATTATAATTTTTTTTTTGATTTGTTATATTGGTTTTGAATTGAGAAAAGTGTGAAAGAAAAATTTTTAATTTCTCTAAAAAATTAAGAAATCCTGTAGCCCGTTTCTGTAATTAAAGTGAGAAGTTTTCGCATCGAAAAATATGAAACAAAAAATTCCACATTTCTCGATTCCGGAAGAAAAACTGTTTCTGTATGTCAATGCGAAAACGCCAGCGTTTGTATTGGAATATTCCAAAATAGCTGTCAAAAAAGTAATCAGAGTGAGAAAATGGTAAGAAAACAAAAAAAAATAACACGGAGCAATTCAAATTGTTGTTTACGGATCATTTAAAAGCAATAAAATAAATATAAAAAAATTAAAATTATATATTGTTGTTAATAATGTATAGTGTTGTATTGATAACAGCATTTTTGCATTTAGAGATTCTTTGATTTTTCTAAAATTTGTGAAAAAATATAATAAATTAGTAGAGTCCGACCGAATATTCGGTCTCGGTTTCGGCCGAATAATGGGGTTTCGGCCCCTATTCGGTATTCGGCAAAATTTTGGCCGAATATTAGCCGAAACCGAAACTTTTTGGTATTTTAAAAAATATGTAAAAAAGTCGGTGAATTTTTTGATTTCGTATTTCATTACACTTGTTTCAGTTCAATTGAAGAAAATGTTACAAGTTTATGCAAAACTGTTTCAGTTTAAAAATTATTTTCTCCTAATCTGCAAATGAAATTATACAATTTTTTTGTAAGTTTTTTAAAAAACATATTTTTTTTCAAAAATACAACAATTCCTATGGTTTAAAGGCATTATATGCTGTATATTAATCTTTAACAACTTTTTAATAATTTTATTCATGCCAGGCGGTAGTTTTTTTTTAAGTTTCGGTTTCGGTTCGGTTTCGGCCGAATATTACTTTTTCGGCCGAATATTCGGTTCGGTTTCGGTTCGGCCTCGAAAACTGGTTTGTACAAAACAAGTAATTTGTACATTTCTTACTATTTTTCTCCATTTCTTTCATTTATTATCATTTTTTTAATGTTTTAAATTGTGAGTTTTTTTGACACTTCAAATACAAAAGTTTTCGACCAATTACTTTACAGAAACAGTTTTCTCGCATCATTCCAATAAATTTAAAAGTTTTCGCACAACAAAGTTACAGAAACAGTAAAATGTGAAAAGTCACTTTTTGTGCCGATTTACAATGTTTTCATTTCATTTCACATGTTCCATGCGAGAAATCTTTCGATTCGAGAGTTACAGAAATCAGCTACTGGTTTGTTTCTTACTAGTTTCATATTATCCAGTTATAATAATCTTCAGAAAAACTTTTAATGTCAAATTAATTCAGTTAATACACTCAAAAAAAAACTGTAATGTTAGCAAAAACAAGTAAGAAAATTATAGTCGGTCAAGACCGATCTAGAAAAATAATTTTTAAATTGATTAAAAATAATCTAAACTTAAAAGCGAATGCCTTGTTATGCAAACACAAATATAATTTTGATATAAATTAATAAAATTGTAATATATTAAGCTCTATTTTTTAATTTTTCAATTTCAAAAAAAGTATTGTGTAGTATCGAGTACTCAGTTGAAAAAGTATCGAGTAGTATTGAGTATTCAAAAGTAACCACAATTAACAACACTAATTGTCAACACTACTTGCACATTAACGAAAGTGAAATTGATCAGAAATCAAATAGTAAATAAAATAGTAAAATTCTGGCCGCTTTTATCAATATTTTACCGATAATTCTGTAAATTTACAGGTTTTTTTTTCATCGAGATCATTTTACAGAGTTTTCTTCGTAAAATAACAAAAAATCTTGCTGGTTGGAAATCTATGGTATTTTCTGCTGGATCAGCAGAGTATTGGTAGAAACAGAACAAGCACGGCACGGGGGACGGTTCCCGTTGCCGGAGTATATAGGCCCAAAACAATGACGGGGGACGGCGACGGCAAAAAATGTCATTTGTTTGTTCAGTGGTGCTAACCTTTAATAAAATTAGAGTAATTTTACGGGAAAAAATCACTTATCACATAGTCAATGTGATTAAGTTGGCACTACTGTATGTTTGTTACACCATTGTGAATGAAAAAAATAAAAAAATGTTGTGAAAATGCGGCAGGGAGGGAGATTAAGAGAACCCGTGCCGGTCACGGTTTTTAACTGTCAAATCGTATGGAAAAAGTCGTGCCGGGCTTGTTCTGTTCCTACCTTATCTCTGCAATTTAGCACAGTGATTATTTTGAGTGAAGGAAAACACATTTTCTTTGAAATTCACGGAAATTATATCACTACCCACGCCAAATTAAAAAAAAAGCTAGACTACCATACTTGTTAGTTTTTATCTATATATGTATTTAACTAATAATACATATTATATACGTACATATGTAACTACACTAAGAAAAAAAATTCTCAAATCAAGCAAAAACAACCTCATATTGAAAATAAAACAGTGACAAAAGTCAACAAATTTTGTTTTTCTCAATTTGAAAATATTCATGGACACTTTTAATATGACTTGAGAAATAAACAACATTTTAAAACTGAAATGAAAGAACTGCGATTTGAATATGTTTCATGTTCAAATCAAAGGTGTTTATAATCAAATTAAAGTGATAGTCATGTTTAATTTAAATTGACCATTATAAATATATAATTTTTTTATACTTATCTCTTAAAATTTTCTTTTGAAATAAAACAACTCAATTTTTTTTATACATTTGTATATTTTTTTTTATTTTTCTTTAAAATTATTAAAAAGGTACATTTGTGTTATATAATTTGTATATCGTCGCTGCTTTAAAGAAAACACCACCCTTTCAAGCATTTTTCAAGATGCCCACAAATTTGCTTAATTTTATCTTTTCGTGGTGCTTTAATATAATATAAATTTTGCAAATATTTTAATAATATTGCAATAGCCTATCTCCATTAAGTTATAAAAATAACCCTTGGAAATAGGCCAAAAATAACCCAAAAGTTCACAAATTAGCTTTTCTTTAAGTTTCTTTAAAAAAAATGTTAAATACACACAGGTGTTTTCGTAAGAGCAGCGACGGTATTGAAAAAGAAACCCAATAATGTAAAGAACATATTCCTGGTGGTCATTTCAAGTTGATGATCCCCTCCTGGACATAACTTTCGACTTCTTCAAAATCTTTTTCTTTTTTCTTTTCACTGTTTTGAATTTTATCTTGACACTTCACTTTTTACTCTTTTTTTTATTCTTTTAATTTAATTACTTATTTATTAACTTTTTAAAATTTTATATGGAAATTGTTTTTTATTAATGGCACACCACGATAAGTTTTAATTATAATTGATTATTTTCAAAGCGTCATTGTTGAAATGGTTTAAATCTCATATTTAAAATGTTTATAATCAAAATGACGATTTTTAACATGGCGATACCATGAAATAAAAATGAGTTCTTGAATACTTAATTCAAAAAAACAAAATTTTAAAATTGATGCCGAAACATTTAAAATTTTAAAAAGTTCAACTTCATTATTAATTTTTTTTTTTAAAATTTGAGGATTTTAAAAATGAGTATGAAAATTTTTGATTTGACTACGATTTTTTCCCTCAGTGTACATCAAATGTAAAATAGATGTAAGTAGAGATCAGTTTAATAAAAATATAAAGCTATTAGTTTTTTTTACAAAATAGTATTTCAAAAAAAGGATACAGATCAAATGATTTGGTGACATTCGGTTTCTTAACTTTGTTTTAATAGTGGATGAAACTGAAAAAACACGTTCACTAATTGTTGAGGTTGGGTTTATCGTTAGTAATGCCTTGTAAAGCAGATCTAATTTTGAAGATCTTTTAGAAAATTTATCGATGTAGTCAAAATCCTCATTCAAGTCACTATTGTTAACTGTTTTTGACTTTTTGGCTGGATTTTGAATCTTTTTCAAGGTAGAGTTAAGCTGTTCTTCTAAATTTTGAGATTCGCTCTCAAAATATTCTAAATCAGAGTCAGAACTATCGCTCAGATCATACTGCTGGGAATTATTAAAAAGTCTGTTGTAGATTTCTTCTGCAAATTCAATAGCTTGGTACTTTGGTGAATATGTCATGTTTTCTGAAGATACTGGAAGGCTTCCCGAATGTAAGTAGAGTAGAAGCGTATTTAATACAATATTTCTACGTTCACAAATTCTTTGTTTTAAAGAGTCAAGCAGATTTTCCGATATGACGTTACGCTGTTTATTGATTGTTTTTAGTACAAATTTAAATATTGCTTCAGATTCTAAGAGTTGCGGAGTCACTTGACAATTTTTTTACAGCGATTTCCAATGGCTGCAAAATGCTGGAAAGGCTTTCTAACAATCCTAATTCGGTATCAGAAAACGTTTCCTGGTGCAAATCGAGTAAAGCATGATTTACACAAGTTTTCAATTTTAAAAATTTAGAAATCATGTTTGCTAATGAATACCATCTGTGTTTAACGTCTAACTGGAGCAATACCTGATGTCCACATTCTTTTTTAACATAATGCTGCAATTTTTCTTGCTTTTCTTGTGATTTATTAAACATTTTAACACACTTTCTTAATTTCACAATAGCTGGTTCAATGTTGTCAAGAAGATCTATTGAAGAATTTGGGTCTTCCGATGAACTTTCCAAATCTGAATCTTCGGAATAATCTGACTTTTGAAAATTTATCTTATTATACAACGAATCAACTACACACAAATGTATTGCATGATTGTAACACAGTTGTCCTATGGCTGGTATATTATTCCCAATTTTTTTCATAACTGCTGCACCATCGTGTGTGGAAGCTACTATATCGTTATAGAGATCTAGTTCAAATTCCAATAGTTTTTGCTTTACGTAGACTTCTAAATTTGCAGAAGTTCCTTTTAACTGTATTCGTTGAAGACCCAAATTAAAAATCTAAAATATTTATAAAACATATAATTAAATATTTTTTTAATTATGTAAACAGAAAAATAATACCTCTAGATTTTCTCCACTGACATCAGTACACCGAATGCTAACATTTAAATATTTAAAATTTGAATGGTCGGTCCATTCGTCAACAATTATTGAAAACTTTCCTTTATTTTTTTTATCTCTTTAAAGATTTCAATATACTCCCTTTTTTTTCTTCATAAAATTCTGATATTAGCTTCCATATTGTTGTGGTGCTTGATGGCATTTCTAAGTTTATGGTCTTAAGATCTGCCTTAACAACCTTTGATTTTTGAAGAGCATAAACTGACATGCCATCTTCTGCTACACATTGAGATAGGATTCCCGCCAAACTTTTATTTTTTAAATAGCATTTTAATGGAGTTGTTTTGCTAGATACAGATTCAGATTGGGAATTAGAAGTGGAAGGCTGCTCTTCGCTTTCAATCGTGATTTTATGAATTTTTTTCAAATGATTCGTAAGTGATGATGTCGTAGACCCTTTGCAGGACAGCATTTTTGGGCATTTTAAGCACTGTGCCTTGCCTTTCTCTTTTTGTTTTTTAAAATACTGCCAGACAACAGAACTCATTTCTGAAAAAAGCAAAAAAAATAATCAACTAGACATCAAAAAATATAGAAAAGACTTACCTAATTAACAGAATATTTTGTTTTTAACTATTGAACACCAGCAATTTTTTATTCCATAACCTTGTCGATTATTCGAGACCAAAAAATCGGTTTCTCGAATACTTCAAAAACCGGCCTTTTTAAAAAACCGGTTTTAAAAAACCGGAAAAATAGAAAAAAATCGATTTTTCGAATACTTCGGAAATCGGTTTTGACAACTCTAATTATAGAGTAAAACTTATTTTTTTTTATTTTTTTGTCAAAAAACGTTAAACATTTTAAAATTTTGCTTTAAATTTAAAACCCATGCAATGGTCTGGGGCATGTATGCGTAAAATGCTTATTTTTTATCCGATTTGAATTTTTTTAAGCTTTTTGGAAAGGTAATTTATTACCATTTTCTAGTGTCCGACCGAACAGTTCGGCAAAAAAACGGTATTGGCCAAAAATCAATATTTGCAAGCATTTTTAACAGCTTTTCCTGATGGCCGTTTGTTTGTTTAGGCGATAGAAGACTATTCTGATTTTTAAATTTAATGGCGAGGACGAACTTCAGCACCAATTTAGATGTTCGGTAACCAAACGTTCGGCCAAATTGAAAAAAGTTCGGTTACGGAACTTCGAAATTGCGGCTTAACTTCGTGCTCGTTCTTAAATTTTACACTCAGAATCGTCTTCCATCGCGTCAACAATCCTACCCTATATAAACAAAGTTGTTGAAAGTACTTCCTTACACCAAATTTTTGATTAAATGACGTATTTTGGCCGAACTGTTCGGTCGGGCACTACCATTTTCATATTATTCAACAAAAAATTTAACAAAAATACCATATACCAATATTTTTCAAAAAACTTGAAAAAATGGGTTTTTTCTTCAATCCATTTTCGGCACGAGTTATTTTTATCCGATTGTCCCCAAATTTTGGCTCACTAATTTTTAGATACTAAACTACAATTTAGGACCCTACCAAGTAGGGTTGCCAGACGTCCCGCATTTGGCGGGATTGTCCCGCTTTGTGACATCGATTCCCGCGTCCCGCGCGGGATTCCAAATTCCCGCTTTTTTTAAGCGTCAGAAAATAAGGAGAAGAAATTTTCTGATTTCAGCAATCAGTAGAAAAATGTACTGCTTCATTAAAAATTGTTATTGATACAGAAGTGAATATAAGTTTCCATAGTGCTATAGAGCTTAAGCGGGAGGAATAGAGTTCACTATTTTCGTTCATACACTTAAAATACTACCTCTGTCCAATCAGCAGAAAAATCTGCTGAAAATAAACCCATATTGAGCCCAATGCTGTTTATTTTGCCAAGACAGCAGAAAAATCTGCTGATTTTTGCAGAAAAATCTGCTGATTTCAGATAAACAATTTAAACATCTAAAATGTATTTTTTTATGTTAAGAAGACTTTTGAAAAAAGTATACATTTTATCTAAAACTTATAAAAAAGCGATTGCAATTTTTTTTACGAAAATTTTCAGTTTTTTTTCAAAAATATGTTAAAAGTGTGATAATTCAAACTGCAAGTTGTTTAACAAATTTTTCCTCAGAGTTTTTTGTCTACATGTAGAATAAAAAGGGAAATACATATCGTCGGTGCGCCAACCAGAACCGCTATGTGTATTTTACAATTTTTTAAAGAGACTTTAATAACAGCTAAATTTGGTACTTTTGCGCTGTTTTTTAAAATTCAAATTAATGTAAATAGAAAATATGCAATATTATTTAAATGTTAATGAAAGAAATACATATTGTGTTAAAGCACCGCGAAGGGTCAAAATAAAGCTGATTTGTAAGCCCCTTCAAAAAATTTTGAAAAACACATAACGCTTTTGGTTGGCGCACCGACGATATATCGGGGAAAAAGTAAAATGGACGATATTATGCACTACTTTTGTCCCGCCAAAATTTTTAAAATCCCGCCATTTTTGTAATTTTTTTGTGTTTGTCCCGCTTTTTGAAAATAAATTTCTGGTAACCCTACTACCAAGTATTAAAAAGTTATTTTGAAAAATTACCTTAGTCGTTAGGACACTTTTAATATACCCTCTATCACTACATAAGTGGAGGGTATAAAAAACAGCATAAGTGTTTCTTCACAATACAGCAGCAAGCAGCAGACAGCAAAATTTTTACATGTATTTTGTTGTTGCGGCAACAACAAAATACATGTAAAAATTTTGCTGTCTGCTGCTTGCTGCTGTATTGTGAAGAAACACTAATGAATGTCATACAATAATAAGAGACTATATCAGCGTAGACCAGTGTTGTCAGGTACTTTTTTTTCTTCCCCCTAAAAAAATTTCAAAAACCCCTAGATTAGGACTATTTTCAAAAAAAAATCTGAAACATGAAAAAATTTAAATTTTGTTAAATAAAATTTGTTTAACAGAATATGTAAATTTTTTGTTCAGCTTAATAACTTTTTGCATTAGGAAAAAAAAAATCGTACACTCAAAATAATTACTCTGTTAAATACTCTGCAAAATTACTGTAATTTCAATTCGACAGATATTTTACAATGTTATCAGCCGAAATACAGATTTTAAGAAAATACTTTGTATTTTCTTGTGACCGAAAAACAAAATTTTATCTGTAATTTTAATTTTGTAATCTCTATTTTACAGATAATAAATAGTTTTTTGTTAAAATACAGATTTTAGAAAAATACTTTGTTTTTTTCTCGTAACCAAAGTACTAAATTTCATCTGTAATTTTACGTATTGCTCTGTAATACAGTTTTCAAATAAAAATCTCTTCAAAAAACTTCCAAATATTTCAACCCCTTTTTAAAAATAAATGGTAAATTTTACGATGATGTCGTGTAAAATTGGAGGTATTCGTAAAAAACTCATAATTTTCACAAAAATAAAAATTTACATTTTGGAAGCATTAAAGCGGCCAAATTTCCACGATGGTATTTCCCGATTGTCAACACTACTTGCACATTAAGGAAGGATCGTTGTGTTAAAGCCATATCAAGCACATTAAAGAAATATAAAAGAAAGGCAAGGCATTCTTAAACGATTTCCCTTTAATTTTATAAAAGTGAAAACAAGAAGTTTATAAAATATAAACCGTGAGAACATCTAGCCAGTTTATAAATAACTTCTACAAAGTTACACATTCGCGTGCGAAACATTTAAGCGGGCGCATTTAAATGATGGCAATTGCCTTTATTTTGTGTCAAGTTATTACTTATCCATGCTTCTTGCACACTACAGTCGAAGAAAATGAATAAGAGTTCTATAGTTGCCACGTAAAAAGTGAATTTAAACATGAAATTAAAATATAACGTTGCGCGTGCGCACCATTAAAGTGGGAAATGCATTTAATCAGGCTTATTTAAATTTTAGGTTTTTCTCTATGTATATAAAAGTACCAACAGGAAACACAATTATAAATAGCCCCTCCTCAAATCGTCATTTATTAATTTATAAAAACCTCGGTGAACATCTACCGCTTAAATGCGTCACTAAATATTTGAGCTTTAATTATTTAAAATATTCGTAATGCGCAAAGAATAGTTTTAGTGGCTTGTCAGACTTAATTAGGGGTTTGACAGTGACGATAAAATTTGCCATTTTATGTGTGGTATTTGGCAAATGTGCCAAAAATGCCAATTCGAATGTGGCATATTTTTCTTAAAATGCCCAACTCAAACCTTGTCTAAAAACAAAATGCCAGTGTGCAAATAAAAAAAAAAACATAAAAATGAAAACAGCTGTGATTGTTTATGCTGAAATTTCGAACGCGGCAGCAAAAACATTTATATAAAAAGAAAAATACAAATTTTTTGTGTTTATTTTAAAATTGTGAATGTAAAAAGTTAATTAAAGTTATTTTGTGCAAATTAATAACAAAAAGTGCGCTCACGATATGCAAAGAAAAAATGGTGGCAAATCCTTGACGCTTAGTAAAATGGCAAATTTGCCAAATATCACACTAAAAATGGCAAATTTAATCGTCACTGTGAAAACCCCAATTGTTTTTGAAGCAGAGAAATTCTGGAGTTCATGCACGCAAAGTTAAACAAAATTAGAAACGCCGTTGGAATGACAACTTTAAGAAGTTTTTTTTTATTATAAATGTATGTTGTTTTTTTGTTCCCAATTATTTTATGTGTTCAAGTTTGAAATCAAATAAATTTAACAAAATCTTGGTAAGTTTTCAGTTTTTTTGATAAGTTTCTGGTCATTTAACTAAAACTTTGTAAATTAATTTTTTTTTGTAAAATTGTTTAGTTACAAAATGGTCATTTTACAGACAATTCTGTAAATTTACAGTTTTTTTTATCAAAATCATTTTACAGAATTTTTTCATGTCTATTATGGGATTTTCATGTTTCTCTAAACGCGACAGAACCTCACTTCGAATTTTTCTACAAGCACTTTTGCTAATTTCCTCGGCAGGATTACCAAGATCATGCAACTCTATAGGTTTTTTTAAATATTGTTCATTATATTGCTAAATGGAAGATTTGTTACTCAATTCAGCTTGTTAACAATTCTTTTTATACCTCTTTGTTGTGATTTCATTAATTTGGTTTCGGAATAGCATAAAAAAATTTTAGTATATTTTTTTATTTTTTTAATACAAATTTAAATTTGCAACAATCACTGAAAGACCAGTATGTATGCGTAAAAAGTGTAATTTGTCTTTGCCTGGCAGTATTTTTTAAAATTCAAAAAGCAAACGTTAATTTGTTTGTATTTTTCTTGAACGACATCATAAAATTTCTTTGCTGGTGGTATTTCGAGATCTGGCTCCAATTCATTTTTATTTTCGTCATTACCAAGACTGAACTCTCCATCTTTAATGGAAAATGTTTTAAAAAATTTAATTTTCGTCAGAAGATCTAATTACTTTCCGATTTGCTTCGGCAGTCGTTTCTTAGCTATATAGGTAGTTTAAGAAATTTTTTACTTTTATTTCATAATTTTGTATGTTTACATTTTGTCAGAAATGTTTTGAAGATCAACTTCACTATCGATTGAAGAAGTTTGTGTTGTTTCATATTCGGCCCTTTTGTCAGAATCTAAGCTTGACTCACTCTCTGTACTTGAGTCAATTTTAGAACATGGTCCAATTTTTGAACTTGACTCACTTGTAGAACTAAGTCACTTTCAGCACTTGAAGTATTTAAGCTGCCTTCACTTTTAGAGTTTGTTGTATTTGCTGAACTCGTTTCATTTTCGCTGTTACGGTTATTCATGGATTAATTTGGAATGTTTTCTTCTTCCTTTTCTATTTTTTTTAATTGGATTTGCAAATAACAACCTTTTTAAAAAAGCGACACACAATTCTCTCTTAAGTTTTTTCCATTTCTTGTGCGACTATGCCAACATGTTCTTCATAGTTTATTTCTAAAGAATTTTATTTTTGTTTTTCAGACTTGTTTGTTATTTTTTTTTCATTAAGTGCGTCTACAAATTCATTATAGACTGGTTCCATTTTAAATAGCATAGGCAATCAGCCGATGGTGGTTCAATTTATCCAAAAATTAATATATCCATTCTTCTGATTTTTACTGAATTTCGGTTTTTGTTATTTAGTCGAAATTGTGAATGGTTCGCGTTTTATCGCTGTTCAAAGTTGGTATTTTGCAACAATTTTATGAAAAATACATAATGTTTAAATGATCGTATCTTTGGAACGCATCATCCGATTGTCACGAAATAAAGCGCAAAATAATGGTTATGTCCTGGTCTTAAAATAGAATTTTGAAAAAGGATAGGATGCTTTGCAAAAAGGATATTGAAATTAAAAAAATGTCCTTAATTTGCAAATATCTCAAAATGCGTATCTTTAATTTTCCTATATTTTTTTGCACATATAGCCCTAAATATACTTAACAACATATGCAAATCCCAAATTGGGATGGTAAGCGGTTTAATTGTAAACGCGGTTTCATGAAACGCCTTATTGATTTTTGTTAATAACTCTCGTTTACAAATGAAAAACAATTTCTGCGCACTAACCGCGAATAATTTTTTTATATGTATTTTTGATCGCTAAACTCAAAAATTTCATCAAAAGAACATTTCGCGAATAACTTTTTGTTTAATGAATTTTTTAGCGTTTTTTGGAGGTATTTTGACTATTTTTCTTATATCTTAAGTTCTGTTTATCTGATCTTCTCGCAATAAAAACCAAACTAAAGATAATCAAATTTCCAACAAATCCTACATTCATCATTTTTTCATAAGTTCATAGCTTTACGCGCAAATAATTTTTTTAGCGTTATTTGGAGGTATTTTGACTATTTTTCTTATATCTTGAGTTCCGTTCATCTGATCTTTTCGCAATAAGAACCAAATTAAAGACAATGAAATTTCCAACAAATTCTTCATCCATTATTTTTATATCAGTTCATAACTTTACGCGCAATAGGCAAACATATGACTAAAATAAGTTTTTTGATTAACAAATCATTTAAAAAAAGTTTAAGAAATAGAAATCTTTGCAATTAATTGCATCTTTTTATTTATCTGCAAAGCCTGAACATTGAGAAATATAATAAAGTTGATTTGATGAAAATCTATAGGTTTACTCCGAAGTTATCACAAATTTTATGAATATACATGATAAAATACAAAAAAAAATGATATTTTTTTACAATTTCTGTTTTTAAAATTTTTAAAAAATGAGCTTTGTTAATAAAAAATAGTTTTTCCTTGTTTGCCTATTGCGCGTAAAGTTATGAACTGATATAAAAATAACGAATGAAGGATTTGTTGGAAATTTTATTGTCTTTAATTTGGTTCTTATTGCGAAAAGATCAGATGAACGGAACTCAAGATATAAGAAAAATAGTCAAAATACCTCCAAATAACGCTAAAAAAATTATTTGCGCGTAAAGCTATGAACTTATGAAAAAATTATGAATGTAGGATTTGTTGGAAATTTGATTGTCTTTAATTTTGTTTTTATTGCGAGAGAATCAGATAAACAGAACTTAAGATATAAGAAAAATAGTCAAAATACCTCCAAAAAACGCTAAAAAATTCATTAAACAAAAAGTTATTCGCGAAATGTTCTTTTGATGAAATTTTTGAGTTTAGCGATCAAAAATACATATAAAAAAATTATTCGCGGTTAGTGCGCAGAAATTGTTTTTCATTTGTAAACGAGAGTTATTAACAAAAATCAATAAGGCGTTTCATGAAACCGCGTTTACAATTAAACCGCTTACCATCCCAATTTGGGATTTGCATATGTTGTTAAGTATATTTAGGGCTATATGTGCAAAAAAATATAGGAAAATTAAAGATACGCATTTTGAGATATTTGCAAATTAAGGACATTTTTTTAATTTCAATATCCTTTTTGCAAAGCATCCTATCCTTTTTCAAAATTCTATTTTAAGACCAGGACATAACCATTATTTTGCGCTTTATTTCGTGACAATCGGATGATGCGTTCCAAAGATACGATCATTTAAACATCATGTATTTTTCATTAAATTGTTGCAAAATACCAACTTTGAACAGCGATAAAACGCGAACCATTCACAATTTTGACTAAATAACAAAAACCGAAATTCGACACAGATCTCGAGAATTGATATGCCAATTTTTATGCAAATTAAAATAGGTAAGGTCGAAAAAGTGTTTTTTTTGTTTTCAAAAATTTTGGAATCCTTCTATATAATATAATTAAATTTTTTTCATTGTTTTTTTTTTTCTTTCATTGGCAGTATAAGCAAACTTTTTTGAATTTTCTTAGAGTCCATCTTAATTTTAGGTTTTTTAAATGTTTGATAGTATTTACAAAATTTTAACTGTTCAAAACGCAGGATTATCAACCAATGACAAATTGTAATAGAAACGAGCTTTAAAAAATTCTAACAAAAAAAGGCCCCAATTAATTGGTACTACCTCCGTCCCGAAATATTCTTTACATTTCTATAGATTTTTTTGTCCCAAAATAAACTTTACATTTTATTAAGCAGTGTTGTAGTTCAGCGGTTACCAACCTATGGTACGCGTACCACTAGGGGGTACGCGAAACTGCCCGTGGGGGTACGCGAAATTTTGGTTATTCTTTTCTCATTTTTTTTTTTTTAATTTTGTTTAGTAATACATTTTTTGTTTGTTTTTATAGTATGACAAAGGGAAAAACACCTTAATTCAACCGACAGGTTGACTTTACCCTCTCCAAATTTAATGAAATTTAGGAATGAGGTTTAACGAAAAAATATTGTGCCAATTTTTCTGGCTTCTGGTCGTTCTAGTATTCGAGATATATTTGACAAAAGTGCTCCGATATAAATGCCGTTATCTCAAAAAGTACTTAAGGTACAGGTCTTACTCAGTTTTCTTAGAATATGTAAAGAGACTGTCTTTAAAACGGCATGCAATATGATTTTTTTTTAGAAAAATATCAATGGTCATTGTTCTAGCCACAAAAGCTACATCTCAAAAAATGATATTTTAAAAAATTGGATGTCAGGGACGTCTATACTACTTCAGTTTAACTTTTTAGGATAGAGACTTGATTGGAACGACAGGAAAGAAAAAACGGTGTATTTTCTCTGTTCTTTTCTTTTTCGAGATCCTGGTACCAAAATAAACTTTTCCGATTTTTTTGGCGTGCTGAATCCAAATATGACCTTTGACCGCTGTTAGTTTTCATGTTATCTACACATAAAGGTGCGGAAATAGTTTACATTAAATTTCTGTGTTTTTCCAATATTTACGTGCAGATATCTCGAATACTAATAGTGATAGGCCAGTTTTAAGGTCATATTTAGACACAGAATACCAAAAACATCAAGAAAAATTTACTTTGGTTTCAGGATTTTGAAGAACAAAAAAAAAATGTCTAAGGGAAAATACGCAGTTTTTTCTTAACTTTCTATTAATATCTCAAGATCCAATCAAGTCTTCTTCCTGAAAATTAGAACTAAAGTTAGTTAGGGGTTCCTTATTAACATATTTTTTTTCCAACACTTTAAAAATATTGTTTTTTGAGATATAGCTTGCCCACCATTTTAAAGCCGGTCCCATTACCTATTTTTTAACACCTGACTGAGACCAGTATTTGTAGTACTATTTAAGATAACGGCATTTGTGGCAGACCACTTTTGTCAAATTTAAACGATTTTACCAATTTCCAAGATCCCATATCTCTGGAAGAAAATGTACCAGAAGTTTAAAATTTTGTCACTATAATTTTTTTGTATAGGACTAACTATATTTATTAAATTCGAAAAAAAATTTTCTTTTTCGGTTCACAGAAAATAAAATCGTGTAATTCAAATTAACAAACATCAATTGTTAATCAACCATAATACAAAACTTCGATTTTTTTCAACAAACTCAGTCAAGTAATTTTATTTCAAAATTCTTTTATCATGTCAACAAATAGTGTTTGTGTTTGTTAAATTTCTTTGTTGAAAAAAAATGCATTTGTCATATCAACAAATTGTGTTTGTTGAATTTCTTTGTTGAAAAAAAATTAAGATTTTTTACTTTTGTCAGATCAACAAATTGTGTTTGTTGAATTTCTTTGTTGAAAAAAACAAAATTCTTATTTCAACAAACAAAATTCACAAACGTTTTTTGATATTACAAATTTCCGTATAGGAGCGCTTTCAGTGGAAAATTTTATTATATTCACAAATATGGGGGTCAATATAACAATTCGTTTTTAACTGTGTTGAATTGATCTGTTTAAACTCCAAGATCAAAAAACTAGTTAGGGGGTACGCGGCTGCCAAAGTTTAAAATCAGTGGTACGCGAGCCAAAATGGTTGGTAACCGCTGTTGTAGTTGAAATAATACAAGACAAAGTTAAAAAACCAATCTTATACAAATCTTGTGTACTAAAATTGTAACAAAATTTCTTATTTCATACGCCACATTTTATAATTATTTTCATCTTTTCGACCATAGTGGACACCATGCCTATTTGTAACGTCGAAAACAAGTTGTCGCATGTATCTGGATGCAGTTTATTGAATCCATTTTGCACGTGAATTGAAAAATTGCAAAGCTATAACGAATTTCTAAATTATTGATATGTCTCGATATGTATTAACAAAACAACAAAACTATTTCAAAAAATTCTCCTAATCCCAGCTAAAATATAGAAATGTAAGATTATTTTGGGACAGAGGTTGTATTAAAAAGAGAAAACTATTAAGAATGAGACAGTAATACAAATTTGTCATTCCGTTTTAAATTTCAATATATAATAACGGGGAATTACCAAATGAAACAGAAAGCAGAAGACATTACTTTTTTTTTTGAAAAAAGACGAAATAACACACCAAACCAAGAAAAATATACAACAACAAGAAGATACAATATCTCGAAATTTTTTTTTTTTGAAAACTTTAGTGCATATTGTAGGGCTTCAAGATTAGGCTTATAGTAAACAATCTTGAAGTCAATTAGAGCCGATCTATGTATGTCTTAGGCTTCTGTTCTGTCTTTCACAACTTTTCAATTCACATGAAAATTTCCGTATCACATGAAATCAAATTTAGTGTTTTGTTGATCACGTTTGCATTCGAAGTTGAAATCAAATAATTAAAATTTAAAAAATTATAAGGAAAAAAGTGTATGCGTTTTTCTTTCACCAAATTTTATTTATGTGAAACAAAACGAAAAAGAAATTCGGATGTGAAATCTAGAACACCAAAAAAATTCGGAAATTTCCATTTTCACATTTTTTAAAAATTTCAAATTTAATAAAAATAGTGTCCGACCGAATACACCTTTTTGGCCGAAGCCAAATTTTCACTATTCGGCCAAACCGAAGCCGAATATTAAAAAAAAAAATATTTATAAAGTAAAAACAAAAAAAAAAAAAAAACTCGACTCGGCGGGATACTTAAATGCATGAGAATGTTGTCTAGAATGATTTTATTTTAAGCAAAAAAATTTTTTTTTGGACATTTTTGTAAAAAAACTATGTGTGCAATTACAATTCTGGCGTTGGCTTTGAATTTTGCTTGTTCCCATACGTTTGGTATGTACAGCAAAAAACGCCAGCGTTGGCTTTGAATTTCGCTGTACACACAAAATGTATTGAAACAAGCAAAATTCAAAGCCAACTCCAGAATTGTAATTGCACACTATATATTAGAGTGTACATTTTTTTCGACCGAAAATTTTTTTTTAATGTAAAAAATGTTTTTTGTTGCAAAAACACTTTCAAAGTTAGTTTAGTGTGTTTTTCAACACGTGAGCACAAATAATTCGGTATTAGGCCAAAATTGTGGCCGAAGCCGGAATAGTGGCCGAATAGTGCTTTTTGGCCGAAGCCGAATATTCGGTCGGACACTACTTATTAATCTTGGGATTAATTAGAGACGATCAACGTTTGTCTCACATTCCAAATGATCTGATGAGCGTAAAAATCAAATTTTAGAAAAACTTAAAATTTTTTTAAAAAACTTTAGTGCCTATTCCAAAACATTTTTTCAAGATGAGCCTTGAAGTGAACAATCTTGGAGTCAATTAATGCCGATCCATGTATGTATTCGTTCAACTGTTGACAAGTGTGGACGTGTTTTTAGTTTGTCTCCGTGATATTAAATTAACAAAATTGTTCGTAATAGGTATTTCATGGATTTCTCTGCATTTTGACTATTTTTGCTCTCCAAAATAGCAAAATGTCGATTTGACGATTTTTGCCAAAAAAAAATTACGATTTTTAAAAATAATAGAAACCTGACAATTTTGTCTACTTTTTAACATTTTTTTAATTGAACTTCAGTATTTAATAGGGTTGCCAGATTCCAATAAGCGGGACAAACACCAAAAAATAACAAAAATGGCGGGATTTAAAAAATGTTGGCGGGACAAAAATAATACATTTATTTGCAGATTGAAAATGCAGAAGAGATTTTTCGATTATTCTTGACTTAAATAGTTTTTCATAAAAATTATTCTAACCCTCACAAAAAAAAATATTGGCCAGAAATGTTCAATTAAGTCTATTGATCAATTTAATTTAAATGAGTTAATCATTGTTTTGATAAAATTTTTAGTTATTTGCTTTTACTGACGAATTACAATTTTTCAACATACCAAATTTTTTCGCTTTAATTTATTTGAATACATACATTTATAATAATTAAAAAAATTCACAAAATAATCGGGTTTAAATTTTTTTTATTGTTGGCATATTGAATATTCTATTAATCATCTAATAATTTAGTGATCGGTATAACAATTTCTTCATCAGAGGAGATTCAATCAAAAACTTTATTGAAACCGCGTGTTGATGATTGAAATTCGCTTTTAATTCTTTCTGTGCTAGAAGAAAACTGAATTTTTTTTGGACAAAATAACATATTTTTATATGTTATCTGATATCAGGTCTAAAATTTGGTCAATTCTTTCTGGATCTGTTATTTAGGGGAAGTATTTAGTTACAAATTTTAAAATTTTCGGGACATTAAATTGAACCAGGTCTAGTTTCCGGTGAAGCCTTAATTTATTTATCATTTAGTCCTTAATCTATTAGTTTTTAAGATATTGGCATAATTTCTTATATTTTATATCATAAACATGTGCCGATCTATCACATTATTCCGTGAATCGTCAGACATGTACACCCTTATTATTTCGTCCACTTTACTTTTTCATATGTATTTTCCTTTTTGGTTACCGTATGAGAAGAGTGTTACACTCGCTTATTCTTTAATTATTTTAGATCTATCAAAACTTCTATGTACTTTTACAGCACTAACAATTTTTAATGAAGCAGCAGATTTTCTGCTTAATGGTGAGGCCAGTAAAATTCTACGTCCAATTTTCCTGGATTGAAACCAGATTTGAGTTTTCTTTTAATTTTGTTCGTTTTTTGGCCAAGGCATATGTGCGCCTTAATATAATTGAAATCTGGTGAAAGTAGTCGATAGCTGTTGTAATTATTTACAACTTATGGAAGAACAACTTAATGTGCCCCAGCCAGGGGCGTGGTTAGTGTATTCAAAAAAACCGGCCATTTTCAAAAACCGGTTTTCGGTTTATTCGAAAAAGCTTGTTTTTGAAAAAATCAAGCTTTTTCGAATATAAAATCTACGGAAATCCGTAGAGATTTTATTCACAAATTTGTTCTTATTAAATTGTTTAAAGAGCACAATTAATAATAAATTCCGACATCTGTCCACACATTCATTTGGGCTGATTAAGTCCATTCCGATTTCAACAATTTCTAAAGAATAATTAAAAAAAAAAAAATGGTTTTCTATAGAACTTCAAGGTGCCAAATTTAAAAAAATATAATTGATCTCAATGTAAAAGTAAGAGACGGATATCCGGAACTCGTTGATATATTGATATTGACATACCAACATATCCATAAACTGATTATGGTAGTACACTATTAAGGAAATGTAAGGCCATGTTCACACTACAAGAACTTACCATGGTAAGTTGAGATGATTTTGCAATTTTTCTTTATGCTAGTACAATTTGAGATGATTTTGTAAATCACTATGTGATTTTGTTCAAAGGAAAATCACATGGTGATTTTAAAATCACGCTAGTCTGTATACAGTATAAGACAAATTATCTTAATTTAGGTTTATGTTTATAAATTTTATTTTTTGAAGAAATATGTTTCAAAAGATTTCAATTTTTTTTTTTTTTCAGATTCAAACAAAATTTTTTTACTGCGTGGATAATGAGGGCCCCGATCTAGGAACACCAAACGTTAGTAATTCAATCGGAAAAGGAAATACGATGGTTGAGTTTCTTTCACTTGATATTGAGGATAATGTTTGCAAATATCGTAGCTAAAATAGAAGTATGTATGTACATAAAAATTCAACAGATTAGATGAATTTTATCAGAAAAATTTGATAAATACCTGCAATGCAATCGGATTTTCCGACATTACATCTGAAGCTTGTTTTAAGGCTCTTGAAGCGTTTAATTCACCCTCGGCAGCTACAATTTTAGCCTTAGCTTCACGTAATGCCTCGGCTTCAGCGGCCATGGCCCTTTGCATAGAAACTGGAAGGCGTACGTCTTTACTGAAAAATTTACAAATTTTTTTTTGTTAAACTTTTTTACTCTGTTTTTTATTATCTATCTCCAATTTAGTGTTGGGTGGAATAGCTCAGTAAAGTGATCGTTCTTTTTAGCTCAGCTCCTTTGAATGAAGTATTTCATTCTTAAAGCTCAATAGCTCTTTTATACATTTTGATTTGTGTTGTAGTTCTTTTAATAAATTTGTGAATAGAAAGGTTCAGATCTTGCTTATTTTATTTTTTTATTAATAAGAAGAAGAATTTCATTAAAAAAATAAAAATATCTGCCTTTTCGAACTTTTAATGCAATTTTATAAGGGGTTTTTTAAAAGAAGGAATTTAGAAAAATGGGTTAAAGTTATCAAATTTATAATAGACGATGTCAATTTATAAAAACACTTTACGTAACACATTAGAGGTATTCATAGTCTTGCTGCCAGCCCTGACAATGTACCAAAAGAGTACTTCTTTCAAAAGTAATTTCAAAAAGTGCTCCTTTACTACCAGTACCAGGGCTGGCAAGCAGGACTCTGAATACCTCTATTGTTTTTGCATTTGTATATGGTGTAAATATCATAAATGGCATCTGGAAAAACTTAAAATAAATGAAAATGAAAGATAGTGAAATGATTAACTGACAAAAGAGCTAAAAAAACGGATATGAACGAACTAGTTCACAAGCTCAGTTGAGTGGATCATTCAATTGAAATACTTCATTAAAGAGCTACACAACTCTACTCCAATTGGTGTAAGTTTGTCATTCAGTTTGTTACTCATTGAAATATCGGTCTGAGACCCCATAAAGTATAATTTCAGAAATTATCAATTAAAGGTCTTATTGTAAAAACTCGATAAGCAACATTTCCTTTTATGGTGGTTTTGACTTAAAACTTTTAAAATAATGTAAAAAAATAGAACTTTTGCAGAACTTTTATTCTCAATATACTTGTACGAAGGGTTGAAGCAAGGCTTCTGCCAAAAATTTGTCAATGGAACATCAGCAGAAGGCTAAAACCACAAAAAAAAAATTAAATGTTGCTTATCAAGTTCTTGCAGTAAGCCCTTCAATTGTATTTGAGAAATTTTCAATTGTTTTACAAAGGTTAGTTTCTGAAATACAATTGGCAAATTCTCAAATACAATACATAATTGTAATAATTGTATCAATTATTGATAATTTCTGAAATAATATTGTAATTGTAATAATTGTGTCAATTATTTATAATTTCTGAAATACAATTGATAACTTCTGAAATATAATTGATATTTCCTAAAATACAAATTAAAAATTTCTGAAATACAATTGATAATTTCTGGAATACAATTGATAAATTCTGAAATACAATTGATAGATTCTGAAATACAATTGATAACATCTGAAATACAACGGTCAACGGAGTTGACCGAAATATCGGGCATTAATAAAAACAAATTAAAAATTTAAACAACAAGTGTTATTTATTTTCTTAATTTAATGACCTCAAGCCAAACCAAAATCCTCAATCTAACAACAAAAAGGTCAACAATACATACTTTCAACACAATTGATAAATTCTGAAGTATGATTGATAATTCTGAAATACAATTGATTATTTCTGAAATACATTTGATAAGTTCTGAAATACAATTGATAACTTCTGCAATACAATTGATAATTTCTGAAATACAATTGATAAATTCTGAAATACAATTGATAACTTCTGAAATACAATTGATAATTTCTGAAATACAATTGATAATTTCTGAACAAAATCCACTCTCTGGCACAGAGTACACCGTCATTGTGAATTCAGTTTAAATGAGAAATCTATCTAATTTTCAAATGAATTCAGTTTGGAATAAATCGGAATAAATGCGTCAGTGCGATTGGCAAAAAACTGCCGGATCGGTCAAAATTTGAAATTTCACTTTTAAAAATGGCTGGATCTGGGAAAGTATAATCACATACACTAATCAGGTTTTTTATACCTCTACTGTGTCCACATATAAAAATTCTAAAGGAAAAAAATTGAAATACAAAAATTTTTTAACGGAAAATCTAAAAATTTTTAAAGTGAAAGTAATAAAATCAGAATATCGGTCTGGCATCACCGATATATTCTGGGGCAGATGACACTCCCACAGCAGTAACGGACAATGAACAATTGGTTTTAAGTAGCTCTAGGTATTCACCTTTTTGTTGATCATCCCAAATATCAGTAGTATTCTTCTCACAGTTGTACTTCTTTATATTAGCCATCGTAGCCCACATATCAGAAACGGTATCAGGAATAGCAATGTTCTCCATTGCCCTGTTAAAGTTAGATCTTTTGATATCCCTAATGTGGTCTTTCAGGGTCTTTTCCTCCTCTGACCAGCATAATAGCTTATCAATAGACTTATCAGAGTAGTTTTAAGTCTAACTGCGTTTCTCAGGCGAAATAGCTTAGTGGTCTCCGGCATCCACCAATGCTTTGACGACGTCGTAGTCTCCGCATTCAGCTTAACCGAATTTTTCTTAACAACATTTCGCAGATTGCCATACAATTTGCCGATGTTAACACCTGACTTTGTATTTTCTAAGTCACAAGCCAATTGTACATGAACAATTTTGTGAAATTTTTTTCGGTTTCGTTACCCAAGACGAATTTTCAATAAGAATAGGAATGTTATTACTACCGTTAATTTTCGTGCGAAATTCCTTCCAATTCAGATTAAGTGTGTTGTCATTATAAAATGTCAAATCCATTGCCGAGGCAGTATTATCAGTGACGTATGTATTATCACCATTATTCAAGCAATAGAATCCCTGGTTCTGCAAACAGTTCTTAACAGTCATACCCTTAGAGTCCGTCAATTGACGGCCCCAAGTAGAAGATTTCGCGTTAAAATCACCGCACATTAACGTAGCAAAATTAGAACTATTGCAAAAAACCAGTAATCTTTCAAACTCCTTAGCAAAGATATAAACGTTCATATCGGCTACGTAAAATTAAATTACTCCTCAGATTCAATGTTTCAACAATCACAACCTCCAAGGCACTTTAAATTAAATGTCCTTTCTCAACTAAAAACCAACACCGCCATAGCCCCTGTATTTACCGTAGAAAATAAAATTAAATACACGCGTTGTTTTACAACCACGTTTCGACATCAATACTATTCTGTTCAATAGACAACTCCAGCAATTCTTTGTTACCTTTCTTTATCAAACTTAGTATGTTAGGGCCTATTCACACCTGAGGTGAAATCTCGTTCGAACAAGATTTCGATGTTATGGTACTATATTATTTTATACACTACCGTATGATCGAAATCTC
This sequence comes from Pegoplata infirma, assembly GCA_963921195.1. NCBI lineage: Eukaryota > Metazoa > Arthropoda > Insecta > Diptera > Anthomyiidae > Pegoplata > Pegoplata infirma. Next base: position 186,034,690 of record OY992540.1, read on the forward strand.
ATTTGAACAAGATTTTTCCTCAAGTGTGAATTGCAAAAGTTCATAAATCCATTTTGTTACATAGAGGTTTGTATAACCCTCGGAGTACTTTGTGATAATTCAAACGTATCCAATCTAAGCAATTTACTTTCAAATCCATTCTTATCATATCTCTTCCCTTTGCGTAGGGTCTAATTTATCTCGACCATATGTTCTTATATAATCTTGAGAACCCTTTCTGCCTCCGAAGATTTGCGCTTAAACAAGGATTCTTCATTCTCTAGTGACTTGTTAACTGCGCTGACGATTTTTTCGGCCAGAGAAGTTTAGTCTGGGGTCGAAATTTGTTTATTGGGGTTTGTATAACCCTCGGTGTACTCTGTGATAATTCAAACGTATCCAAACAAAGCAATTTACTTTCAAATCCTTTCTTATCTTATCCAAATCTTCCCTTTGCGTAGGGTATAATTTATCTCGACCATATGTTCTCATAAAATCATTAATTCTGCCTTTAGCCAGCACGAGAGCCCTTTCGGCCTTCGAAGATTTGCGCTTAAACAAGGATTCTTCATTATCTTGTGACTTGTTAGCTGCGCTGACGATTTTTTCGGCCACAGAAGTTTTGTCTGGGGTCAAAATTTGTTTATTGGGACCAATATAACTTATGCTAAAACTTAAAATTTCGTTATTGTGTTCCTCTATAGATTCTCTAGCCTTTTGTGCTTCTCTTTCACGGTTTAGATTAGAACGGACATTAAGAAACCAGCAGACTCATGCGTATTATTGATCATAGGAATTCTATCAGATCTAGATCGTAAAGACGGAAAATTCATCTGTTTATTATCTACCAAAAGCTCAAACCTGTTTGAGAAGGTCCCTAGGTATTTCATACTAGCCACCTTGAAAGATAGATTCTCTTTAGTCATGGTTCGTAGACACCTTTTTAGTTAGTCGGTTCATATGGTTGCCTACAAGTTATACAAGACAATTCCTTGGAAATCTCTTTCTCATCATGACGTTGATAACAGTTTCTACAGCAAGGCACCCCCTTGCAATTCAAGTCATAATGATTAAACCGAAAACACTTATAGCATTGACCAAAATTAATAAAATGACGAAAATGACAATCTCGTATAATCAAAGATAACTTCACTTGGTTTTTGATACCCTTAAAAATCGCCTTAACACGATTAGTAGGTACTCTTTTTTATCCTTCGCACGACGAAAGATTCGAATCCAATTCAAAATTGGTACCGATGATTTTGTAGAACCGATGATTTTAGCCACCATAACCAATCTTAATGGCGTCAAACACTGTATATTAAGCCCTTTAAAGGTGTGACTTATCGATATTGCATTTATAGATAAACCTGCACCATCTTGGGTTGGCGCTCTGTCAACATAAACCACATAGGGTCCCTTAAGGTGTGTTTATATCATACCGCCGAGTCTTTGGATTTTAAGAAAGTAAAATATTACCAAAGTCTTAATACTGCCAAAAAAGCATAAGCAAAATCAAACAGACATCTTTAAAACATGCAAATCTAATAACACACAGCCATTTTTTGAAATATATCCAAAATCATATTACACACGATTTTTTGACAGTCTTAATACTCAGTGGTATGATATAAACACAGCTTTACGGATATTTTTATAACGATATGTTACAAAAGACTGTGTATTAACGTTTGCCTGAGGTTGTTGTTATAGGACATTCGCAAGTGACTGCGCATTAGTATTTGACTGCGACTGTTGTTCCGCTACAGCTACCGCCTGCGTATTTGCATTTATAATGGTCATTTCAGCATTGTCAATTGTAGGTATAGTGAAGGAAGGTGTTAATAAGGAAGTTGATGTTTCCGTCGATAATGATAAAATTCCCATTGTAATACTAGAATTAGTTGTTGTCGTTGACCATTTCCACTAGGCCGACTGCTTTTTATCTGGTCTTGGCCAGCCGGGCCACCTACCAGGATCCCAGTTATCTAAGATTCAGCCAGAAGGCTCCAAAAAAAACGTGATCAAATCACCAAAAAGGAAAATGGCCGTTATAGCAAAAGAGGAAAAGGTTTTATTCAACAGCGCTTGTAACAAAAAACGTGCGAAACACTCGTCGGTTAGCAACTAACTCCTATTTTTTTTATTAATTGATAGAATGAAACAGCAAAAGAAGAAATAAAAAAGAATCACAAAAAAAACAAGCAAGTGGTGATGATTACTTTTATTTAAATAAAAATCCGCTGAATAAATACCAAAAATCGTCAAAAACAAACAAAAAGCGGCTTCATTTAAAGAAAAACAGAAAAGTTGGCAACACTTATATCATTTTTTTTTTTTTTGGTTTGTTGTCTGTCACAAGTGACAGGGTTGGTTGAGTATTTTTAAGATACTCATGTACCAGGACTGGTTAACACATATTTAGTGTTGATTTTGTTTCGTACTATTTTATTAGTCGTAGTTTTTTTTTTTTTTTTTTTTTTAAAGTGTTGTATCTTTTAGATTGTAGCTTTTTTTCCGTTATATACAAATATACATTTTTTAAAGTTTTATGTTGGAGATTTCGATGAACTTCAGTAGTTCTAACAGGTCGGTGGTATAGCGTTTGGAAAGCAACTGGTGCGTGCTGTTGTATTTATTGAAGAATGAAAATTGGCTTCTATGATTTTGAAATTTGGTACAAGTAAAAATAATGTGATCTGTATTTTCTACTAAATCACAGGATTCACATATATTTGAAGGTTCGATTCCAATGCGTTTAAGATCTGCTTTGCATCTTGTGTGACCTGCCATTAGTCTATTTACCAGTTTCAAGAGATAATTTCTGAAACCAGAACTGTTTTGGTGGTGTCGGAAACATACTGAAGAAGAAATTTCCGGTTTTTTGAGACATTTTTTGATAGTCATCAATCCACTCATCCCATAAGGAATTGTAAATTGATCTACAGGCATCTCGCAGGGATACATGGGGTGGTATAATACAACCAGCAGTTGTGGCTTCTTTTGCAAAATAGTCTGCTGTTTCGTTAGGGTTAATTCCCACATGTGATGGTGTCCATATAAGTACAATTGAAGAGATGCTAGATTGATCAATTTTATCTAAAATTTTGCTGACTAAGCAATTTTGAGATGTGTTGTTTACCAAGAGTTGGCAGGAATTTTTGCTATCGGTAAGAATTGCTGCCTTTTCCATGCCGTCTTCAATAATTATGTCAATGGCCTTGTCTATAGCGTGTAATTCACCAGTAAGTGGCGATACTTTAGATTCTATTTTGAATAGAAAATTTTGATTGCAAGAGATGTTACATACAGCACAGCCTGTGGTCGTATTGCCTACAGAGGCATCGGTAGCCCAAATGGAAAAACCTTCGCCCATAAGTTGATTCATGTTCTCGAGGTAGATTGCTTTTAACATTTCTCTAGGAGCAGTACTTTTTGGGATTTTGCAAAGATCCATTATCGCTTTTAGTTTTGTTGACGGTTTAATTCTTACAAAAGATTCAAGTGAATTAAAAGTGTTTTGAAATTTTGTGTAAACATACCCCAGACTAGATTTAACAGATGGATTTGATAGTATCTGATTGTACATTTCCGGATTTGATAGTTTTTACCGGAGAAGTTCCTTGGCGGCAAGATATTGAGCCCGTTGTTTTGGTGGCATTAGGCAAGCCAAGGAATAAATTACTTGTACGGGTGTTGACTTGGCAAGACCTAGATTTATTCGTATTATTTGATTTTGAAATGATGTTATTTTAGTATTAATATACGTCGGCGCGTGAGCCATTGATGAAACCGAATATTGTGATTTAGAAAACACTAAGGACTTGGAGAGTTTTAAGGCTATTTGTGGCGCGATACCAGCACATGATACCATTTTTACAGCATTGACAGCAGGTTGACATTGGGTTAAAACTTCTTGGTAGTGCTCTTTAAGAGAAAGACTGTTTTTAATGTGCCTACCTAAAAATTTTATAGATTTAACATTTTTTATTGGTATATTATTGATATGTATATTTGGCTCTAATCTTGGACCTTTGGCAGCATACATTACAACGTTTTTTTCCGGATTAAAGGTGAGATTTAAAACTTTTAGCATTGAGTTAAATTGATTAATTTTTCTTTGAAGGTTAGAGGAAGCGAAATCAAAATCTTTGTGTGTCGAAATTATTAAAAAATCATCAGCGAATTGAAAAACTTGTGTTTTATTGTCCGATATGTTGTGGAGACCTTTGGTATAAATATTAAATAGCGTGGGGCTCAGGCAACTGCCCTGAGGGAGTCCATTGCTTACTTCAACTTTATGATTACCCAAAACAAGGATTCGGCGACATAGCACCTGCATAAACCAGGACGTCAAATGATGAGGACAATTTGCACTCTCCAAAATTTGTCGAAGACGTACGATATTGACACAGTCGTAAGCTTTTGAGATGTCTAGAGATATTACAATTACTTTTTCGCCTCGACTTTTTGCACTTGTAATAGTATGTAGTATGTCATTTATACACACTGACGCAGAACGACCCTTCCTATAGGCATAAGTTTTTGATGGTAGTATATTATTATCATTTAAGAAATTTTCGAAACGTTGTTTAACCATTAAGTTTATAACCTTTAAAAAGACCGAAAGTAAAGAAATTGGCCTAAAATTTGTAAATATTTCTAAGTTTTTTCCTTTTTTTGGGATCGGAACAATTTTGATCATCCTCCAGTCTTCTTCTAGTTTACAGTTTGTCCATATATTGTTGTATGCTTCTAGTAATGTATGTTTGGACTCAATAGATAGTTTATTGATCATTTCATAAGAAACCTTATCTAAGCCGGCTGCAGATGGTTTTTTTTTTGCATCAAGAACATTTAGTAGTTCATTAATTGTAAAGTTTTCTTCCACAGAAGGGGTAAATGCTGGACAAGGTTGTGTAGGAATGTCAGTTACTTGGCTTTTAAGATATAATAAAAATTCCTCATCATTATCACTTGACCATTTCGAGCTTGTGTGATTTGTTTCATGATTTTTGCATCCATTTAAAAGTCTAAAAAGTGATTTAGAGTTTGGTGATTTACTTAAAATTTCGATTTTTTTAGAGAAAGATTTCTTTTTTGCGTCTTTGACTGCAATTTTAAAATTGTTTGTTGCAATTTTTAAATTTTCCGCATTTATACTAGATTTGTAGCAATTGAAGGAGCCTTGTGCTGCCTGTTTAAGACGATAAGATTTTTCCACCGTTTCGTCCCACCAAGTTTTCGGAGTTTTTTTTGGAGTTATCTGGTATGATGATTTTTTAATAGCATTGGTAAAAGTTTTGTTGATTTGTTTAAAGTCTGTTGTTAATTGAATTTCCCCTATTCGTTCATGGAGTTTGTTTTTTGATAAAAATTTAGGATATTGTGTAATCTCGCTGTCTGTAGTTATTAATATAGGGTAATGGTGACTACCTCCGATTTGATGATTAATTACTTTCCATTCCATCGAAAAGGTGGAGTTAGTAAAGGACATATCAAGTATTGATCCATGTGAGGTGTCATACATTGATTTTCTGAATGTTATACTACCATCATTGAGAATACGAAAAGGGGAGGATGCTATTAATCCTTCTAATGCAAAACCACGTGATGAGTCTTTAGGGTCACCAAAAAATTTAGATCTCGCGTTGAAATCGCCACAAATTATTACATTTTCTTTATCATCTAAAAAAGACAAAAGCTTAGAAAACTCTTTTCTAAATTGTTCAGTTTTTATTGAATGAGGGAAATATAACGATACAATAGTAAAATTAGTGCGAAGATTTTTGGTTTTGCAGATTAAAATATCCAATGGTGTTTTAAAATTGACTTGTTGAGCCTTAATATTCTTTTTTAGAGCTATCGCAACGCCTCCATAGTTGTCGCTTCTCTTTTTTGTAAAAATGTTATAATTTTGTAAAAAGGAAAAATTGTTTTTTTCGTCGATGTTAAAAATTTCACAGAGGATGCAAACATCTATTTGAAGTTTGTTTAGGTATATATCTAAATAATTTTTGTTTTTATTTATGCTTTGTATATTGTATTGTAAGAATTTCATATGTTTTTATTTAATGATTTTTAACGATACATTTTACTGCTACGTGTTTGCTATAGATTCTGCAATACTGCTTTGAATACTATTACACCTGCTTTTGGATTTTTGTGGGTCTAAATTAATATTTTCTTGGAATTGGTTAAGGATGTTGAGTCCTTCTTTGCAATTAATAGTGGTAAGTAAAGTTTTCATTTGTTCAGTGAACAATGTTGTTATTTTTTCTATTTCAGAAACTTTGCTGAATCGAGGATATTCGTAAACAGGTTTTGGATTTAACATAACTGGAGCAGGAAAAGGATGTTCTCGTTTTGGAGCAAGTGCTGCAATTTTGCTGTATCTGATTTTTGTTAGTCTTTTGTTAATTTCTTGATTTATATTAACATGATCAGGTTTTTGTCTGCCCAGTGCAGGAAATTTATTTTCATACTCCTCTTCCCCTAGGATTTGATAATAATTTTGTGTTGGATATTTTTCGACTACCTCCTTTCGACTTAAGTTGGATATCGTCATTATTTCTCGAATTGATTTTTCAGAAATCCATTTCTTACATTTTGTGGCATCAGTAGACCAATGATTTTTTGCATTGCATAAAATGCATCTTGGTGATTTGCAGTTAGGTTCACATTTGGTTTGTTCTAAACAATCTTTACACTTTTGTTTCTTGCATTTATTCAAACAAATAATAGGCTCACCACATATAAGACATCTTTTAGCTGATTAGCATCTAGACGCTGTATGCCCTAAACGACCACAATTTTTACATTGGCGAAGAGGGGGTATATATAGATCGGTTTCAACAATTGTACCAAACATTGTAATTCTCTTGGGGATGCTTTCTGAAATGATACCAATTTTTACTGTTAGAGTTGGAGTAATTTTATTTTCTTCCATTCTAGTAAATCGATAGACAGATTTTACTTCAAAATCATTGCTTTCTTCAATTTGCTCCTTGATTTTTTCAGAGCTAAAGGAGATTGGGACATTTCTAATTACAACAAATTTAGTTATAAATCTGTCTGGGATGTATGCTGTGAGTCCAGCAGCTTCTAGTTTATCGTTGACGACGAACTCGTTCGCAGAAAGATAATTGTTGAAAGTTAGTCTAAATGTGTTGTATCCAACATTTTTGCATACAAAGTTGTTTTTAAGACCTTTTTTTTCCATTAATTCAAAAAAGAACAATTCGCAGTTTTTCCTTCTGGAACTAATTTCGACTTTTGTGTTAACTATGACATAAAAAGGCCCAGCATGATTATCCGGGTAAACGTTGGGGGCTATTTGTTTTTCATTTTTATTATCACTTTCCTTACCTTCAATTGATGTTTCAGAATTTTCGGTCGATACATTTATTCCATCAGAATTTATAGACAAGTCAGGTTCCTCACCATTTCTTACATGATTGCCTTCATTATTCTTTAATGCCTTATTTTCACCGTCCTTTGTTGCACCTTTCCGTTTTGCTGATGATCCACCCGGATCATCATCCGCCATTTTCACCACTACCTGTTACTGCAGATTTATTTGTTATTTTTTTTATAGTTTTTTTTTTTGCTTTGAAAACTGTTTAAAAATTATTTGAGTCTCTGTCTCATATACACAAATAAAAACAACCGTTATTTGTGTTTAACAAAAATTTTGCCACAAAGAAAAACACTATTAAGCGCTAAAGATCTGTCGTCCACCATAGATGAAAAAGAACTGGACTTATATCATTAATGCGTAAAGGTAAGTAATGGCGTTTTCTTTTCTGTCACATTTTACCGTCCCTTAAAAAAAAAAAAAAAATTGCACTTTTTTGTTCTTTTCTAAAAAACTGGCAACACTTTAAAAATGTATTATGTTTTTTTTCGAAAAATTTATCATTTTTAAAGTTTCAAAATGTCACACTTTTCCCACTTTCATAAAATGACGTTTTTTAATTTTTTTGTCCCCTTTCGGTCTACCCGGGTAGACCGGTCTACCAAAAATGTCCCACTTCCACCATTTTTAAGAACAACTAAAGTGTCAAACTGAAATATTATGTCGAGAAAGTGAATTTTTTCCAAAACTTAAGAATAATTTGTTTTTTTTTTCATTAAAAATGCCGATATCTCAAAAACTAAGCAAGATAGAGCAAAACGGAGAAAATTTTCAAAAGAAAGACAATAAAGAAAAATTTGGAACAGCCTTCCTCTATCGATGTGTGGACTCAATAGGTCCGAAATTTTGAATTAAAAATTCGCATTCCGGAAAATTTTAAAAAGCCAATATCTCGGTAAGTATTGTCCACACGATAAAAAGTTCCATGGCGTTTTTGTTGCTCTTTACTTGAAGAACTTGACCACAGAATATCCGAAAACCCTGAGATCAAAAGTTTTTTTTGATTTTTAATTTTTTTAGGACCCCAAAACTCATTTTTTATGATTTTTAATGCCGATTTCTCAAAATTTTTGTTCTACGACCGGCACAAAAAGCTGTGAATAGATCGAAAATTATGTCTTAGAGTATCCTTGTTTCATATGGAGTCATTTGATGCAACCGCAAAAAAGTGCCGTCCTAAAGACCGAAAAAGACCGTCCCAATTTCATGTAAATACATGGAAAAAACAAGACTACGAGTTTAAAAGCCGATTTCTCAAAATTTTTGTTCTACGACCGGCACAAAAAACTGTAGGTAGATCGGAAATAATGTCTAGAGTATCCCTATTCCATATGGAGTCATTTGAAGCAACCACAAAAAAGTGCCGTCCTAAA